>CM036623.1:38549672-39079227 GCA_020746105.1 Trogon surrucura | reverse complement strand
GGGGCGGCCGCCGCCGCGCTCCTCCCCGTGCCGGTCCCGGCGAGCGAGGCCTGCGCCCAGGCCGGGCTGGGCTGCGCCGGGTGGCGGTACCGGCGGGGAAGGAGGAGGAGGAGGCGGCGGCGGCTGACCGGGGCCCGGCCCCGGCCCCAGTTCGCTGGTGCAAGATGCCGGGCGGGCGGGTATGCGCCTCCTGCGGCTGCTCGGAGATCGAGGTGGACGCGGCGCGAGGGGACGCGGTGTGCACTGGCTGCGGCTCCGTGCTGGAGGACAACATCATCGTCTCCGAGGTGCAGTTCGTGGAGAACAGCGGCGGCGGCTCCTCCGCCGTGGGGCAGTTCGTGTCGTTGGACGGTGAGAGCCGCCGGGGCGGGACGGGCTCGGGCGGGGCGGGGCCCACGTGCGCCGGGCCGGGGGGCGTGCGGGGCCGGGAGAGAGTGCGGGGGGTCAGGGGGTGGGGAGAGGGTGCTGGGGGTCGGTGTTTGGGGAGATGGTGCTATGGGGAGAGGGTGCGGGGGGTCAGGGGGAGGGCAGAGGGTGCTGGGGGGTCAGGGGACATCGCATGGGTAGAGGATGCCGCGGTGAATGCGGGGCTGTGTGTGGAGGGAGGGTGTTGGGGGGGACAGGAGAGAGGATGTTGGGGGACGAGGGACAGTGCAGGAGGGAGAGGGTGCCGTAAGGGGTGTGGAGGGGCACCGGGGTGAGGGTGCTGTGCAGGAGGGTGGGGTTACGGGGATGGTGCCTGGCGGGGTGAGGACAGTGCGTAGGGACGAGGGTGCTGTGCAGAGTGGGGACAGGGCGCTGTGCAAAGGGGTGCGAGGGACAGCAGTCGGAGAAGAGCGTTGGGAGAAAGAGGGACAGGGACGGTGTGTGAGGGAGGACAGGGTGCTGTGGGAGGTGAGACCCGTGGGACGGGGAGGCTGGGATGCTGCAGGGGCTGGAGCACCTCTGCTATGAGGACAGGCTGTGGGAGCTGGGGTTGTTCAGTCTTGAAAGGAGAAGACTTCAGGGGGACCTAACAGCTGCCTTCCAATACCTGAAGGGATCCTACAGGAAGGCTGAGGAGGGACTTTTTACAAGAGCGTCCACTGATAGGACAAGGGGAAATGGGTTTAAGTTGAAGGAGAATAGATTTAGATTAGATTTTAGGAAAAAATTCTTCAGTACGAGGGTGGCAAGACTTTGGAATAAATTGCCCAGAGATGTTGTGGCTGCCCCCTCCCTGGAGGTGTTCAAGGCCAGATTGGACAGGGCCTTGAGTAGCCTGATCTAGTTGAGAGGTGCCCCTGCCCATGACAGGGAGGTTGGATTAGATGATCTCTAAGGTCCCTTCCAGCCCAGGCCATTCTATGATTCTGTGAATGGGGAAGAAAGGTGTGGGAGGTGGGAGAGATGCTCGGTGTGTAACAGGAGGAACTGCGTGAGGGACTGGAGCTCTGCATGGTGTGGGCTGGGTGCATGAGAAGGTCTGGGGCTCTGCGTGGAAGGACCGGGTGCGTGGGGCATGGGTAGGCATGTGGAATTGTTTGGGGTAGATGGTAGGAGAGTTGAGTGTTTGATGGGTAGAGTGAATATGTGGAGGCACAGCAGCAGTGTGATAGAGGAGAAAGATTGGAAGTGAAGGATCAGGAGTCTCATTCTGTAAAGAGATGGGTTGTGGTGTTTGTGAACACCCTGGAGGATAAGGCCCGTGTGTCTGGGAAAAGGCCACATGAAAAAGGACATAGTGTTTGGAAGGGGAGAGAAGGAAAATGGGTGTGGGGAATGTGTTTAAGGAGGAAAACGTAAGCAAGAAGCCTGGGGAGGGGCTTAGCAGTGAAACATGGGAGGCTGATGGGTTGTGTGGCAGCTGTGAGGAAGGAAGAGGAGTTGTGTGGAGAGATCATGTTGGAGTTGGGGAGTTTACAGTAGACTAGGGATTTGTACGGTGCCATTCCTGTCTGCAGACTCGGGGTGATGGCAATGCTTTTTTTTTTTTTCTTAATAGCTTATGAGGAGCTCTTCTGTCCTTCACTTTTTCCTGTAGTGATGTGGAGACTGCATTTTTAAGGGCTTGTACTGCTTTTTGCCTCCCACCCAAAATTATGGAGGACAGATGGCATGCAAGCAAGAGCTCATTTTGGGATGCCTTTATCCTATAAAAAAAAATTCACAAGGAAAAGAGAGAGTACACCATACCGAGGCTTTTTCTTCTGAATGAATGAATGAATTGCACAGTAGTAGTTTCCTAAGTTGCTTTAAGAGACTTTTCCCCTTTTGTGCAAATTCTGAGATGCTGCTGTTGGCTGATCTTTTTTGATGGATAGTGAATTATTTCCTTGATCTTGTATAGCTAGTTACATGTCATGTGTTACTCTGATAAATAATTCTAGCACCCGTGAAGACAGATAAGCACCATGTGAGGATAGGTGGGTGTGTAAAAGTGGCAATGTCACTGGAACACATTCTAGCACACTTATGGTGGCTTTATGTATCTGGCACAAGATGTGGCTGCAGGGGCTTCACTATGTTCATGCTGTGATCTTCCAGCCAGTCCCCATGTGCATTAATGTATGGATCTTGGTGAAACGTTTGTAGAAGCAATAGAGCAGGACTTTCAAAACAAGGCTGTTTGGAGATCTGCAGAGTTACTACAAAGATGCATGTGGGCCCCATTTCACGCAGTAAATATTTTAAGGAAATTTGTATACGAGTGTTTTGTGCTGGTGTAGTTCTTGATGTTCTAAACCAGATGCTTCTGTTGTGAATAAATTTTTTTGGTTGACTTAGAAACTGAGTGATGCAAACTAATCTGAAAAGATGTATATGTGCTGCCATAACAGTGTCTGCATGTGTACTTGTCTATTACACTTGTGTAATGTTGTCCTTGGGAGTGGGGAGAAAAGTCCCATGTAAGCAAGACAGAATTTGTGTCTCTGAGTGTTGTGCTGGCTGGAGAATTTCAATTCAATGAAACATATTTCTTTTAAGTCAGAAGACCTGTACTTGCTGAAAGCAATGCCTTCTGGTAAGCTTTAGCTTCTGATTACGTAAGCAGGTTTCCATCAAAGTTACCTGTTTTTAACACATTTTCCTGTCATCTTTGTCCGCTCTTCGGGTCTGTGGCTCTGAGGGAATCTCCTGTGTATGAAATGCCTTGGGCCGAGGCTCCTTGGACTGCAGTCTGGTGTTCACAGGCAGCCCTAATGTGTGGTGCATGTGCAGTGTCAGAGGTGCCTGGGGCTACTGTTTTTGAGACCCTGGCTTTGGGTCAGTAGGTCTGGGTGACTCTGAGATTGTTGTCTAGGTTTTGCAAAATGTAAGAGACTGTCAGGTTCTCTGTTGCAGAGCTGGGAGTTGAGTGTCTGTGGAGTTCAGAGCTCCCGGTTGTGCAGCAAGACTCCCCAAACCCAAGATTCATGAGGGCTTCTATTGGTGTGCTCATAGATGTCGGACAGTTATAGATGCTTTTATTCGTGACTTACTTTCATCTTCATTGTAAAGAAGCAAAAGGGAATGGAAAGTACTGAGATAATACTGTTACTGACTTTTTGTTAGTACATCTAGCAAAACCTTTTATTTTGCCAAGCTGCATGTTAAGGATTCAGAATCTTGCAGTTGTCTGCTGAAGGAGGAAGAGTGCCCTGCACTTTATAGAGTCTATATTAATAAGCAGTGACCTATCTAGATCATGCCAAGTCCTTGCTGGTAAGCCCCGCAACCTCAGTGTAAAGCCTTGGCAATCCCTCCTTCTGTTGTCTCTGGTTTGGAAGAAGGTGTGAGATAAGTTTTCCCAGGCAGTATTTACATTCAGCTATCTGCCTGCCTTAGTGTAGGAAGGCACAGCTTCCACACTGATGCCTTTCACAGAGAAGTTTGGTGTAGCCAGCGTTTTCCAGTGCGGGTGTGTTTCTTTTCATTGTGGTGACAGTTTTAACAACTGAGCATTTGTATGTGGAGAAAGTGTGAGCTTGTGCTTGAAGGCATGTGAAGGATCTCACTCTGATACTGTAGCAAGGTTTAGGGAAGTGCAGGCTGGTGAGTCTGTTGAGTAAAAGGGCAGAAGCAGAGCAAAGGATGAAAGAAGTGGATGTGCGGGTCAATATAGGGGAAGAATGTCTTTTGGCAAAGTGAAGCCATGCCTTGCAGATCTTTTGGAGGTTTCTGGAGAAGTCAGCAAGTTGACAAGGCAAATCGTTGGATCCGCCAAAGGTGGACAGGAGCCTTCACCAAAAGCTTTTAAAGAATCTGAGCTATCTTGGATAAGGGAAAGTCCTTGCAGAGCACAGTTGCTACTCAGACTATAAGAAGCGTAGGCTAGAAATAAATAGTAAGTGTTCTGAAGGAGGTGCCAGTAAAGTTCCGTAGAATCAGGGTTGATAATCTGGAAAACAGGTGAATGGTGAGGTTTGCTGGCAACAGAAAATTATTTGGGGTAGTAAAGACTATTGAAGGACCTGTTGCTTGTAGCAGCTGGATACTAGGGTAACAGGTGGGACTGAGAGTTGCAGTGGCAGTTGAGATTGTTCCTGTCTTCCACAGAGAATCATAGAATGTCAGGGGTTGGAAGGGACCTCGAAAGGTCATCTAGTCCAACCCCCCTGCCAGAGCAGGATCCCCTAGGGCAGGCCGTGTGGGATGGTAGCATCAAACTGGCTAGTACAACTTGGGAAGGAGGTCCCTAGGTCTTAAGGGATAGCTCTGTCAAAATGTTTAGCTTACTGTTCATTGACAATAAAAAAAGCAGCAGGGTGGGAAGGAGCATGTTAGAAGTTATCAGGAAAAGAATGTGACAGCATATACATCCTCTGTTACCTATCCCCTGCACTATCTGCAAATTAAATCCTGTGTGTAGCTCTGGTATACTTGTCTCTTTTTTACCTCCTCCTCAAGAAAACCTCAGTAGAACTAGGAAAGATAGACACGAAGATGGGGTGATCAAGAGGAGGGCTTCTTGCAGAGTTTCTTCATTAGAATGACTGAACAGACTCAGCCTCTTCAGACTGGTAAAAGAAATGATTGAATGGGGACATAGTAGAGGTCTGTAAATACAGTAGAATAACAAGGATGAGTGATTGTTCACTTTCACCTAATGCGAAAGCTAGGGAGCACTGAGAAATCTAGCAACTAGCTTATTTTAGAGGTAGCAAGTAGGAGGTTTAGAAGCGTTAAGAGCATTTTTTTGAGTTTTTTTTCTCAGAAAAAAAAGTAAACTGTATCTTAAGTTGTGTATGTTATAAGTTTACGTGAATTGAAAAAGAATAAAAATGTGTCACAGCCATTAAAAAATACTATTTCTGCCTCAGAGAATCCTTGAGCCACAGATCTCTAGACTGTGAGAGATTATATGAGAGAAGTATCGTGACAAGCTTTCCTCCTATGTTTTGTGTTCACTTGGAGGTATATATCCGTAGACTTTATTGTTCAGAGGTACGATACTGACCTAGGTAGACCTTCGATCTGACTTGGCATGGCTGTTCTTTTGAGTGTTCAGAGGATGGTCCTGTTCTTTGAGTTACACAAATACGCTTTTGAGGGTTTTGGCCACTTTTAAAAAGAATTGGGGAGCTGTAGTTTTGCAGCATAAAGTGGTGGTATCCCTGTTGTTTCTTTTTTCATCTTCTGTTTTTGGAAGTGGTGAGCACAAAACTCCTCTGACTTTGACAGTTATATAGGTATGTTCTCTCTTGAAAATGCTTAGCTAGTTCCTCTGATCTCCTGTGGGAAGTTGGTGACAGAATTGTGGTGGACTGTGGTAAGGTGTCCAGAAATCCAGACTGCAAGGTGAAGAGTTATTTAGAGTCAGGTTTATGAAGTTATGTATGCAGTACTTTGTAATAAGAACCATGAGATCTTCCCTAGTGGTAGTTGGGGCATACAAACGGAGATAGCATGCTTATATCGAAAGGCAAAGACAGAGCTAGGCCATCCCTGACCTGATGACGCGCTCTCTGGAGATGTGGATGACTTGTCTGTCTCACTATAATGACTGTAATAGAACTGATGCTCTTCACTGCCGTGGTCTTGATGGAAGGGGAAAGTATGGTTGCAGGTTAGCCTAATCCCACAGTTCTTATTTATGCTGTCTCTCTTGGGGAGTGAAAAGTACTGTCTTTTTCTGAGGTACCTGTCTCTTGCTGGGTCAGGAGCTGGTAAGTTCTTCATGCTCTAGGAAAGGGCTACTGCCTATCTTTCTATTGGTCTGCGGGTAGGAAAGTTCTCACAAAGCACAAGTGAGTAAAAGCTTTGATAGGCCCTGTACTCGTCCAGTGAATTAAAATTCCTAATTCTGCTGCAGGTGGTCTTAACCGTGTAAGAGTCCAGCCTGAAGCTTAACCCTGCACATGTGTTATTCCGGAAGCTTATGAAGGCCATGTGTTAAACCTGAGTTTCTGAGCTTGATGGATTTGACCCTGGAAAAGTCTGGAGATACTAGTAGGAAAGAGTTGTCGTGCACATTTGAGCTCCAGGGATCTCTGTGCAAAAAATGTTTGAGACGTGCTTTTCCTAGCTGAGTCTAGTTTTGAAGAATAACTACCCACATACTAACTGATACTCACTTCAGACTGTCTCAAGCTGGCCAAAACAGGTTTTGAATTGAATTTTTATTTTGAATTAAAATACCTTATTCTGCTAACTGGAAGCAATGTATCTTGTCCTTTGGTTTTTGTTTTTGTTTTTTTAAATTAATACTTAAAATTCTTAACAGATTCCTATCAGTCATAACATTTGAATGCATCCCAGCACGAAGTACAGCAGTACAAGGTCTAAGAGTGAGCCGTGTTTCTCCCTCTCTGTTATACTGTAATTGCATCCTGGAAAACCGAGCTCCACTGAGCCCTTCGCCAGTCTGCATCGGTTTTATGGCATCTGGTTCTGCAGAAAGACAAGTTGTGAATCGTGCTCTGTGTTTGAAGGCAGCAAATTTTCTGATCACTCTTTCGCTGTGTCTGTGTGGGAGTCCCCTGTCTTGTGGTAGTTGTTGGCAGAAGCAGTTTTCACAAGTATTTTCCCCGAGGCTGACAGGAGAAGAAAACGAGTTTAAGGCTGAAGAGAGTGAGGGGAAGAAAGCTCAACTTGGTGCAAAACCTGGCAGCCCAGATCTCTCATCAGGTTTGTGTTCTAAAGGAGTGAAAGTGTAGGGCTTTGGTCTGACACTAACCAAAGGAGAAGAAAACAGTCCCACCTGAGCACGCTGATGTGCAGGCAGTGTTAGTGGGAAGACACAACTGAGAAAACAGCCTGAGAAAAAGGCAGCGCGAGGTGTACTGAGCTTCTGATCCTGGAACATACTGTGCCTGGGAAAGCTCAGCTTCTTTTATTCCTGAAACAGCCTTTAAATGCTTGGTAGTAAGTTGAGGAAAATAGTGCGTGTGATAAGCTTCGTGGGTGCAAACTGTAAGGCAGAGTGGAAACCTGCCCTTTAGAGATGTTGGGGATCTATGTGTGTGTCAGGTCTGGTGACAGGAGAGCAGCCGGCTTCAGCAGGCACTGCTGGCCTTTGCTGTCCCCAGCCAGCTTCTCCCTGGGGCTTCCCCAGCCCTGCCTGTGGTCCCAGACCCCATGTCAGACCCCTGAGGTCATCAGCCCCTGCCACAGTGATGCTGCATCAGCCCTTTGCTCCACCTCCCCACAGTCCTGCTCTGCCCGGTTATGGGCCCCAGTGGGCCAGACCCACGTCCCACCTGGCCTCAGCCCGTCCCTGTGGCCCTGCCTGGCTGTCCTGGGGATGGGTCTGACCCCGGTTCCCCTTGCCCGGGCCTCATCCTGACCCCCATGTGCAGGCAGGCTCATGTCCTGCCTGGCCTCAGCCTGGTGATGGATGTGCTGGGCCGTGGCTGCCCGTGTCCTGCTACAGACTATGAGGTTACATCTCCAGTTAAAAAAAAGAAAAGAAGTCAGATTTATTTTCCGGAACCTTTTAGCTAGCTCTTACCCAGCCTGTGTCTTGCCCAACCAACTGCCTCAGAGTTTTGAGACCTCTGGCTGCCTCTCAGGTTTGTCTGAAACCGAGCAGAGAAAGGAGAGGGACGGGCAGCGCTGCTGTGTGTGCCATTTTCACCTGGGAGAATGGGATGAAAAATGGAGTTTAGTGTATTGAAATGCAGCCTCTGTAGCCTGAGGTGACAGACCCGTGGGATGGTGAGGACAAGCTGGTGGAGTGAGGGGCATTCTAAACTCCACAAGACCTACAGGGTGCTATTTCAATAGCAGAGTTATGGAGTGATTGTAAGCTGGGCAATTCTTGCCCCATGGGACTTCATCCTGTGTTTAGGATCTCGGTGAATGTACATCACTGGTGTGTCTGTGAGACTGAACAGCGTGCCTGTCTTGAATCAGTGGTACTATCTTACAGTTGATTGCTTGGAATTTTTATTTGTTTTAGTGCCTTTGGTTAATAGTACATAATAAACTACACTAGTAATGCGTATTCTCTGCTTTAAGTGCTGGGTTGGCATTTCTTATTTGAGATTTACAGTAACTGGTGTGAATTAAAATCTTTTAATTTATTGTTACTTAATCTCTAGACCAGGAGGTTGTAGGACAGTGATGACTATACAGACATAATCGCAGAAATGGGAGGCTGCAAGGGGCATTGGCAGCGTTAGCCCAGCAAGTCAGGATCACATAGAGCTCAGGGCTCTCGTACAGCACACCTACATTATGACTCTCCATCTCCAAATATACATGAGTTTGCAAGATACTCATTTGAGGCTGGTGGGAAGAACGTTACTTGTGGAGAGAGAATCTGCTTGCTTTTGCTTTTAGGGAGAAAGGGAAGTTGTGAACTAGTAGCCTTTAAGACACCAAGTGTTTGTTAAAACTTCTAGCGTAGGAGTCTCCACAACATTTGTAAGGAGGCTGTTTCAATATTAGAATATCAAGGAAAAGTTTCTTACTGCTAATCCAACTTCTTTGTTGCAAGTAAATTATGAGCAACTTACTACAGTGACCTATTTGCAGTGCTGTGAATGCTGAATGTGCACCCTTAACTCTGCAGTGTCCCTTGACCCTTGAGTAAAGCTGTGGTATGATCAATTTTTCAGCTGTGCCTCTGGAAGCTTACTAAAAGGTTTTGTATGTACTATTTTATCCTTAAAAATGTCATGGTGGTTTTCCATCTAGGAGCGTGAGCTACATTGACCTCAACCGTCGGACTTGATGATGTTTGCATTGATCAAAGTATTTCAGCTTTTTGGGGTTTGTAGAAATGGAAAGTTATGGTCAGCAAGCTGGAGAGAAGAGAGGGACTAGAAAGAGGGAGGAAAAGCTTTCCTAAAATTTAAGCTACGCTTGCCAGCCATTCATCTTCTCTGCCTTTTTTTCCTCCGGAACTTTGTAATAGGGACAATTACTGTCACAGTAACTGTCAGTGAGACAGTTGGTAAAGAGGATGAGCTCTGTGTTTGTATCAGATGATGTGGTTTTGTGTTGTCAGTGATATACAATAAAGGATTCTTACGTATTTTTTCAGTATTCTGAAAGTGGAAGGAGTAGGGTGTTTGTTTTCACTTGGGAATTGTTAATTGGTTTCCCTGTAGGATATATTGATAGCCCAAATCCTGACATAAAATATTTCTTACAGTGCAGCCTCACACAGTCCTGAAAAGGGTTCCACCAGAGATACACACACTAAACTTGAAATGAAAATACTGGATACTGAAAAGTGAAATGACATTAATATCAGCAAAATTCCTCTTACTCATGGTCTATGTTTCTAGAGATGACACTAATACACAGTTAATTTTAAATTATGTAGAGTGGTCATGACAGAAATTAAAGCACAGAAGAAAGTATGGTTACGCTGGATTTGCAGAATTTCTTGGGAAATCCTGGAGAGTATTTACCTGTTATACTTTGTTCTAGATTTTCTCATTACAAAACTAATTTATAATTATGTTGTGTTGGGAAAGAAGAGGAAAAACTTGAATCTACTTTATGCAAAATATAATTATCCACTATATGTTTCAGCGAGATGGACTGAATCGGTTTTTGCTTCTCTTCTAAAATCCTCCAGGTGGCAATCTTGCATCAGAGTTAAGGGTGCAGTGTATTTTTTTATGGCATTGAATCTTTCCTGTGCTGTCCTTGTGGTGGCAACAAATGCTGGCCTGAAGTGCTGCAGAGTATCCTGCTCTTGGTTAGGAAGATGCTGACTCCTGCACGTAACTTGGACGCCAACTGGTTTCATAGCCTTGTGCAGCCCTAAACTCGGGTGTGGTGGACACAACAGTGTATTTATCTCTTCAGTTGGTAGTTAGGAGAGTAAATCCATAGATTGCTAGCTGTGATGGAGTAGATTGAAAGTTTGTCTCTAAGTTTATTCAGCAGGCTGTGGTGTGTGCAGATCTGTTAACTTCCCTGTGAAAATGGTTGAGAAAAGAATTATTTTGGTTACAGGCTTCAGTAGTTGTGTGCATTCAGAAAACTTTAATTACATTGCTTTACTGTCGTAGGCGTGAATTATAATGGGACATTTACTTATTCTTCTTTTGGCTTTTATGGTCTAACTTATGTAGAAAGCTCTTTTTTTTTTTTTTTTTTTTTAAATTACATTGTGTAGTCTACCCTGATTATGAAACCATTGCTGTGATGCAGGCTGCGTTCTTTACTAGACCTAGATTTTGTGCTGGGTCCGTAACTGTGGTTTTTAAATTGAAGGTTTTTCTTGTACTTTGTCCTGAAGAAGTGGTTTTGATTTTAATTGCACAGGGGAGGATTTTGGTAGGACTGCTCATATCAAATAGCAGGTACATTTCAGCAGCTTCATTCGCTGTCTTCACTTGTTCATTTATGTAGAGGAAACAAAATCCGTGATGCTGGGACTGAGTTTGTTTCTTCTCTAGGCGTGTTGAATGTGAAACTTAGCATGTTACCAACCTTCAGAAAAGTGCCCTTTAAGCTACAAATGCCCAAGTGGCTGCTCTTTGCCCCCTCTCTCTGGCGGGATGTGATAAGTGCTGTTCCTCCTATCTGTCCTCTTTTTTGTTGCTGTTAAAGGTTACCACAGACTTCAAGCTTTGCTTGCTCCTTTTACTGCTTGAGGAACATTTTTGCAGAGAAATGGAGTGATGTGACTTCATAAGGAGTCGGTGCAGGAAAACAGGAATGGCCGAGGTGCCTGGTCTGACCCTGGGCAGGGCAGCTGTGCCTGAGCAGATGTGGGGACATGTGGGGACGACTGCCTGAGGGACAGTTGCTGCAGTTCCGCACTTGAGTAATGCAGGGTTATGGGCTGGTTCTGGACCTGCGTAAGCTTTGAGCAGGTATCATCAAGTTTGCAGGGTATGATCTTCAGTTTTTGTCATTTAGTGTCTCTGTAGCCCACTGAGAGGACCACAAAAAAATGGAGGAGCTCTACTTCTGAGATGCCTGCTACATCTCTTTGCATCTTCTGTTTTCTAAAATTTCATGTGAATGTCTAAAGCTAACTTGAAGAGGAGAAGAGGCTACAGTTATGCAAAGCTGAGACTCTTGAGTTAGTTTCTAAAAATAATCAGATTACAAGGTACCTTGGGAGGTGCCACCTCATGAAGGAGGGTATTTGAGTTGGCTTAGGGAAATGTTAAGGTTGATGTTGAAGATTTGGCAGGCAGTACTTGAAGATACCAAATAACTTCTCGGATATATTTTTGTAAATCTTGAAAGCTGAATGTGCAAACCCAAAAGCCTGTTTAATTCACTTCTGAAGTTGTATAGGAAAAATGGAAAAGGTCGAGAAATGTAAAAATTTCAGCTAAGCCGGGATGTTAATTTGGTTGTGCCTAGCGATTGCTCTTCTTTTCCTTTGTACTTTTTAAATGACTAGCTTTGTAGGGATTTTTGTCTTTAAATGAATTTGATGATTTCACAATTTTCTTTTTTTTATGAGTTTATCTTTTTATTACCCAGCTGAACAGTTACGCTAATGAGTTTGGTTTGCATTTTGCTTGTAAAGATTAAAGCTGATGGTGAGACTTCATAGTCAATGACAACATTAGTTTGCAGTTCTGAGAGTGTGAGTGTTCAACAGACTAGTTTTCTGTCATTTTTCAAAGCCAGATGCTAATTAGAGATGTAAGTCTTTCCAGTTAACTGACTGAGAAATGGGCACATTGATTCTGATAGCAGAATTTGTCTTTCAGATAGCTTTGCTAGTATCTTCTGCAGACACTATAGCTTGGAAAGAAATGACTTTTATGTACAGTGTTGTATCTCGATGTCTACTGAAAAAGAATCTTGAAGAAGGAAAGCGCTGAAATCGCATCTTAATTTTATTCCGTTTACATACTTTCTGGATTTTAGCTTCTGAGTAAGTTAAATTATTTTTTTAATCGTACTGTTTACCGCTACTGTAAGATAGTTTTTGCGTGAGCTTTTTAGTAGCAATAGAAAGAGAATAATGTCGCTGTTCTGGCAACGATAGCCCAATAGAGTTCAGTATTTTGGCGTATTCAGAGATAGAGGGGACTAAAAAGTGGAGCCTTTGTGCATGGGGGGGGTAATTGTGGAAATGTGAGACTGTACCTATAGGAATAGCAAGGAGACGTTGCTGGATGTGATAGTCTGGAGCAAATACAGAGTTGGGAAGGTTACCTCTACATCCAGTGAGGAGGTCACTATTGAATATTTGTAATTTCTAATTAGGATGATGAAATGAAGTACTTAAGCTGTGGGACGTTTACGTGAGAGCTTCTGATTATTGTTCGTTGAAAGGATCTGTTAATGAAGCGAAGGTGAAGTCAGTTTCTGTTGTGGATAGCACTGGAAAACTAATTTAAAGGTTGTATGGAAAATGAAGCTTCGAAGACTTAAAGCCAGTAATTCTGCAGGAATATTAGCTTTTCTGGTTTGTTTGTTGTTTTTTTTTCCCCTCAACATAGATGTACAGTAAAGGCAGCTGAGTGGAGACTAGCTGAGAAAGTATGGTAAGAGTGATGAACAATTTAAGTCACAGTTTCTCATCACTTGTACCTGCTGTGAAAGTATCTCAGGTGTGCAGGAGAAATGTCCTGAACTGCTTTGAAGTGATGCTTTGCTCCTTTGTATGTTTCTATCCCAAAGCCATTCTAATTTGTTCTCTAGAAGTGGTGAGAGAGAAGAAAACATAGATGCAAGAACTTGAGGAAAAACTGTAGGCATCACAGGCAACAAGATGACATTTTTCTCTATCCTGAAGAGCAGACAACTTGAATTAAGTGGAAGTCCAATTACTAGCCAATTACTTGTTTTCAATCCTAAGTAATTTAGCTTTTTGGTCTCACTTGCTCTTAAGCTGATAGATTAGAATATCCTGCTTGGGATAGCCTGATTGTTTTGTTTTGTTTTTTTTTTTTAAAAACCAACTTCCTGCTTTAGTGGGAGCCTATTTCTGTCCTTGGTAGTTTAATTCCCTGTTCTGCAAGATTGCTTTGCATGAGTAGTTCCATTGACTCCCAGTGGACTCCGTATTCAGACTCAGCATTGGCACAGATGCATAAACCAGCCTCTAGTTTATGCTAAGTTACAACTCAGACTTATTTTAGTCCCCAGCCTTTCAGGGTGTCAAAGTAGCAGTTCCAGACTTGCAGTTTTTGTAGCCAAAGTGTCACTGTGTTTGCCTAATGTTAAACTGAAATTATTTTAAAGTAAGTGTTATGTCTGTAGTAGCCAACACAGTCATCATTGGATGCTAAACATGTTTTATGTTCTGTAGTACCAGTAATTAGCTATTAAAATTCTGTGTTGAATATTCTTCAGACAAAAATATTAACAAAGCAATTGTTTCATTGTTTACTTTGAGAAATATTTTACAATGTTGATTTTCATGGTTGCCTAAAATAGGGATTGTGACATTTTTGTGCTTTCTTTGGAGTTGAGATTGGGAGGGCTTATGGAGCCATATAATTCTTATGGAATCCCACGGAAGAAATGAACTGCGTAGGATCTGTATGCAATGTCTTAAGCCCTTCAAGCACTTCTGTTGCCCTTCTTAATGTAATTTGGCATGTTGTAAATTATGCAGATACTGAATATAGCGGCACAATATGTTTTCTTCTAATTTAATTTACTTATTGCATTTGACATGTCTGGTTTGTGCTTCTCCCCCCCCCCCCAACAGGTGCAGGCAAAACACCGACTTTAGGAGGAGGATTCCACGCCAACCTGGGAAAGGAGTCTCGAGCACAAACTCTACAGAATGGTACTTTCAAGCTTTATGACTTTTTTTTTTTTTTAATTACTACTTTCGATTACCGTTTAGTTTTGGATGTGACCTCAAAACCTTGGCAGACCACTCATTTTTCAGTAGACAAGTCTGCCTAGTGCTGATTTTACAATGTGCTCTCATTTGGTTGTTACACCTGATTTATGAGGTCAGGTAGCTGGCTGACAAGGGGTAATGGCACCTGACAGCACTATTGTAGTTTAAAAGGGCTTTTTCAAGGTTGACATGCCCATTGTACCTTTTTATTATCTGTAAACCTGTTGTGACTTTTTATCAGTTTTCAGGGTTCTTGAAATGCTTTATGCATGTTTATTTTTAAGTATAATTGTTCAAACCCTTTGTTTTTTATGCAGTGTGTGAGATAATGTCTATATTTATGCACGCTTCATAGCAGTCACGTGCTTAATATGCAACTGTTGAACAGAGAGGGGGAAAATGGAAAAAAATATTTTAGTGTCCAGAGGATATTTCAGTAAGTGTTCTCATTACATGCTATACATTTTAATTGAGATCTACATGCTCTACGCTCTCTTTAAAGAGCGCATAGAAGCACCTTTTATTCCAGAAGCAGAATCATCTTCCAGTTTCGATTGCCGTTACTCATATCAATGGGCAGGAGTTGCCATTTCTTAACTAATTAATACTCTTCTCTCATGACTCTTGGAGATGACAGCTGACGGACTGTCATATCAAAGACTCAGAAGCTGACATGCAGTTAACCAAGGGATGTGGATGGGTTTTACTGATACGGTGCTCATTTTGGGGGGTATTTTAGATAAAGGTGTTTTGCTAAATTCATGGCTTACGTTTGCAACTCAAACACAGAAAATCTTACCTGATGTTATGTCTGCATAGGTAAACAAAGGATAAGATTAATCTGATATTATATCTCCATAGCTATAGAAAGGTTAAGATCGATCTACGTTATTGAAATATAGCTGAATTGCTTTATGTGGCATTATTCAGTTGATTTTATATACAGATTGTTTTATATGCAGCATGTTTTATTCAGCTTGTTTGTACTGAGCAGTATTTTAGCCCTACTTGTTTGTCAGAGTAAAGCTTATACTACAAATGAGCTAGTTTCAGTTTCAGGTCCAAAGTTACTAGTTTATGAGTTTTAAAAATGCCTGTATAAAGTTTAAGGAATAAAACCACTAGAATACCTTGTACAGTTAGTGAAGTTTGTCTTCAGATGAAAGCACTTTAATGAAAACTCTAATTTTGCACAGGCAGTTTCAAAATAAATTGGCTTATTGTGCATAAGGACTGCCCAATTACTTGTCTTTAACTGTGGAAAAGTAAAATGCTGAGGGGAGAAAATGCTGTTCTGTTGCTCCTTGGAGTGTTTGAATCCTTCAAAAGCCCTTTTGGTTATGCTGAAAGGTAATCACAAAGACAGTGTAGGCGTGTTTTCTGAAATCTAAACATGGCTTTTTCCTTAGATGAGTGTTTGCTAGGAAATGTCTGATCATCTTCCTTCCCCACAGCTTCTGTGCATGGGGTCCAGCTAATCGTGCACAATGATTCTAACTTGGCTAAAGTCTATCAGCATCATGTACAAAACATTATAATTACTTTAAGTGAAATTATCTTCCAAACAATTTTGAAACAGGAAAAAAAAAGTCTTTTAAATTATACCTATCTGAGGCTTTTTAAGGGTTTTCTTTTTTTTTTTTTTGTGGCTATCCTTTACATATGAAAAAGGTATTTGATCTTTGATTTCTGTAGCCAACCTGCATTTGTCATGCTGCCAATCTGTCTCTGGGAAAGTTCTTTTCAATGAGCTAAGTGATGTTCTTGCTTAGTCCCAGGCATGACAACAGCAGCTAAAATTTCAGGTAGAGCAATTGGTGTTTGAAAGGCTTTTCTTTTTGCTGCTGTATAATGAGCTGGTTGTCTGCTGCATTTAATCACACTTTTAGCTTTACATAATTTTTAATTGCAAATTGAGCTATGGCAGCGAACTTAGAAAATCTCACCTTGTCACTATGTGCCCATGATCATGCCTTTTCTGTTTTTTTTGGTGAAATTTTGTTAATATCCATTGTGTTTAGACTTGGAAGTGCAGCAAGGTAAATGAACGTACTGTGTATATTGCAAAGAAAATAGTTTGGGGTTGTTCATTGACTGAGGCTGAAGTGCCCTAATGGTAATAAGAACGAACAGTTACCCTTGGAGCGCTGTGCTATCTGATCCGAAAAAACCACTGAGCTACTTACTCCTTTATTTGCTGGTGCTACTACACTTGCATTTCCAGAGTTAACCAGGCTGCTGAGGAGCTGCTGGAGTTCACTCCCGTCGGGATTCTGGTGCAGCACAGCTTGGGAACACGCTTCAAGAGCCTTATTCCTGCACCTTGCTGGTGGCTCTTGCGTCGAGGCCGCGCGCCACCTTTTCGCCACACGTGATTCTCTCCCGTCTGGCGCTGTGCACAGGCTATCGCTGAAGGGAAGAACCAGAGTCTGGAAAGCAGGGATGGGTGGAGGAGCCCGGGTTGCTCTGGAGGCCATCCCCAGCGTATTGGAGAGCAGCTGAGAGTGTATGTGTGTGTGTGTGGTCTGAGCGCTGGCAGGTCTTGCACCGCGCCTGGTCTGCTTGCCAGCAACCTGCAGGCTTGACATGACGACGGGAAAAGTCCGGCAACAGAGCAGGGACTTGCTGTTTTTTAAAAAACAACCACCTCCCCCTGCTTTCCCTTCCCTCCCTCGTGTAGTTTGGGCCAAGTTCTTCCTTGCTGTGATGTCTGTCTTATCCAGCGAGGTGGTCTGGGCTCGCTGTCTCATACTTAATCACTAGCAAAGCAGCTGGGGTTGGCTGAACTTATGATGCTGCTGGTTTTTGAGGCTTTTAATGAAAGGATGTTTAGAATTAGATGACAAACAGTTTTTCATTAGAATACCTAAGGTAATAATTGTACAGTTTTTTCTTTTAGTCCATTCTGAAGTGAGAAAATGGACAAGTAAAATTTCCCAACACTGCTCAACAATCTGGACTCTTCTACAAAATTATTATTTTGTGCATTAGTGTGTGTTTGTGCATCTAAAACGCTCTATACAAAGTCATTGGCAAAGCCTGAAGGTTTTATAGTTTCCAGGTTTGTGTAAGAATGTCTAATACACCCAACTAGTCTCCCTTATCGCACATGCCATTTCTGTGGTTTCTTTGCTACAGTGCCATGGCAGTTCATAGTCTCTGCCTTTCTTTGTGGGTGTTCCTTTGGGAATTGACTGCTTATAAAAATCGGAGTCTTGTTTACACTTGCTAAAATATTTATGCGGGAAAGACCTAATACTGTTGTATTTGTTCATAATCAGTTTGATTTTTTTTCAGTGCGCGGTACTGTGCTAATTGAGCCTGCTAAGCTCCAAAAATTCAGATCCACAAAATGTTTTGTACCTGTTTGTATAGAGCTTGTTTTTGCAGTAAAAACCTGCACATCTGTGAGATGATGTGAAGAGGTGTTTCAGCTTTGCTTTAAAGGATTTGATAAAATAGCCAAACAGTATTGTTTTTGTGAGAAAGAATGATTATGAGTAAAATAGTAGCTCAGAGAGGGGAAACTTTGACAAGACTTTCTCTGTTGTCTGAGCCTCTTCTAATTGCTCCAGTCCTGCTCAACTTTTATAGTCATTCAGAGGGCTAAAACGCAGAGTTCTGTCTCTTTAAATCTCATTTTACAGCTCTGCACTGCATTACATAATCTCTCTAAATAGCCGGTTTATTCTGGTTTCCTTGCAGGCAATCTGCTCTCACTATATCCATGTTAGAGCCGTAGTTAAAAGGGAGTTGTTCTTGACTTGGAGCGTGGATACTTTCAATAGTCTTCAGTGGCCAAAAAGAAAAGGGAGAGGGGAAGGAAGGTCAACGGCATGATTATAACTTGAAAGCTTTGGTTGCAGATATTCAAATTTGGTTTAAACTAAGTTTGAAGTTTGCAGCTGCATCTAGCTTAGTACAATTTCTGTTTTGCTATGTTTTTAATAATTTCCGAAAATGAATGTGTGTTTTCCCTCAGTCCTCTTAAACATCCAAACCTAACTAACAGTATTGTAATGCTAAATAGAAAGACATTTCTCAATATGTTCTCTAATGCTTTTTTTGACTGTTTACATTTAAACTACTTGCTTAATTCTTTAACCTTCGTTGTCATCGCTAATTTCCTAACTGGTTTATTATAAGTGATTATGGAGGGCTTCACTTCCTTCCAAAACTATACAGCGTGAATTAAACCAGGGCAATATATTATACATGTGAAGAACAGAGATATCCAAAGAAGAGGAACAGAGAGCACTATTTAAGAAAACTAAAATAACAAAGGAGGAGAGGATAGTAAAATCCTAGAATAATTTAGATTGTGAGGAACCTCTGGAGGTCTGCAAAGTGATGGCTTTGAAGTTGCATTAAGCTGCTCAGGGCGTAGTGCAGCTGAGCCTTGGATGTCCCCACGGAAGGGTATGATACAGTCTCCATGGACGACCTGTTCACTAATGCTGGACTACCCTCACCGTAAATTTTTTCCTTGTTATTTTGTGAGAGCTTATTTTGATGCCTCTTGTCCTTTTGCTGTGCATCTCTGATTCTGGCTACATCTGCTTTATAGTCTCCCATCGAGTAACTGAAGACACCAGTGAGACCTCCCCCTTAGCATTCTTGTTTTAAGAGTGAGCAAATTCAGCTCTTGGCCTCACACCGTGTGCTCCAGTCTCTTAATCATCTTAGCAGCTTTCTGGACTTGCTCCGATATGTCAGTGCCTTGTCTTGTGCAGAGGAGTCCTGAACTGGACAAAGTAGTATAATATAATCTCACAAGAGCTGAACAGGGGATAATAATTGCTTCGCTTGATGTGCTGGCTTCAGTCTTAGTAATGCAGCTCCAGGATGCAGTTAGCCTTCACTGTGACTGGGTTCTGCCAAGTCACCTTTGTCTTTGTTCGTAAGGAATCTAGATCCTTTTCTGCAAAGCTACTCCCTAGCCAAACAGTTTTCCTGTCCCAGGTGCAAAAATAAAAAATTGCATTTGTGTTATTGAACTTCATGAAGGTTCTGTCAGCTCATTTTTGTAGCATCTTAAGATTCCTCTGCCCATCAGTGTATTGACCCCTGCCCCAGTGAGATGTTGTCTGCAGACTGGTTAAGGGAACCTCCTCTCCCGTTATCCATGTTGTTAGCAAAGGCATTAAACAGTATTGACATCAGTATCCATCCCACTCCTAAGTCTTATGGTTAAAGTGTGGACGACTCTCCTTTGAACCTGCCCAGTTTTTCACACAACTTGCAGTTCACTTGTCTACTCTGTATCTCCACAATTTGGCTGCCAGGGTACCAGGGGAGAAGGATGAAATGGGATGCAGAAAGAGCAGTGGTTACTGTGCAGTTTGGCTTTCACTGCAGTCAGGCATGGTGTGCTCTCATTAAATGTGTGCTGCCAGTTTCCCGTTACCTTCTTACCTTTTGTGTGTCTGGCAGTGTTTTCCGGGTGGGTTTGTTCCATGACCTTTCAACAGGCTGAGTGATGGCTGACACACCTCTAGTGTCCTACTTCCCTCTCTGGAAGAGAAGCCTCATGCTTACTGCCTTCTAGTCATAGAAAACCTCTCCTGATTCCTACAACTTTTAAAAGATGTCAGAGACACTTCTTTTTCCCAGCTCCCTTAGCATCCTCAGATGTATCCCATCCAGTTCAGTTGACTTGTGTATGTAGATTTTGTTTCATTGGACCCTCGTTCAGTCTTTCTCTACCATGAGTAGTGCTTCATTTCCTCCAAAGTCAAATAGACCTGTGAGACCTGAAAACAGGTATTTTAACAGAAGACCAAGGAGACTCGTGAGCTGCTATAAAGCCAAGCTGCCAAAATGCCCTGCCTGCTCAACTTCCTGTGCATCGGTATAGAGTCTCCTTGTGCTTTGGAGAGACTGTGCCTGAAGACTGACCAGTCCTTCTAGCCCTTTTGACCTTCATGGCAGTACCTCAAGGGGTCCTGCTTACCACTTTTCTGAAGAAACTGAAGCTTGACCTCTGAAATCCAGAGTTGTCATTATGCTACCCATCTTCCTCACTCTCCTAAAGATCTTAAACTTTATCATCTCAGGGTTGCTGTAACCAAGCTGGCCATCGAACTTTGTGTTTTCCACTGCTTCTTTTAGAGAATGGTAAATGTATCACAGTGCTGCTTCTATCTGACCTGTTCCTGACATGCTGTACAAGTCCACTATATTGCTTTTGTCCAACTATGATTCCCTTCCAGCAGATGCTGGGGTGGCTACAGTTCGCCATGCGAACCATCACATCTTCCTGTAGTCGAAAGAAGGTGGTCTATAGCAGGTGCTTGTGACTGTTTCCTTTGGCCTTGCCTCTCACCCAGACCCATTAGCTCTTTATTGGCATGGCACTTGTTTGTCAGCAGAGCTTTACGTATTCAGGCTGTTCATTTATGTAAAATGAGTCCCCTGTCGCCTTCCCTGTCTGTTCTTCTTGTGGAGCCTGTAACCATCCATCTCATGACTCCAGTCATGTGAGCTGGTTCCACTGTGTATCTGTTGCACCCCAGTCAATTTGTAGTTTTGCAGCAGTGCGTAGCCTTTGGATTCTTCCAGTTCATTTCCTTTGCTGGATGCAGTCTTTTCTTTAACTCTTCCTACTATATCAAATTTGTCTCTGGCTTCAATTTCAATAATAAAACTTCTAGTCTAGTCTCTCTGCCATTTTCTTGTCCTTCTTGCTTTTGTTTCTGTTTGCATAGAAGATAATCTCAATCTTCTCATCTCCGCCTTCAGTTGTCTTTTAAACTAATCATTACTTAAAGTTTTTCTTTTTTGATTTTGTCTTGTATCCTCCTAAATTTCTTTGACTAAGGCTTTGAAAGACTTCCTCTTCTAACCAGACCATTACTTAAGTTTTAGCTTCTTTGATCTGTCGACTGCCTTGTCTTTTATGACTCCTTTTTTATCATTAACAACTTCTGTCTCATTCCTTTCTTTCTTCTTTTCATTTGATGTGCTAACTTTCTCCATCTCTCCTTGAAGGAGGATAAGGAGCATCTTCTTTTCATTTGGGATGATCTTAGATGTTTTTTGTGTGTGGGTGTGTTTTGTTGGGGTTTTTTGTTTGTTTGTTTTGTAGTTTCAAGTGCAACCTTTTCCTTTGATAAACTGCTTCATTCCCAACACACCTCTTCCATCTAGTCCTATGTCATGGCTTGAAGTAGGGAGGCCAAGTTTAGAGGTCTGTGTGATCTCTTCACCCTGAACTCTTCAGGGTTTCTGTATAGAGGCAGACAGGTTTAGGGTGTGATTAATTTAATCCAAGAGGGAGTCAAATGACTCATTCTCTGAAGTGTCTGTTTCTCTTCTCTCATTGAAATGAACTCTAGGTTGACTAATCTTGGATTCTTATCTCTGAAAAGAAGCATGACTTGTAGGCTTTTGTGTCTGCATTTGTGTATCTCCTTGTTGACACAGATTTAACGTGACCAGAACTAAACTACTGAATTACATCCCACTATTCTGCCCTTTTGCATATTAGCAAGTTCAAGGTTGCTTCCAGGCCACTCACAGCTTTCTCTCCTTCTGTCTTGTAGATCCATTCTCTCCAGGATCTGCTAAAACATGGATGCATCCTAGCCATAACACTCATATACTTATTTCTTGCACAAGTGTCTCTTGACTTTTATTGCTCTTCTCTGATCAGAACACGCTCCAGAGCCACGAAAGCAGAAAAGTTGTGACCTGCGATGTTAAATCTTTGATACCTTAACATCTTCATGAAAGAATTTTAAAAGGGATGTTCTTTTCCCAACCTGTTTGCCCTTTCACATTTGTGATCACTGTTACACAACAGTTCAACAGGGAACTTTTCCTGGTTTTATTAGGCTGTTGTGTTTGTGTTCCAGCTTGCTTGGACCTCTGTGCTTCTGAGGTGTGCTTGAGTGTCAGTAGGTACAGGCTTTCCTGGTCCTCTGCTTTGATGTAGGCTCCGATTGCTGACCTTCAGGATATCTCAATAACTTACACAGCTTTCTGAGGACTTTAGCTTTCAGGGTGAAGGCTTGAAGAAACAGGCAAACCACTTATTTAAGAAGAGCAAACAAAAAACATCTGAGGGACAGAAAACCCACTCTTTAGCCAACGTAAGTTATTCCAAGAATTTGGATAAAAGCACCAGAGGAATGTATTTTCTTGCTTGCTTCCCTCTTACTCTTGGTGACCCATAGAATTTATTTTAGAAGCATCTGAGGGAGCTGGGATCCTTTTGGTACTGCAGCTTCTCCTTCAGCAGAACATGGAAGATTTCTTCTTTCTGAGATGACTAATGAGACCCTGTGCTATATCATCACAGGTTAAAAGACCAGTCAAGTTCATCAACTGACCTAGGACAACCTTTTGGTTATGCATTGATTAATTACTTCCTACTTGAGTTGAGATTTGAAAATCTTTATTGTCATAAGCTCTGGTCATCTTTGTGTTTTGGTAGGGAATGATGAATAAAATACCCATCTCGGAGATGCTTTTGATGTACTGCTTGTTCTTAGTCCTTACAGTGGCGGTATCAGGGGAGAAGAATCCATGTCTCCTTTATTTAGATCTGTTATGTTTCTAATGAAGAGGGTCTATGATCTTTTAAGTAAAGAGCAGTGGGTTTGCTGGAAGTAATGTAATGTAATGGAGGCTGATCAACAATGTAAAACTTTGAGAACAGCATCCCACCCAGTTGAAATATATGACTTGAGCTTTGATGGTCTTCTTTATTCTGTCCCTGTGTTTGCTTATCCAGAAAAGGGGAAAATTAGAAAAGGTACCTTTAAAATTCCTTGGAGGTGTTGGTTCAATCCGTATGTGGACTCAAGACAATCTCTGTTGTTACTTTTTCTTTTAACGCTGAAGATTGTCCTTGTACTTGAAAGAATAAGTTTTAGAAAATGAAGTCTAAATCAAATGAGTTAACAGATGGTTTCTGTTGTCGTAACTAATAAAAACAAAATATTTGCACGTTCAGATGCTTTGAATTGGCCTACTTGTGGCTTGAGTTAAAGGTGTTTTTCATGATTCCTTTGCTCAGTCTTCTCTTCTGTCTGTGCTCTGTCACTTAGCTTGAATTGGCTGTGGGCAAGAAAACCGTTGTTCCAGGAAATCTTGGCTCCATTTTGACAATCAAAAGAAGTACCTTCTAAAATTCTATATGCTTATGAAATTTCTTGCTTGGTTATTAAAGTTTTGGCCTCTCGTATAGTAAAATTTCTCCCTGTTAACTGTGACAATTTCTACGTGACATAAAGTAGGAAAATATATATCACGTTTGTGGATTTCAGTGATGGAGATTTATCTCCCTAGAGCCTTGTATAGGTAATCGGAACCTGTCATTTCTCTTGAGAGCAATCCTTTACTCAAAGACAGTTTACCTAGTGGACTAGTGTTTTTTAAAACACTCCCTTTTTAGAATACCATTCATAAGGAGATGAACTTGGATATTAATAGGTTTATCTTCTTTCTCGTACAGCGTGGCAGAAAATAGGCAACTGCCTCTCTCCTCCTTCCTCCCCCTCTAGTAATGTCTGTATAATTCTGTGTTAGTAATTTACTTCTAATAAGCTTGTGAATTAAACCATTTTAGCTTTGGAATGTCATTAGACAAGCTTAAAATATACTTCTGGTAGCATAGTTTCAGTTTAAATACCATGTAGCTGCTGCTCTCTTTTTTTTTTCATAAAATCATAGAATGGTTTGGGTTGGAAGGGACCTTAAAGATCATCTAGTTCCAAGCCCCCTGCCACCAGCAGGGATGCCTTCCACTAGACCAGGTTGCTCAAAGCCTTGTCCAACCTGGCCTTGGACACTTCCAGGGAGGAGGCAGCAACTTCTCTGGGCAATGAGTCCCAGTATCTCATCACCTTCACAGGAAAGAACTTCTTCCTAATACCTAATCTAAATCTACCCTCTTTCAGTATGAAACCATTACCCCTTGTGCTATCACTACACTCCTTGATAAAGAATCCCTCCCCTTCTTTCCTGTAGGCCCTCTTTAAGTACTAAAAGGCTGCTATAAGGTCTCCCTGGAGCCTTCTCTTCTCCAGGCCGAACTGCCCCAACTCTTTGACTGTGAGAGGTGCTCCAGCCCCTGATCATCTTTGTGGCTCAAGCAGGTCCATGTTTTGATGATAGAAAATACACATGCCACTTGTATGGCATAGGGCCATCTCTTAAACATTTAAATGTGAGTTTTGAAGTGGTTGTGTCGTTTTACAGGTACTATGGTTCAGTACCTGAGAGGGAGAACCTTGTCGCTTTTAATGCTGTGTTCTCTGAGAGTGCTTAGTTAATTTTTCATGTCTTGAAATTGCCTTCTTGTTTTGCTCTATGAATTGGAGAGCTGCTGATGTGACGGTGCAGGGAAGCATTCCTTAAGCCCAAGGGTCTGCAAGTGTGATTTGCTGGTGGAGCTATTGCAGTTTTCCTGGAAGATAGCTTTTCTTAAGTAATGGCCACAGCATTAAACTACTGAACTCTCTATAGGATTAGCAAATAGCAGAAAATATTCAGTGCCTGTATGCGCTGTTTTTGTAAGGAAGACTATGATTTGTTTGCTTACATTTTTGCAAACATGCTTGTTGTTACTGCACCTGCACTTTGCAGCTGGACACGAGTTAGCTGTGATCCTGAGGTGCTTTCATCTTCTTGTGGCTTATGGTCTTGGAGGAACCAACACGTGTCTGGTGTAGGAGATGGGTGGCATCACCTCAAGTGTGTCTGTGAGAGGTTGTGCAGGCACGTAGTATTCCTGTCGTAGGCTGTAACAACACCTGCCCACATCTGGCACAGTATCTGTCATAGGCATCCAACTGAGGAAGCAGTATCAGAGCGGTGCACGTTGTGGTGCTTCTCCACGGTGTTATCACTTCATTCTTTGTGCAGAAGTACATGTGTAGCTTTGATTGTCCTCGTCGCCTTCCCAGTTGTGTGATGTGTCCTCCCAGATGGGCGAGCACTGCTGGTGCACGTGCTGTTCATCCGTGATGTTGCTGTAGCTGCCTTTCTCAGGCAAATACAGTTCACTGGTGAAAAACCCAAATGTAAATGTAGATATTAAATGCAAATGAGTCGAAGCTACAGGATTCTGTACCAGGTATGAAATGTGTGTTCAGTGGGAGGGTTCTGTGTCCAGTACAGCCCCAACAGCAAATTTATCAGCAGGCTAGCCTATGTCAACCGCCTGCTCAAACAAAGAAGGCAGCAAAAAATGTCATAGAAGCATATAATGGCCTAAGCTGGAAGGGACCTTAGAGATCATTTAATCCAACCTCCCTGTCATGGGCTGGGATGCCTCTCAACTAGATCAGGCAACACATGAGGACCGAATGGGAATTGAACTCGCAACCTTTGCTGTTTTAGCACCATGCTCAACTGAGTGAGCTAAACCGGCCCAAAAAACAAACACTCCTCCCAGCCTGAACCAGAACAACTCTGTGCACCCATGTCAGTTATTTTTAACCTGGATGACTGCTGTGCTGGGATTTGCTGCCCTCCCAGTAGGTAGTTGTGCAAACCCAGAGAGCCCCGCAGCATGTGGTTGGGAAGGAGATGTTGTGTAAAGAGTGAGGAACTCCTTTGAGAGTTATTGCCATCGGAGGCCTTCGCCTCGTAGAGCTGCAGCTCTGGAGTCCAGTTCCATGATAAGCATTTCTAACAGCAAACCTGGATCCTGGCCTCTCCCATCCCTCAGCTGCCCTTTCCCATTCCCCTCATCCAAATATTCCGGGCATTAGCCTAGGCAATGCATCTGTTCACTGGGACAGTGAAAAGATCTGAGTTTCACAAGCAAAATAAAAAGAAAATAAAAGGAACCAACCTTTTTTTTTTTCCTTATTTCCCTTTGATCATTTCTCCACATGCCCCCACAGAGTGGAGGAGGGAATGGATGACGTAGAGATGAGCAGGAGCCTCTTAAACCAGCTTTGCAGCAGGAGAGGCTGAACGCGGGAGTGTGTTGGGAGCTTCTCTATTTTTCTTTTATTTTTTTTTAATAAATGTTTACTTAGAACCCACTGTCCTGTTACGTTCAGTCCTGCACAGTCAGAGTGAAGGAAGGTGTTTTCTGTTCTTTTGGCTTGCCTTAATACGAGTGGGAAGCTTTTTAGAAATGTTCTGTTCATTGACTGCTGCTACCAGATGGATGCTCTCTGCTTGAAGTGCCTCAGGCCCTTATATCTTCCGTTTTCTCCCCCTCCCTCCTCCCAGCACACACCCTGGAGTGCGCAGGCTGTGCTAATTTAGTCGCAACTTAAAAAGGAGTGACGAAGAAGAAATGTTCAACTCTAATAGAATTCTTGTCGCTCGCCGTGTCTTTAGGGAGTACTTTTTCATTTCAGGATCCCTAAGGATTTTTCTAGCAACGTGGATTAGGGGTTCTGCGATACTTTGCTGCAACAGTGGTGAAAATGCTTAATGCATTAGGACCAAAGTGCTAATTCTGTTTATATATTTATCAGTTCAGAATATACAACAAACATGACATCTAGTTTGATTTTTCAAGTAATTTTATTAACCTAGTCTTGACCGTTTCTAATTAAGGTGGCCTTTCCATCTGTATGAGCTATAATTGAAACCTTTAAACAAATAATTCATTAACCTAGTATTTTAAAACATTTAAACCAATTACTGAATTTTATGAAACTGGCTGTTGCTATGTCAAGAGCTTTTGCCACTTACTGGTAGAGGTTGGCTGGTGCTAGCTCTGAAGAGTTTAATTCTTTTTTTTAACCGAGTGTTACTATTTGCTGGTATAAATTGCGTGTATTTTTAATGGAAAGAAATGCCATATTATACACAACCAGAGTTAAAATATGTTCTGTGTTGATTACTAAGCCTTAACTTAGTGGATGTCTTAAAAATACGGTACAGCTGCGATCGCCAGGTGGTGCTGTTACACGCTGCTTAGAACACTTTTTGAAAATAAGTTCAATTCTGCCATTGTCGTACTTGTTCAACTATAATTTCATGGGAGGAGTGTTGAGAAAGAGAATGTCTTTCTTTAGTCGTGTCTTTAAAGTAAAGCTTTTCCTGAAAAATTTGGGTTTGCTTTTTTGCTAGCAGCTCAGAGTGGAATTTCCCACATGTAGTTTATGACCATCTCTGATGGAAAAATGGGATATGGGATAATTTGGGAGGTTGGAAGCTGAGTGTGCGTGGACCGTGTCTGGGCTGTGTAATTCCTTCTTGGGTAATGAGTTTATGAAGGCCTGCATTAAGCAATGAAGGAGGATGACATGCAGGTACTGCATGTTGTATCAATGGTGGAAGGTTGAAGAACGATGTCTCCTCATAAGCTGAACATAACTTGTTTCGTGAATGACATTTAATTAAACCTTGTGAGTTCTGAAGGACAAGAACTCCAGCCTGGCCTGGAAGCAGGCTTTTTAAGAGAAAAATTCAGGCTCCTAATACACGGCTTCTTTTTAATGTCTGTAATAAACTGAATGCTCTTCCTCTTATTTAGAAGAAACTTTAGATCGTACATATAAAATATGTACAGTTGTACAGTAATTAGAATTATAAAGAAAATTGCTCTTTTCCTAGGGTTTTGCAGAATTGGCAATTTATGGATAAACCTTGGAATGCAAAATTGTGAGTTTAAAGTTGCAAACTATTCTGTTAGATGGAGCGTCCCCCGCTTTGTACTCAAATAATCGAATAATTTTGGACAACAAAGTACTAGTCCACTTAAACCTAAGTACCATCGACCATGTAGGTAGAAATGAAGGAAGTTTAAGTAACTGTGGGAGGAGGGAGAGTTATCAAATGCAGACCTTTCCTGAAGGCATTATTATAGCTCTCATTTTGGATGTAACTTCCTACATGGAGGTGTGACACTTAAAATGAATTGAACATTTCCCGCATAGTGATTTTTTTTTTAGATTTTGTTTTCTAATAGAAGTTACAAGCAAATAACACTTACAAAGTAGAGGCAGAAGTAGAGCATGATCTTCTTGAACCAAGGCTTCGGTGTGGGTAAGGGCTGCCTGCAGTGTGACGAGGAGTTGGACTTGGCGTGCTTCAACCTGGGTTTGAGCTATGCTGTTTAGACCTACTCTGGATGTCAGCGGGAGCCGTGTTTGCTTGGAGTTGTTGTTTGGGATACCAAATATGTACCTAGAAGTCTGGCTTTCATCACCTAGATTTCAAGCCTTCATGCTGTTATAACAAGGCTGTCCCAAACAAAGGCAGCATAAACTAAGTGAAAAGGTAATTGACTGCTTAGCTATTTAAAGTCAGTTCAGAGGATTCCTGTGTTTTCAACCTGAAGAGGTTTCTCTCAAGTTTGAACAATAGAAAAATTGAGCGTGGATCTTTCTTCAGAGGTCATTAGTACTGAATGCAATGAAACAAGTGGCTAATTATATTAAAATGTGTGACTCCCTAAGAAATTATATTATGCTAATGAGCATATAAATGCTTTTTTAAAATAAAATCAATTAGGAATGGGATTTTTAGAAGAGAGCTGTATATTATTCCGTTATGTGCTCTGAAACCACATAGTTGATCAGTAGTACTTTGGGGTAGTGGGTTACAAGATGCACAGTATTAAGAAAGCAGCTTAGGATCATAGTTCCAATTTCTTGAGGTATACATAGAGCTGGGTATGTGTACAGGAATTAGACACACGTTCTCCTGTATGATTGTCATTCATTAGCAAGAACGTACATGAACAGTATATACACTGCACCTTAGATACGATATTTGGCTACTTTTAGAAATAATATTCAGGGAAAGCATTCCATGCGTTTTTATGCTAGGAATCGTAAACTTAGTATTGCTACGAAGGGAGCTGCGTCTGGTTCAGTAGTTTGCATTTTGCTTTTTTGTCCATTTAGGATGAACTTCTGAGAATAAGTTGCTCTCCAGACACTGGTCATTAGGTCTGGGCTGAGGAAGGTTTTTTTGCTAATAGTGTAGAATATACTAAACCCGAAGGTCGCTTGTTTCCTGGCCTAGCAATATTGATGTCTAAGACACTACCATCTTTGATGTTCTTCCTTTTTAGAAAGCAGCACAATATCTTGCGTAAAAGGAAGAAGTAAACGCTGAAGAGTCTCCACCCATGTTCTCCTGGGGTAGCACAGGCATTAAGGCATGGGTAGTCATCCTGGTGCTTTTTTTGAGGATTTTGCAGAGTCACTTGGTGCAGAAAGGCATTTCTGGTTCCTGGGGCATGTGTGCATATACATGCAGGTTTAGAGAGGTGCTTAGAAATCCTTTTACATGGGAAAAGACACGTTCTAAATCAGGTTAGGAGGTTGATGTGTTTGCTCATGGAATATGTATACTGCATGTTTTGAGGAAGTACACGGACAGCTGTAAATTTCTGCTTCCAAACTCTTTGTAGGAGCTTAGACAAATCAGAGGAGTTGCATTTTACTGATGAACCACTCCCAAGGCTTGCTGCTGTACTTCTTGCCAGTGCTTGTCTCACTTGTTTTCCTCGCTCTGGGTGATGCCTGTAGAAAACTGACTGTTTTTCCCTTTTTCCTTCTTTTGTGGCTCAGCACAAAATCTAAGAGCACTGAAAGCTGATGCAAGGAATGGTGGGATGGATGGGGCATGCTGGATTTCCCCTTTCAACTCCCTGGTAACTTCATCCTCTGATATTTTACCTCATTTGTTGTAAAAGAAGAAAGTAGATTTCTTCTAATCACTACAAGATTAGGAAAGTGCTCTTACAAAGTAAAAATGACGAAAAGTACAGCCGTGGCTGCTCCAGTTGTACCTGGTCTTCAGGCTGAGGTTTTTGTGTGTTCTCTTGTGCTTCTTACCTTAGGTTTGCTGTGGAGTAAACAGGAAAGCAGACTTTATATGAAAAAGCAGTAAATCAGTAATAGCTCTGTTTATCATTCACTCCTCTCTAATTACCAGCCTCCGTTTTAAATGAGGGATGAATCCTCAGTATTTGCTAATCCAAATTCGTCCTCATTTCTGAAGGTGAGCACAGCTATCTTCCTATCATCAGCAAATGGGCATCTGTAAAGGAAAGAGGTTTTAGAGGGGTTGCCCTATTATTCTGAGCCCCATGCAGCTTGCCAAATCCAAGCAGGTGTTACGTTTACTTACTACTTTGGCCGTGAAAGCTCTGTGAGCTCAGGGAAATAGCTAGAAATAAAATTATTGAATGTCGACTGAAATCTTGTGATTTCTTAGCAGTACTAATGCGAGTGAATAGCTTTGCAAATGCAGTCTCTTTCCACCTTAAAAAATATATTTGTATGTCTAAAGGCTTCTTTCTTTTGGAAGATGGGAAATGGGGAAATAATCTGGCGTTTGTGTGTGAAATCTTTGTTTCAAAGCTTAAATACAAGGTAAATAATTTACAAGCTTGCTTAGTGATACTGTGGGAAAATGTGTATCTTGAGACTATTCAAAATCATCTCAACGTAGATTTAGAAACTGTGGTTCCTAACACGCACTAGGAAAAAAAAAAAGAAGTACTGCTTCTGGTGCAAGCTGAATCAGTCCTTGAGCATGTCAAGAAAGAATACCACTTTTCAAGTGATTTTTGGAACAAATCCAGGGTACTTGTGAGGTGACGTTTGTTGTCTGAGTGGTCTGTGTTATTCCAGCTGGCCCTATACTAAAAGTTAACTCTTACTTGCTGCCAATTTCTCTCTTGAGAGCAAGTGGATATCTGTAGCTTTGATCAAAATAAAGTTGTTAAGGCATCCTGTGGATCATAAACATACCTCTGTCTCTTCACATCTTTGGTCCCTGGTGAGGTTGCCATGGATCTATGGCAGATTGTCTCCTCCAGGGTAGTTCGTACACTGTTTCAGGTCCTGGAGAACTGGAAGTAGAAATAAGGTCCTTACTGAAGGATTACGGTGGTGCTTTCATGCTCTTTTTGTCACTGACTAGACAGTTTTCCTACCGTGTGTGTGGGTAGTTTCGTTTCTCCCCCAGCTCTGCTTTTTGATCTGACATATGCAACGCATTTCATTCTGAGGTGGTTGCAGTGTTTGATACCGGCTTTAGGAAGACAACGAATCTCGATGTTGATCAAGGCCTTTGACACAGAGCAAAAAAGCTTTGAGGTTGTTTTAGATTTCTGAGAAATGTGGATTTGCCGTGCCAGGGAAATCAAGTTGTGAGACTGCAGTGACGCTCAATGTTAAATATCAAATAAAATCCTAAGAAAACCTCATCAGAAGATAAAGATAAGGGAGTGTAAGCAGTGACATGAAAACAAAAATCAAGTTTTTCAAAGTACACTCGGTGTGGTTTGTCTTCTCTGCATCTCACAGCATAAGTGAAGGACAGCCACCTGACTGGTGCAACGTGGAGAATCGTGTGTGGTTTTCCATCTCCTCCAGACACACTTGCTCACTGTTAAGCTAAGAAGAAGGATCCTTTTATCAGGGATCCATTCCTGATTTAGTCTGTAGAAAGCACAAAAGGGAAACAAGATGAAACAGCCACTTGGAACAAAATGTTGTTGAAATTTGAATAGTGTGATTTCAAAACGGTAAGACGTGCAGTTGCCAGAAGCTAAAACCACAATTGATGTGGGGCCCTCAGGACTATTTGGTCGTGCTGAGTTCAGCTCCCCATCTATAGGAGCGTGGCTTTGAGTAGGAATTGGGTGCTCATGATAATTAAAGCTGGATTTAAACAGGGTGGCACCTACACTTTGGTGGGGTTCGATCATACAGAAACGTTAAGTTCGGCGTGTCCTGTTGCTGCTGTAGCTGCCAGGGCCATGGATATGTGAGCGTGAGGTTGTCTTGCACAAAGCTGGGCAGAATTTCATCTGCTTACCTGCTTTTCCTAACAGTAGAGTAAAATAAAAAAGGTAGGAAGGAGGAAGGACCAGATTATAGTTGTTTTGCAGGGGAGAAGCATGGTCCTTGAGGTTGATTAATGTAGTGGTAGAACTTCTGAGGCCTTCTATGAGGATCTGCTTGTAGCATAAACAGGTCAGAGGCAGGCAGTTGATTGAAGTGTTTGTTTACTCTCGGAGATCTTAAAAAAGGTCAGTAAATAGAATTTACTCTATGGACTCTACTGAAGCAATACGTTAGGTTTGAGATGATGCTGATGTTAAGTGATTCCTTAGGGCGGCTTCCTTGATTGCAGCTCCACAAAGTCAAAGAGGACAATGGTAAAAACTCATTTTTGTGTTTACAGCATCTGCCTAAGTGAAACTCTGAGTCAGGTAGTATTTTATAGACAATTTATTAAATAAAAAAAAAAAAAAAAAGATTTTCCAAACACTGTCATAATCAGGAAAATGCTGTACAGTTGAGACCTGTCTGTAGTAGGACTTGGGCAATATTAAATTCAGGTAGATCATTCTTACAACTGGTGTAAGCGCTATTTCTGGGATATGTTGCAATCAATATTCTCCTTGTGTTGAACAGCAGCGTCTACTCTGTAGGAGCAGTGACGGTATCAGGGGAGAAGAATCCATGTCTCCTTTAATGAGATCCGTTAGGTTGCTGCATAGCAATCATCACATAAATCCACTGATTTCTGTTTAAGTCTTTAGTCAGTATATTCTCTGGTAGCTATTTTTCACCATGCCATATTACCTAGGGGAAAATGAATTAATAATACATCTAGTCTTGGATATGTATGTTTAATGGATGATCTCACATCCTATCTTAGAGTCATACTGCACAGAAAGAACCCCGTTGTAATTGATCATTGAGGTTTAACACATAAAGAACAGAAAAATATAATTGTGCTTACCCCAAACTTTATTTAACTATTTAGGACTAGCACACAGGAGGCAAATGGATTGTCTAGAAGGAATATGGTATCTAAAGACTTCATTATGGACAAAATTTCTCAGACTTCGTTACGTGAACCAGCGTTGAGTTTTGGTGGTGGCTTTTTTGTGTTGTGTTGTTAATGCAATATTTAATTTAGGAAAACTGGAATGGAGTGGTGACTATGTAAAGAAGAAAAAATAAAAAAATTAAGAGATGAGAACCTGAATAGGTGAATCTTGGCTGTGTAGGTCACCTTGGTCTGTCTGACATTGGGTCTGTCTCGTTCTGGTGCGAAGCAGTTGGCAGGCTGGGAGGCTGTTGGACCGAGTCAGCAGAGATGGCTGTTTGGGGAGGAAAGGGTGAGGGATTTTGTTCCCCTTGTTCTATATGTTAAGGATACAGAACGCTTCTGTCACAAGATGCAGCCTCTCTCTTTGGCTTCAGTTTTGCAATAACGCAGTAACTTACTTTAACCTGGTAAATCATCTTAGTCCCCTTTTCTTAGACAGGATCCCCTCCATGTCATGCATTTTTCTTGTGTGTCTCCCTTCCTGGTTTCATGTGTTCCAAGCAACGGGAGTTTCCACCAGTTCCCTTGGAGAAACTCTTACGAGACCTGATGAGTTTTGTTGTAACTTCCCGTTAATATGGTGCTTACATTTTCCTTTAATTTCACGTTACTAGTCCTTAGGCATGAACTCACATATATGTCTATTTATGGCTTCAACTTTCATTGTCTTCCAGAAATCTAGTGATCTTCTGCTCTTCTTTTAACATATTTGGTAATTTGGTAAAGGCTATGCATTTCTGGGTCTTTAAGACTCACCTCCTATCTCTCTGCTGTGATTTCTAATTCTGGGGTGATCAGAGTTTCTAAGGAGGAGAACAAAGTCTAGTGAGAACTTACTCCTCTCAGAACAGTTGCTGATGACAGCCCACATGTAAAGAGTGGCTTCATATAAATGAAAGGAATCACAAACATACAGATAGATATTGCTCAAATATGCCACATATTTTATGAGAGGCATGTTGGCTCTGTAGAAATAGATAGATGGCACTGTAATTTTAATTCTTTACTGGAACAGTCTGTACATCTGACTTATATAAATGTTATTGTTTAACGAAATATAAAGCTGTTCCTGAAATATGTGCATTCTCTCTTTAAGCATAAACCTGCTGTTCACCCCAAGCCGAAGCAGATAGCACAAGAGACTGGCTTGATAAATATCTTCACTGATTCACCACATTGTTTAGCTGAGATTTGTGGCAACCTTCATTTATTTTAGGTTTAAAAAGGAAGGAAATGCAAAAGCTGAGGCTGAAGCTCTGTCCAGAACTTCTTCCACCGTCTATGGGCAGTGCCCAGATAAAATTATCAGGGGCAGTCATAGCTCCGATCTAAATAGGCATTTTGTAATGGTGAAGGAGAGCAGCCCCCTCAGATTCCGACTCCATGTTATCTGTAGCTGATGGACTCAGCTGCCAGGGACAAACTAAGGGCAGAATTTCATTCTTTACCTGCAGCCTGGATAAAGATTGATGCTCTCTTACCCAACTGCCAGGTTTCTTATCCGTTCCATATAAAGGAAGAAGTATTTGACCGCTCTTGTCGGCTTCATATAGAAATACCTTAAATAAGTATTAACCTAATACAATCTTTCTTGCTTTTGTAACATCTCTGTGCCTTTCCCAGCTTGATTTCACTTCTTCTCTCTCTCTGCTTCCATTTTTAGATCGTGTTTTATCTCGTATCCCTTTGATATCTTTAATAACTGCCTCTTTTTCTTCACCCCCCTCGACTACTTCTCCCTGCATCTTTTTCCCTTGATGCCTTCTCACCATATTTCCATTTTTTTGAGATGATTTAAGAGATTTGCCAATTAGTTGATATTTATGAATTTCTACTTTTGGAATTGGCCTTGCATATATCTTCTTTGACTGTCAATCAGGTAAGGTCTGGATGGGGAGAGAGTGCCCTGTGTTACACTTGCACGTAGAATTAGAGGGACAGGAAAGAAAACACACAAAAAAAGACAACCTGAGAGTGACTGTGTGCTCACGGCCTTTTTCAGTCCTGAAAAAGCAGCAGCAACCATAAGTCGAGCACAGGTTGGGAGCAGAGCGGGTATTAGTCTCTGTCAGTCAGGTCTTTCCTGCCCACACTCTCCATCAGATGATGGAGAGTGGAAATAACTCACCACTAACAGTTGTGTTTTGACAGAGCAACTGGCGTGCAGAGGAGCGGGGCTGAACTTTAGGGAGGAAAATTGTTCTGCACATGTCTGAGGACGAGTAAATTCTCAGACGTGTTATGAAAGGTAAGAGTTAAAGGTGGACAAGGAAAACAGAGGAGATTCACAGAAATACGCTGGAGCCTCTTGGCAAAAAAAGGGAAAGGTTCGCCTGGCTTTTATAGCAGGGAAGGTGGGTTAAACAAGATTTTTATTTTCGAAAAAATTTTAAGCAGTCTTTAGTGTGACCTCAGCTAATAGACTCTGCAGTGCCTCTGCAAAGTGGTAGTTGTTCAGCTGCCATAACCCCGTTACTTCTGCTGTCCCTGTCCCCTTGGCCTCAGTGGCGCTTCTGCCCAGGGGATACACCTTCAGCTCCTGCATCCTTCTCATCCATGCAAAGCACCTTGACTCCCGGGGCTCCTGTCTGCTTCCATGGTGTCCACAAGACTCTGAAAAATGGCTCCTGTCAGTTTTCACTCTTCTTTGCCTTGCAAAAACCCTGATCTGCAGGGAAGGCACTAGAACTTGCTGTCAGCGAGCAGATAACGCTGCACTGATTTATATGCTGTTCGCATCTGTCAAGTTTTCCATTGCAGCAACGGCTCCTTTTGTGTTTAACCTTCATTTTTGTTTTGTTTTAAAGATTTTGATAACTTCTATCAATAGGCAACAGAATTTTTTTTTTCCTATAATGTGCTGTATTGTTGAATTTTTCTGGCTGTGTAAATTGACGACAGTTGCTTGTTAGTTAAACACTTTTTGCTTTGTAGGTATGAAACAAGTTTTGATCTCTTTCATAATGCTAGAATTATGGGGTTTAAAAACTTTTAAAAAGTCTTTTCAAAGCTGTCAGATTGTAATGAACAAATCTTTTTATTTTTTTTATTTACAGTGATGCAGAAGTGATTTTGGATGGTTGCAGGTAGTGCTTGGATCAGCAGTAATGCTGTGTGACAGCATAAATGTTTCATTTCTTGTTGTGACAGGAGTAACAATTAGTAATTGATAAGAGTGGGGGAAAAAGCTTTACATGTATATAGATATAGAAGAATCTCTAAGAATAACTGTCATTTAAAATGTAATTTAAGAAAAAAAATTACTGTCCAAGCAAAACAGAGGAAGATTAAAGCAAAGCCTGACTAATGGTGCTTTCAGGAGGAAATCTTGCATGCTCAAAAGCTACCACTGCCTAAAAGTTCTTGGTATCTTAAATTTTTCTTTCTAATTCCCTTCATGTCAGGTAAGGGCTATGCCACATTAATCATACATGTGCTCACAATTCTTGCCAGTAGTGCAGCTTTCCAGCTGTTTTGACTTTGAAACAGCTGCAAACCTTATGTGAGTATAACATTCAGTTGTCAAAACTTCTGAATATAAAAAAATTTAAAATCTGTATTTGCTTGCTTCCAAAATTAATCGTAAAGCGTTCTAATATGCAAACAGCTAATGAACAGGTTAGCATTTGCTTACACTGTGATAAGTCAGACGTTTGTGTGAGCTCACTGGTAGGAGCGGAGCAGTGAGGGCTGGGAGCGGTAGCAGGGGAGCAGGGGGAGGCGTAGGGGTAGTGTGTACTTTTCTCTTTGACCCATTTAGGCTGCAGTCTCACATTTGCTTTAAGTCAATGCACATGTACGCCGCTGCTGACAGCATTTCTCCTCCCTCCAGCCACATTGTGCTGCCGTTAGGGCTTGGGAGGCTGCTTGTTGAGTTACATGAGGGAAATGGTCCAAATGAAAATTTAACTTTGTGTGGTTTGGGCTGATTTTCAACAGAGCACGTCCCTTCATGTGTATCAGCAAACGACCACATAAATGTCGTGCTGGAGGTGGGAACACTGTCTGCACCAACAGCCTGGGCCTTAGCTTTGCTTAAAACAGTCATGATCCAATACCTTCAGATGCTGGTGAATGAACCTAATGGGGGGGTCTCATTGTATTTTTACTGTCAGCACTGGCTCGTGTTTTTCCAATTCTTGACACCAGAAGTGAAGTTCAGTAAGGGCTTAATTAGCGTGTCGTTCTTTAGGTGTATTTAAAAAAAAATTAGCGAGGATAAGAAGCAAGGAAGCCACTGTCTAAGGATGATGGGACAAGATTAGGTGCAGCCCATGCGTCGACCTTATGGCTTCTAGTCTGTTGTTGAAGCAAGAGTAGCAGTTAGATGGGTAATGGGAATTAAATGGCAGCAGAAGTGCCACCTGCGAGGAATGCAGAATTCCAGGAACTGAATGCAAAAAGTCAAAGGAACTGCTTACGGTGCCAAATTTTTCAGAGTGGGTAAGGCAAATTAATTCAAATGACCAGTTGCTGTACATGCAAAGAGGCTGCCCGTGTGGGTGCAGTATCGTATAATCGAGGAATGGAAAAAGTGCATGAGGAGGGGGTGGGGGAAGTTACGTGGGTGCTTTGCAGGCCTGCTTTGGCATTAGTGGAATACAACGGCCAGTTCTGAGGGACTGAATACTTGAAGTACAGATAAGTGCTGGAAGAGACATTAACAACAGATTTTCTAGGTGAAAGAAAAGTAGCTTCAGTATCAAATATTGAAGAAGTGGTTGGAGTAGTGACTGCTATCTGGATCTTTAAGCCATTAATCTTAAGATGCATGTTAGTTCTCTTTAGATGAATGAACGAACATTTGACTTGTGATGGAAAGGCTTTGCCAGGAGAGATGGGGAGTTGCACCTGGTAGTTGGGACGCTCTCGTGGGAGGCAAAATGGATGGATTGGATCGTTGTCAGCAGACAGAAATTGAATACAGGTCTCTGTGCTGAGATAGTCTGGTTCTGGCCCTAAGAAGATAAAGTGGAGGCATCAATCCTTTAGTAAACAAGTCTGGATTGAGGCTTTTTTTTTATTATTTATTTCACAAGGTTATTTTTAACAAGGATCGCTTTACTGGTTTGGTTGTCTGGTGCATCCCCACAAACAGTTGGGCTGGTGCAGCTGGTGGAATGTCACAGGGAAAGAGCCAGGAACTGTTTTGCTCTGCTGAGTTGAGGGCAACAGGGCAACCCTTGGGCAGTCCTCGAAGCAGGTCTGCCAGGTGACACAAACGTGGGGACGTATCTGTCGGAGCAGGGCAGAGCTTGCGCGGACTCTGGGTTGCTCAGCTCTGGGACTGACACATCCTGTGGCGGAACTGGGGAGTTCTCGTGCGGAAGAGCACGGGTCTGGGAACATGGGGTGTACCCACGATTATGTGAAGTCAGGATTTGGGGCTAGGATGTAGTTAGGCAGAGCGTGGGAGAGGCCAGCATGTTCATCACTTTCCTCATAAGTGATGACTGGGAACAACCCTTCACAGAATCGCAGAATGTGAGGGGTTTGAAGGGACCCCGAAACATCATCTAAGTCCAACCCCCTTGCCAAAGCAGGATCACCTTAGATATCGCTAATAAAATTAAAGTTGTTATTGTGCTGTGCCAGCACTGCTGTATGCTGTGACTTCTGGCCCTTGGCCTTTTTCATTACAGGCTCACAGAGATAAAACCACTTCTCACTCACGGTATTGTGTGTGTTGCTGGAAATACTCGGCGTGATCGCTACAGCCATCACCTCGGTTTCCTCCCTGCCTCCCCCCCCCACACCCCCGCTTTGTTTGGGCTTTAAATGTTTTCTTGTCTTTGGTCATGAGACTCTATCCTGAATTAGTCTTCTGGGACCAGCCTTCCTAAGAGGAGCCCTACTGATATTCCTGGACTTTCCCTGTTGTGGCTTTGTTTGTTTGTTTTACTTATTTGTACTACAAATAACATGGAAGCCTGGCATGGAGCAAAGAGCAGGAAATTCATTCAGGCTTTGAGCTGCTGAGACTTGCTGAAATTGAAAGATATGACAAAGCATGCAGAGATGCCCACACATGCAAACTGCTCTTTTTTCCCCTTTTCAGGAGTTCTTTTGGAGAGCCCTTTCGAAGAAAGAAAATGCAAAATAAAATCTGCACATAAAATTTAGTCGGTGAAGTAATTCAAATTCTGGAAATGAATACTCGAGCAAAACCCATCCAAAATGTTTCCTTTAATAGAAGCTGGTGTTTGTTACCATAACAATCCTTTTTGAAAAAAGAAAAGGATTAGTGCTGTTAACATGATTCCATTGCCTGATTCAGGTAATGCTGGTTTTCAGGGCCCTTGAAGCAAATTGCAGAAAGGAGAGGAAAATCCGTATGCCTGGATTTTGATGATGCAATTTAGTATCGTAATAATTCATTTAAGCTCTGGCTCTGTGCTGCCTGTTATTTCCCTGGAAACTTGTGCTTTGTACTTCAAAATACTACTTTGAAAAAGCAGGGTTACAGTCTGTCAGTCTGAGGGGAGGGTTGCAGATGAGCAGGCAGAAGCCAGATGAGAGCAATATATATAGCTGTAGCTGCTTGACATTACTGACTTTTAAGGGATCCAAAAAAAGGTCTATTTCCCCTTGAATAGGGGAAGAGAACAAGATGTTTCTGTAGTAACGAGATCATAAAAGAAAGAAAATTGCTTGTAAAGAATGAGTCTGATTTTCCCCTTTTTTCTCTTTTGCTCCTTTTATAACTTAAGCTGCAGTTTTGCTATCAACTGCCTCTTGTGTAAGCATTTAATATTAGCCAGATTTTCTGCAAATGTATTTTTGTGGCACTGATTTCAGGCCTGCATGTTTTGTTTTGTAATAACTGCTGTTTCCTCCATCAAAAGAACAGAAATTTTCTGAAATAAAAGGATAGTAGCATTCAGCGATCCTATCTGAACTTGTCAGTTCAGCTCTTACGTGCCAGTTCAAAGCATTGAGGTTGGCATTGGTTGAGAAGTTGATGGTGTTTCTTCCACTGTGCTGGGAGGAGATGCTAGAAATGCCTTTTTTTTTTTTTTTTTTTTTTCTTTATTAGGCTTGGAACTAAAAACTGACAAGGGCCTTTTGTTTTTCGATGCACATTCAGGAGCGTGATAAACTTTACTGCTTGGTAGCCTGGGAACTTGATTTTGTGTGTTGCTTACAGAAGGGCAAGCTTTTTTCTCTCTCTTCTTCCCCTGCATCCCCTTGCACCCCGACGAGATGATGAACCTTTGAGAAATAAATGGGAACTCCCTGGTATGTGTCCTATATGTTGCAAAATTGCTGTAGTTTCTAGACTTCTGTTCTTCTGCTCTTTAAAGCATAATAATTTTAATGTTTTTCTGGTGAGGGAAGGGGGAGGATTTTTGTAACCTTGCTGCTGAGCTTGTCCTGCCTTTTTATAAAGACACTATTCCTTGTCCTTTTATCAAAGATACTTAGACATCGCTTTAATGCCATCACTAAGTTGCGAGCGCAATGTGAAATGTAAGCTTTGACCTTGAAGGCTCTATTTCTTTTAGTTTAAAAAAAGAATCCCAGAATCTGTCAGAAACCTGTTAGGCCCAAAAGAGGCAACTTTTATTGCTAGTTGCTAATAAAAGGTGCACCTACTACGAGACTCTTTACCCCTGTGTATTTTGTCTTATATGTTGTATTCTCGCCTAGCAATTTAGAAAGAACTGCAATATTTATTTCTGACTGTTCCTTTATAGTATTGAGATAGTAGTTGTAAGTTGTTAGTATCCCACTCAAACTTTTTTTTTTTAAAAAAAAAAGTGCTACTGGGAACAATGGACAAGAAAGCCAGGAAGCTGTTGTCTTGAGTTTGGCTTTATAACCCAGAGCACGGCAGGATTTAAAGGTGTAAAGGTGTGGCAGTTCTGTTCTTTTCCATCCCATAAAGCAGTTCAATTCATTTGAGTTTCTAATGCTGTGATGTAATCTGGTGAATTCCGAGTTGAGCAGTTTGCTAATAAATTAGGTTATAAGGCTGGATATTCCCACTGTTTTAGGCTGGGATCGTAAAGCTCGTTGCCTTCTTGCAGATAGCTGAACCAGCTTGCCCCACACTCCGACCACGTGGTCGAACTGGTGGAAAGGGCATTAGCTAGCCATTTGGGCTGACTGAAGCCACACTCGTAGCCTAAAACCAACGACAGTGACAGTCAGGAGATAAACAGCAAATGGAAGGTTGTAAAATGCCACCCAACTAGCGTGGAGCAGGACGAGTGGGAGTACTCAAGGGCTGATAGACATAATGGAGTATTGTAGGTTGGCTGGAGGGAATTGCTCATCTTCCCAGCCCTGCAGCTGCTCTGCACCTCCCCCACGTCGCTGGGGGAACAGTCACTCATGTAAGAAGGTATCTGGAAGCTTAGCAAGGTTTGTGGCTGCCATTGCACGGTAATGAGGACTTTTCATGTTGAGGACTGGCAGGAGGAATGGGAGCTTGATCTCTGTTCATGTTCGTCAACAGTAACTGGAGCATTGGGTAGAGAATTTATCTTGATCTGTTATTTTCTTATGCCCAGTCTCTCTAACTGTAAACATCTGCTCTTCAGATAGCAAGAGATTTAATCACTGTATTTATGTTAAATAAAATATTAGGAAGATGGGGTTTTCAGCTCTGGAAATGTCGAATTGGTGAGACTGGCAGAGAAGGGTAAAAGTCACAAAATTACATGCGTTTGGTTGTCATTTGCCTGGGATGAGGGCACAACAGATTGGTTTTATACTGCAATACTGAGACAGTAGGTCTTTAGCCAACACCTGCCCTTTCTTGGAGTTACCTTTTGAATGGAGGTGCTTCTTGAATCTGTGAAGGAACCAGGAGTACATGGTATCTCCTGTTCCCTTTGAAGAAATCCAGAAGTGCAACTGCTAGTGCTAACTTTTCCATCTTTTGGGTTTTCTTTTTTTTTTTTTTTTAGTGTTACATAAGATACCAGAAAAATAGAATTTTCTTGTCATGTTAAATTCAAGGGGCGGGGGTGGTGGTGAGGAAACAACAAAGCTTTTGATCTTTCTTTAGTAAATAGGAAACTGGTTGCAGAATGTAAATATTTATCTGAGATGATGCTTAAGGAGTACATTTTTTTCTCTCTCATAACAGATAAGGACAAAACCAAGCTAGTCATCAAGATGCACATAATTTCTAAGATGCTTCTTGTCCTGTGTTAAGTGATTCATTTTGGGGATCAACAGCAGTGTAACAGTTGTCTTATTTTTCCACAAACTCTATGACTGATGTAGTACTACAGAGCAGCTTGAGGGAATACTGGCACTGGTCTGTTGAAGGCTGAAAAAACACTCAAAGCATTTTCTAAGTTGACGAGTACCTTTCTGTGCTCTTGGATCTCCTTGATATTTGTCAGTAGACAATGACTGGCCACCCCTAAAATAATGGCATTAAAAACTATTGATGGGGGCTGAAGTGCTCAGCTAAAAACCGCATGTATTACTCAAACAAGCGTGCTGTTTTGTTTACCTGGGATGGACTATGATGAACTATATGTCAACATTTCAAATTAAGAGAAATTTAAATACTCAGGATATTAATGGTAGCATGGGGATGGGCACCAGCTCAGTGGGAAAATTAGCTTATGAAATAGATGAATTTCAGATATTTTCCTTGGTGTTGTTTTTTCTCTTCTGGCATGTTCTTTGTTTCTGAAGTGCCCTCTCAGATGTGGAGCCCGGGATGAGAGTGATATTCTTGGGAGACGGTTTCATAATGAGAATGGACATGGGGAGCACTGGAGGAGAAGTCTCAGAGATGCTTGTCCTGTTCTTACTTTGCATCTCAGCTCATTTGGGCTGTTCTCTGGTGTGTGTCCAGGACCAGTACATCAGGTGCTGCTGCACTGGTGGCATGAGAAGTGTCCTCAGCACCTCTTCTTGCTTGGTGGCCTGCACCAACCTGGTTCATGTGGAGCTGGGAGGGGCCCTGGGTACAGGTACCACCATTAGCCCAGAAGCATTCAGGAGTGCATGTGGCCCTTCCTTGGCATAGGAGCCACTGTTCTCCTTATGGTTTTATAAAAAGCTTTTTACTGAAGAGCAAAATGCAGACAACACTTAAAACTGCTGAAATGGTTTCTTGTTATCAGCTGCCTTTGTGACTCTGAGGATATTGAATTGGGCCATCTATTATTTATTTACTTTTAAGTGGTGGTACATCTGCATGTAGTGCCTAAAATATCTCCAGATCACAGTTCGTTGTGTCTTTGTCTCAGCAGCCATCTGTGGCAAAATGCAACCAGATAAAATAGGAAGCTTACGTGATAGGAAGAGGCAGCTTTCCATAGCCATGCTGGCCTCCGCAGTGGACCTGCTCAGAGAGGGAAGCTGCTTTGCTGCCACTGCAAAACCAAGTTTTAGTAGAATCATAGAATGGCCTGGGCTGGAAGGGACCTTAGGGATCATCTAATCCAACCTCCCTGTCATGGGCAGAGACGCCTCTTAACTAGATCAGGCAACACATGGGGACCCAACGGGGATCGAACCCGTGACCTTGGTGTTATCAGCACCACGCTCTAACCGAGTGAGCTAACCAACCCCCTACTCAAGGGTAGGTAATTCTTAAAATTTTTTTTAAAACCAGTGTTTTCTTAGGGGCATTAAAAGTCTTGGGCCTGCTTCAGCATACAGATTGTGGAGTGTGAAATAAAATTCAGGGGAGAGAGGAGGAAGAGTACTAGTTGGAATCTTCATTTTGGGAAGATGATATGTTTGTATTTGAGAGACTTGAGGCTGAGGAGCACCAGTCCAGGGCCTGCTGATGGCAGTGGAAAAAGTACTCACTTAATGGGCTTTGGATTACTCTTGAGCAGCTTATTGTACCCACACCTCCTGCGGAGGGTGACGTGTCCTTCCTCTGTGGACTTCTTCATCCAGATGTGTTGCACCAGGTTCACCAATGTGCCTTGCAGGAGATCTCGTTGGCGAGTTCACTAATTGCCACTTGTGCAGGAAAGAGAAGCTGTTGCTTTCTGGCAGCTCCTGTCTGGCCGGAGTCTTGCTGACCCTGGCTGCCTGTCTGGAGTCACTTTTTATTAAAGCTGAATGGAAGCAGCGTCGTTGGCGGAAGGTTGTTTGGAGGTTAAGCATTTTTACCATGCTGTTAGGGCTGATGCTGTAGGGATTTGCATAAAATTAGGCTGTGGGGTCTGTGCAGGTGCTGGTGGTGTGCTGGTAAGCGTTGCATGGTCGCCGTCGCGTTCTGTCAGCAGTGGTGGCTGAGGTGCGTGGCCGATGTCTTGCTTCCTTCAGCAAAGCTACTCTTGACATCTCTGAAGGGAACAGACGAGTGCTTCCTGTAAATACATGTACTGGAAACATCTGCTCGGCACATTAAATTACAGGATTTTTCTTGATGTGCCGCCTGACCCCATATGCTGAGGAACTTCAGCGCTCTGTTTTCCTCGTGACTTCCCCCCATCTCTGTCTTAAGCTGTCTTTTCGGCACGCTCTTCCGAACCTGGAGCTGGGAGGACAGACCAGACCTTGCTTCCCGCATCTGTCCCAGCAGCTGCACCGCTTCCTGCCGTGAATCATCCCAAACACACTTTTTTTTTTTCCCCTTTTAATTGTTTTATTTAAAGGTGAAGGCACATTTGTCTTCCTGAAACCACAGACTCCTCTCAGCAGTCTGGCAGCCAAGCCTTAAGTGAAGGCCGGGGTGCGAAAGTGTGTGGAGGAAGGAGCTGCCCCCCATTGGTGATGGTCACCGGAGCAGAGCCCCTTTCCATGGGGTTTTGGCTGTGGTCAGAGAACTGCAAACTTCATCACTTCTTGGAGAGTTGCAGCAAAATGTCTCCTGTGTTTGCAGGTCGGTGTCAAACACACAGTGACCTCCGGTTTTCGGAAGTTCGTCGCTACAGCTAACCAAGGGCTAATTGTCAAATGACGTTAAGGGTGGGATGTATAATCTTTTGTTTGAGAAGTCTTGGCTGTGTTTTGGATCCTCTCTGGGGCTGATGTTTGCAGCTTTGTTTTTCAGGGCTCATTGTTTTTATGTATTTCAATTCTGCCATCCCCAAACGAGGCTGGCTTTTTTTGTTTGGGTTTTTATGTTGGTTTTTTTTTTTGTCCAGAGGAGCTGAGGATATATAGTTCCTGCAACGTGAGAGGTTATTGTATTTCACATGGAGATGAAATCCACCCCTTCAGTTTTGTCTTTAAAAAAAACCCAACCCTCAACCCAAAAGCACATTAACTACAAAGTTAAGCATTTTTTTTTTCCTTGTTACTTTTTCTAGGGAAGCGTCAGATTCACCACTTGGGAAACCAGCTTCAACTCAATCAACACTGTCTGGATACTGCCTTTAATTTTTTCAAGATGGCTGTGAGCAAACATCTAACCCGGGGGAGAAAGATGACCCATGTCATTGCTGCGTGTCTCTACCTGGTGTGTAGGACCGAAGGAACTCCTCGTATCCTTTCACATTAAAAAAAAAAAAAATACTTTTAGCAAGTCAACTATCCTAGTTAGACCATGTTCCAAAATTTGAAATGGTAAGTGTTTAGGACCTAACTTTGTCACTGTTGGTTTTACCTAAAGACGTGAATAGGAGTTCTTCCTGTGGTTCAAGTAAAATATTTCCCTTTCTAAATATATAATACGTAGTATTTACAAGTAGCTATAAATGTCACTCTGCCTCCCATCAACAAAATTTCTTCTTTCTCAACATTTTCTTCTAACATAAAATTGCACTTTGCTAGGGACTGCTTGATTGTGGTGTATTTTCGTTTGTTTCAGTTTTCCTCATTAAAACAAATGAAAATTAATCCCAAGCCTCCTGCAGTGTCAGCATGAAAGAACAGGTTAGCGTTCCAGTGGGTTTTCCATCAAGATGTTTGGATTTCCTTCTTATAATGCTTGTGGGAAGGACAGTGTTACTCCTGCTTTAGTTCTGGGGGAAAAATGGCATTTCATAAATTCTGAAATTTGGTCAAAGGACACATAGAAAGTCAGTGCCTGGAGGTGGGACTGCACATGGGCCTAATTTGCAAGTGAGCACTCCTTGCTCTACACCATCTCTATTTTTGTCTTGTAGAACCTCATTAAAATCCATGTAAGCTTTAAATACTGATGACTATCCAAATTTATTTGGTTTGTATATTTTTATTTCTTTTACATTGTGTTTCAGTTGCTGGAGTCTGGAATTTAGTGTCAAAAAATTACTTTGTGTTATTTTAGTTCTTCTCTACTTTAAAGCAGGGTGTGCGTATCATCAGTATTCTATTTGATTTGATCCTTTTTCTGGATTGCTGTTCTCATTCTGTATTTTATGAGTTGAACATCTTAGCTTTCTTTTTAAGATTGAGATTATTTTTTTTAGTTTCAAAAACTACATTCAGTTCCTAAAATTAGTGCTTTCTGATAGTGTTGTGGTCATTGCATTTGCATCTTTTTTTAAAAATATGTGGTTTTGCAGGAATAATGGAGTTAAAAGGAAGGCTTGCCTATTACAGTGGTCTTTTCAAATGTAAAGTCTCTGAGTGAACTTTGAACACTGTAACTCTTATCACTACCATAAAGACAGTGTTGATTTAAAAGCATTACCAATATTTCTTATGCTCATGTCACATTTTTAAAGTAATTTATTCACAGTCCTTATTTGGTACTACTGAATGGTAACCTAGCCATAATGCACAAATCCATTTTTCCTCGCTGGTAGTGGTAAAAAAACCCCATTCATCTGAAGCAGTATAAACTGTAAGAGGCACATAGTACATTTTAATGTCGCAGCTGTCTGTGCAACAAGTGTGGGTAACTTCTAGCAAACAAACGAAAAAATCCTTTGCTTGTTTTATATCCTTCTTTAAAGTATTTTGGCATGTATCTCAGTTATGTGCAAGGTGTACTGATCTGGTTGACACTTCATAAATACCTACGTTAATTTTTCAGCTTTTTTCATTAAATGGAAGTAGTATCTTGTGTGATCCTACACATAAAATACTAAGAGTAAAGTATGGATATGTCTGCAAAGATAGGCTCTGTTTTTCTGTATCAGTACCACAAAGTACTCCATCTTCAGTTGCACAGTTACTGTGCTGCCTGGCAATCACAAAGAGGTAGTGCATGACTGTATGGCTCAATATTATTGGCGTTGATTTTTTTTAAAAAATGCATTAGGTAAACTTAATTTTCTAATTGATATTATGAATTTTAACTGTGTTATTTTGTGAGAGTGAGTCCAGCTTCTGCCTGTGTTCTACTGTTTTGGTTTTTGGTTCGCTTTTTAGAGTTCAAGTCCAGTGTCGTTGGAAAAGAAACTCCAAATAAATTACAGGTCCTGAGCATTGAAATATAAATTCCTTTTCTGGTGCATTATCTTTTCATTAGAAACTTGAAAACCTTAAAGGCACAGGTGCATATTGCTGACCTTAGAAATTAAAATACGTTCAAGCCTCCATAAATGAATGATGATGATCATTATCAGTGTCATATTTGTTTCCAGCCTCGATGTGGCAATATAGAAATGTGCTACAGGAGGCAGGCGTGTTCCCAGGGCTTCTGATCCAGAGGGACCAAGGGCAGGTGTAGAGGATGGCCCTGTGATGAGATCCTTTAGCAAGAATAAAGATGCACGTTCAGGGTAATAAGCCTGCAGTTGGTTCTGGATGGCTTGCAGAGAGGAGAAATACGCTCTTAATACACTGCACAAAGGACGTACAGTATTTGTAACGCTTCACGGTTTATGTACACTGCTGAGTAGATTTACCAAATTTGAAGTGTTAATTGTTGTTGTGTTGCTTGTAGAACTCCTGTGAAGAAATTTGAGAGAAACTTAGAAAAGGAAGTTAAAGACTGGAGATTGGTGTATGTAGAGGAAAGAGATAACATGAACATACTAGTGATGGGCAGCAGCATCCTCAGAGCTCGGAGAGCACCTTGGGTTTGGGTGGCCCGAATGGGTTAGTGGAGTAACTCAGGGAGTCACAGAGGCAAGAAATGTTATCTGGGAACAGGTTGTCTTCTATGTCAGAGACTGACATGTTTCTTAAAACATATGGTAGAGGGAGCAAGGAATGTATGTGGCCTGGGGGGGTACGGTGGGGTGTAGTCAGGGGCTGAAGTGGTGAGAAATGTTCTCTCCAGTGCTAGAACTAAAGGAGTGGGAGACATTTGGAGAGGGAAAACAGGATTTAATTGTGTCTGCATTGAGTTCAGTTTGAGGGAGTGGAATGTATTTATCTGACATGGATATCTGCTTATTCTTCTTTTTTCATAATGGACATGTCGCCAGCCAGCCTTTGTGAAAATGTGAGGAAAACTGTAGCCAAGTCTACTGGTGCAATCTGAATTATGCCTGGATAAACCTCAGCCTGAAATAGGAAAACACTAAATTCTCCGTGGTTTTTATGCGTTGTTTAATTAATGCAAAAATGCAAAAGATTCCAGTAACATTTCTTTTAATCTGAAAAATTAGGTTTAGAACTTAAAAGAGAACATAAAAGTTTATTTATGTAAAGTGTACCTTTTATTTATAGTTCTTTAGAAAGTTTAATGTGTTATTTGAGATCTGGATTGATTTTAGATCAGTTTATGGTTTTTATTAGTATATTTGACACAACATCCCACAATGCAGTAACTTTGACATAGCTTTTCACTTGCCTCGCTCATATTACTTGTCAACGTTAATGTTTGATAGGGAAAATGGCTTACTAGCTATTAGCTGAATTTGGGAGCTGTTTCATCCTTTTGATGAGCTACCTATAAAAACTTCAATTATTCTCTTTATAAAATGTGTCTATATTATCAGTGTCAAAAAGTAAGGTATAATGCAAAAAGGATCTCTTAAGGAGAAAGTGATTTTTAAATCCGCAGGTTTGATGGAACCGGTTGTCCCCCTCCCAGGGGCTGAGCGATGCTGAGCTTTCCCAGTGACATCTGACTTCAGCTGGCACTGCCAGCGCTCGGGGCATTTCAGACTCTGGCTCTTAATTTGGTTCTTGGAATAGTAACAGTCCTCAGTTGTTTCTCTTTAATGTTTTGAACAGCTTTTCCACCCCTGCATATGTTTGAATGGAAACAAAGGGCTCTTTAGCTGGTCCTGCCATTCCCGAGAGGGAACTTGGGAAGAGCTGGGCAGGGTGTTCGAGTGACTTACGGGCTCGGCTGTAACCCGTGGCTGCCCTGGGGTCACTCGGGAACAATGAGAGCCTGGCCAGGATTTTCCAGGTGGAATATCAGTTTGTTTTAATCAAGGAAGGTTCCATTCTCTTTGTAATCCTTCCCACTGTACACAGCCGTTAGAAAAATGGTACAACTGTCCACTATTTTGTTTGTAATATTTTCCAACACTACCAACTGGGGTTTTTTTACAGCAACATTTTGTCTTTTATCCTCCACACATGCACCTCTCATTTTATTTATTTATTCTCTTCCTTTGAAGCTATCTGGAAAACGCACCCTAATTTCAAACCAAATCCTGTCTTGTTTAGAGCATAATAAATAAAACCTTTTCCACATGAGTCCTTGCAAAGTTCCCTCACCAGCTATCTTGTGTAAATATCCCTCTGTTTGCCTCTGGAAGCAAATTCAGGGCGGGCTTTTCCTCCCCTAGTACAGCTGATCAGTCTCCATGCAGGGGGAGCCTCACCGAGTCCTTCCCACCACACGGGGCTGGGGCTCCCTCCCGAGACTGAGGTTCCCCAAGTTATTCATGTGGTCTTTGGCACCAGAGGAAAGAGATGGGGTCCCCCCTTGGGTCAGTCCAAGGTAGCCACGTGAGGCCTCTCTTCTGAGCTGTTTGCAGAAGAACCTTTCCGCTCCATGTCTGAGACAAATAACATCTTAAATTTGAGCATTGGGAGCGGAAGGCTGACAGGAGAAAGTTCGGTGCCTTGGCGTCTTTTATGTGTAAACTTACACTGGGTGGGAAAACATAAGGCAACTTTCCTGCCCTGCTTCCTCTGCCCCGTCAGCGTCCCTTCTGTTTGAGGGAAGATCATGAAGGCATTGCAGGATCTCGGTGGGCAAGAAGGCTCTGGGAAAAAAACGGGCATCTCCTCACTGAATGGGGCAGTACTTTGTTATTTCCTATTTTCCTACAGTACTTGTACTTTATTGCCAAGCTATTTGAATGCCTCCTGGTTTGATGTGTTTATTTTCTTGTCACAGCAAGGGAAGTTGAGAGTATTTATCTTCATTTCCAGGTGCAGAACTGCGACTGACACATTCAAAGTTACCCAGAAAATCTGTGATGGAGTAAGGAGCTGGTCTCTTTGATCCTAGATTAGGCAGCAGCTACTGAGCCTTTCTGCCTTGTTGGTCTTTTGCAAGAGAAGTTCAGCTAATTTCCTCTCAAACATTAGCAGACTTTTGGCGTCCATACTGTCTTGGGAAGCTTTGTATAACCTCGCCATGAGAGCCTTTGATGGATACATTCTTTGTTTCTTTACTAACACTTCAAGGTCTATCTTTGCAAGGAAAAGGGCAAGACTTCCTTTTTTATTAGAAATGAAGAATCAGATCTCCAGCAATCTTTTGACCTCTGCTAAAACTTCCTGCAGCCAGCAAGCCCTAGTATTCCCAATTAAAAAGTTAACTTTTGAAATTAGGCTTTAATCAACAAAATTTTAGAGCTCTAGTTAGGAAAGTTAATAAAACCAGTTTCTATTTCTCTTTGGTTAAGGACTTTCTTTTTAGTAACTGGCCTTTTACTTTCCATTAAACACAGCTATATTCAAAATGTATTTTGTCCAAGTGTTGAGTGTGACAGAGAGCTTAAAAATTAATTTTAAATTGCACAGTTAAGATGCACACCATATTTACAAAGTAAATTTCTTTATTTGATTTTACTAGTTGTTTTTGGGGGGTGTGGGGGGGTGGTGGTGAAGAATACCGAAATCTTACTTCATAGAAATTGGAGTAGAATCAAATATTTTCAGTTTGAAGGGACCTACAATGATCATCTAGACCAATTCAGGGCTGACCAAAAGTTAAAGCATATTATTAAGGGCATTGTCCAAATGCCTATTAAACGCTGGCAAGCTTGGGGCATTGCCTACCTCTCTGGGAAGCCTGTTCCAGTGATTAACCACTCTTTGTAAAGAAATGCTTCATAATGAAGCATTTGCTTGGACTTGAAGTCTTGGAAAAGCCTTGTCCACTTGATTTCAAAATGAACTTCTAAAATTGGTATGCTTTTGAGGTAGATGGATTTTAGCTGGGAGAGTTTCAATCTGTTAATGAAAAATTGCCACCTTAGGTAGGGTGTGGCTGTTGTTGCTCCATGTTATTGCATCTGTTTCCAAATAGTTCATGTGTTTGGCAACGCTTGGCTTGTGCTATCATTCCTATTTGGTACCACAGGAGAAAATGCTGGAGATGTGGGGAAGAGGGCAGCCAGGCACAGCAATAGAAGTTTGATTTCTGCACCTTAATTTTAGCCTGTCACCCTCTCCTTGAGCCAGGGTTGGAACTGCTGGATTTCAACACCAGGGCTCGGGACCTGAAGCCAGGATATGGGTCTCCTTTTCCGTGGAGTGAAAGAGAATCATATGACACTGTTCCACCCAACATCCTGGTCTCCAGGTTGGAAAGACATGCGTTTAGTAGATGGACCACTCAGTGGATAAAGAACTGGCTGGAAGATCACATGCAAAGAGTTGTGGTCAGTGGCTCAATGTCTAAGTGGAGACCAGTGACAAGCGGTGTCCCTCAGAGGTCACTACTGGGACTGATACTATTTAACATCTCTGTTGGTGACATGGACAGTGGCATCGAGTGCACTCTCAGCAAGTTTGCCAACAACACAAAGTTACGTGGTGCGGTCGGCATGCTGGAGGGAAGGGATGCCATCCAGAGGGACCTTGGCATGCTTGAGAGGTGGGCCCAGGCCAACTTCATGAACTTTAATAAGGCCAAGTGTAAGGTCCTGCACCTGGGTCAAGGCAATCCCAAGCACAGACACAGGCTGGACAACGTGTGGATTGAGAGTAGTCCTGGGGAAATGGATTTGAGCGTGTTAGTGGATGGTGAGATCAATATGAGCCAACAGTGTGTGCTTGTGGCCCAGAAATCCAACCATATCCTGGGATGCATCAAGAGATGGGATGCATCAAGGGAGGTGATTCTGCCCCTCTACTTTGCCCTTGTGAGACCCCACCTGGAATACTGTGTCCAGCTCTGGAACCCCACAATGCAAGAAAGACATGGAGCTGTTGGATCGAGTCCAGAGGAGGGCTACCAGGATGGTCAGAGGGCTGGAACACCTCTCCTATGAGGACAGGCTGAGAGAGTTGGGCTTGTTCAGCCTGGAAAAGACAAGGCTCTGGGAAGACCTTATAGCAGCCTTCCAGTACCTAAAGGGGGCCTACAAGAAGGCTGGGGAGGGACTTTTTGCAAGGGCCTGTAGTGATAGGACGATGGGTAGTGGGTGAAAGCTGGAAGAGCATAGATTCAGACTAGATGTAATAGAGAAGCTCTTTACCCTGAGGGTCGTGAGGCACTGGAACAGGTTGCGCAGGGAGGTTGTGGATGCTTCATCCCTGGAAGTGTTCAAGGCCAGGCTGGATGGAGCCTTGAGCAACCTGATCTAGCGGGAGGTGTCCCTGCTATGGCAGGGGGATTAGAACTAGGTGATCTTTGACATCCCTTCCAAGCCAAGTCATTCTTTGATTCTGTGATTTTTCACTTGCGGTACTGCCTCATGCTTCTTTGCCATATAAAGAGATATGTATAAAGCAAGTATGTTGCTGAGAGGATGAGGCGTTTCATGTTTCCTGTTGGTGGGAAGGTAAAATTTTCCTCTCTGCATGCTTGTTGACATTGCATGCTCCGTTGTTTGGCTCTGTTCTCTTCCCTGCTGCATCCCCTTGCTGCAAGGGCTGCTCCGGGCTGCCGCCCCATGCTGGTGGGGCAGCAGTGCTGGGGCAGTCAGGGCTGTGTCGCTCTCCTGGCCTTCAGCCCTGTTGCAGAAGAGCCTGTGTTTTCCTAGGTCCTATGCCATAGCCATCAGTCCCCCATGGATGTCTTTCTAGTGTTGAAACTATGCTGGGTACTTGAATTGTTCTGCTTGCATCTGGTGGCTTGCAGTGTCTTTTAAAGAGAATTCGCTGCTGAGAAGAAAACAAACCTTTCAAACTGGTTGTATGGCCCTGATCCTGGGGGACAACGCTGAGGAGATGGTTAATGGCCCTCAGGTTCTCCTCTTGCCCCTTGGTGGGGCGAGGGGAAGCCGAAAACCTTCCTTGTGCGGGGCTGGGGTGTGGCAGGAGAGCAGCGAGTGCCAGTGCTGACGGGCGTTATTTTGCAGGATGCCTGGTCGCTGAAAGTCATCAAAGCTTTCCACAGGGAGACCGTAATTTCCATGTGGAGATTCTCTTCTTGGATGATTTCCTTTGTCCCTTTAAGATTCTGAAAATATAAAAGGGGAAAGGAACTTTACATTATGGTGTGTGTCAACTCGACATCTTACTGTTTAAATCCTTGTGCTGAATGCCCATTATGGATGCTGCAGAGAGGGCGGGGAAAAGCTGCTGTAAGTGCAGTAGTGATAATTGACCCACTTAAAAGAGCTGCTCTAATTTTGCATGTTACAGCATCCTGGAAATTCAGATAAGAATGTTGATCTCTCCAGCTAATAGGATTTCTAAATATATCCTCCAAAAGAAGCAAGAGGACTGTAATTTTGTCTGTGCATGTGTGTGCTCAGGCTAGTGTTTTGTTTAAGAATTGCACACTCTGAAAATCTGCTTTTCTGTGAACTTGTTACTAACTCAGGATAAAACAATATTTGACCTCTGGTGCTGGCAAGGGAAGACCTGATCCCGCCCCACTGAATTTGCTAATGAAATTCTCACCAGCTGTTGTGTGGAGGAGTGACCAACTTTTTTCCCCTCAGGATGTTGGTACCCAGCAGGCAGGTCAAATTGTCAGCTTTTCCATAGTGCAGCATTAAGCAAAGTATCTGCAGAGATAGAGAGAGGAACAGGGTCACAAGATGGCCTACCAAGATTACCGAACTCGTCTGGTTTTGATAGCTTTGTTGTTTGTTTTCCCCTCTGAAAGGAAATTTTGAACAGTAAAGGTCAAAACAATCCTCTTCTGAAATTTGACTGCAGAAATATGTTATTGCTTTACAGAGTAGAGCCTCTCTTCAGGCAGTTCTTTCTCAAAGCACAGCGATGGGTACGACTGGTGAAGACCATGGGGTTTGCACCTAGATTGCTTTAGTTTTGGAGATCCTTTGCCCATCGTACCTATCTGTGTTGGGAAAAAACCAAGCATCGCAGTCCCTCTTTGAAAGCAAGGGACAGGCTTTCCTCTGAAGGCTTCTGGGTTAGGCCCACTGAAGCCCTTGTCACTGCGGGCTTGAATTCCATTACGGGCAGGCAGAAGAAGTGTTTCTTGTTTGGCAGTCGGGTGTTCTGTCACCATGTCGGACCTTGTGTAATGCAGAAATACTTACGGCAAAAGCAACCAGATTTGTAATGCATGTAATAGTGGTTTGTTGTTGCATGCATGCCTAAAAATAGTAATTAATAAAATTCATTGCATAGTCTGTCCTCTTAGTAATTAGGTTCTAGTTTGGGGTTTCTGAACTGATGAGACATTCCTGTGGTAAATGCGAAAGAAGGAAAGAAGCAGAAGCAACAGGAAAGCTACAAAGGGATCAGTAACAGCGGGATAAAAAGACGAGGGCCGGCCCTCACTTCCCAGCAGCTCTGAGAGGGTGATGCTTTGAAACATGGTGGCAGAGACATGGGAACTAGTGAGGGGACTGAATGCAGGATGAGTTCTGGGTGATGGATGAGGGGAGGGAGATGTGATGGCAAAGAGGCCTCCTTCCAGTGAAGTAAATGCAAAGGAGTGACGATAGGGAAGGGGATCACACCTCTGATGTCTTTGACCTTCAGTGATCTTTGCATGCTTGTGAAAATAAATATTTAACAATCTCCTTAAAGCTTGTTTAAAAGAGGAAATGATTAGGCTGGCTCTCCACTTAATTCAAAAGTTTATCTCTGCATCTGAATTTTAGTGCTTATGTCAGCAGAAACAGAATTTGAACTGGGTGGTGTTTTGACCTGATGGGAGGTAATACGTTGCAAACACCAGCTAAATACAAAACGGTGTGGTACAGCCAGTCATTGTGTAGGACATTCTTGCTTTTGTCAGAGGATATACGGGATGTGGAAGAGACCGTCCCCTTCCTTCCCTGCATACCCACCCCCCTTAAGAAAGGGGGAAAAAAAGAGAAAAAAACCCTGTTACTCGATGCTTTGTTTAAATAAATGCTGGTACTAAACATGATCAATTATGGTTGAGGTTTTTGATCTGGTCACTGAAAAAAATTCCTGGTTGTATATCACTAATTTTTTTCTGCATTTTAATACTTTAGAAGTCAATTAGAAAATTAAATGCTGCTCTTCATTAAAATAATTTTGAAGATTGAGTATTTGCATTTTAATGCAGTAAGAATTATGCCTTAGAAGACAAACTCATATTATTAAATAGTTTAATTAAGATCAGTAATGCAAAATAGGGTGAATAAAAGCCAGCACATTGAGACCTATAAGTACTTCTGTGCTTGCTATCTATGAATATTATTTTAGGTTCAGGTCTTCTAAAACTGTGTCCACTTTCATCACATTCTTAAGTCTTATACAGCTTTCTTTTTTTATCGTACACTTTTATGTTATAAGAACAGAGTGAAAGTATATCAGAGGAACAGTATTACCTTTCAGATTTGTTTTGGAAAAACTGGATTCGTTCTCATACCTGTCCTGGCCTCATATTTTGAAAGTAATCTTGACAGTGATTTCTTCCATACTAATAAAGTATAAGCCTTTAAAAAATTGGCAGAAGTACTTCTTAGGAGTTGTCTTATTGCTTCAGATTTTATTTTTACAGGGATTTTGTTTGCCTGACATAGTCTTCATCCACAAGCTTCATACTGGAAATGCTTCTCAATAAAAGATTTTTAGCATTTTGTAGCCTCATGCCAAATAAAATTGTGAGCTGAGCCTTTTCACTGTTCGCCTGCCGTTATGGCAAGTCCATGTCCTTCCTCGAAGGCAAAAGAAAATGTCTTTTAAGTTTGGGTGCCAGACTGGCTCGGTATTGTTGTAAGTATGAATGATGTAATACTCGATCACATGGTGGTATGTCTGCTATGTTCCCCCCTTTGAGAGGGAAAACGATCTTTCCATCTTACCCTTTTTCAGCAGTTTGGCAAAATAGCCTTAAATAAGACCCCAAACAACCAAAATCTTGATTTCTTCCAGAGCTCTGCTTTTGAAGCCAAATGTTCCCTGTGCCTTCTTTATTTTGACTTGCTAATTGGAAATAAGATGTTGAAGATAACATGTGCTTTGAAGCTTGTGTATTTTATTTAGATTTAATCCTTTAAACATTTGACAATAAAACATAAATTGTGGAGCTCTCATCTTTAGATCAGCGGTAAGTGAATCATTTAAGTTTTCAACATCCTTGGAGTTCGGGAGAAACACAGTAGTCGCAGTGATGTTTTGACTGCATGTGTTGGTAAAGTGCTATGAGATTCGCTAATCAGTATTTTTAAATGGAGATATATAACTGTTTTCTCAATGAAGGAGCAGCTTGTCTGCCAAAAATAAAGTCTTAACGTATGCTTAAGACAGGGAGCAGAAATCAGAGTGCTCTTCAGATTCCTTTTGCATTGGTAAGCAGGGAAGGATGGTGAGCAATGTATGCTTTGTTATCATATGTGAACTTTAATGATGGAAAGCTAATTTTTAAAGAGGAGAAATATATAGACTGGAAAAAAAAATCCTTTTAGTGGTGGTAAAAAATTGTGTGTAACTTTTTTATGCTATAATCTATTTAATATGAAGAGAGAATTGTGCAATAAAAATATATATTCAGCAACATGACATGTACTAACTGAAATATGAAAGTCTTTATTACAGAAAAATCGGAACTCCAAACATTGGCCCTGTCTTATTGTCAGGAGAATTTGTCACCTTATCTGTTTTCAGGTATTTTTTGTTCTGTAATTGGTCCTTTTAACTTTTTATTGTGCTTGTAGAGAGCCTTTTGGCCTTGCACTTTCCAAGGAGAAAGAAAGTTATTATTGTCATTTCAGGTACTGTAACGTGGGGCACAGTTCTAAGACAAACAAAGAGCTGGTGTTTCAAGTTAGACTGCAGAAAATTTCAGAGGTTACCTGAATGTGCTAGTTTCTGAGAAGGAACCCGTGTCCTTGCTTTGCAAGGATTTTGTCCCCTTCTAGCTAACTTGCAGTAAAAATACACTTTTTTTTTTTTTTTTCCTCCTATGTCTAATGAAGCCGTGGCTTCAGAGTGAAGAAGTTTTGCCTGTTCAGCTCCAAAGGCTGAGAGATTATAGGTGCTTTTCTGTGTTTTTTCGGTTGGGCAAAGGAGATGAGCTGTTTGAATTGAGAATATTTCTTTTGAAATTTGCCACTGAAATCACTAGTGGACCATTGCTGATCTCCAGAGAAGTGAGGAAAGAAGTGTAAAATAATTATAAGTCATTGCTGAAGAAGTCTTTTAAAGAAACATCTGGAGGTTTCAGCTGCTATGTCTCAGTTAGTACCTGAAATCAGAGAATGCTCTATTCTGTACTTACCTGGAGTTGAAAGTTTGGTTTTCCCACATGAATGCTGTTAACTTCTGCAGAATCCGAGTTGAATTTTCTTTTCTGTATGAAGAATTCTGGTCCTGGAGAATGCAACAGATGGGCTACATCTGTGCTGCTGTCTCTGAGGGACTCCCAAACCACTGCATTCGTGTCACATCTGGAAGACTCAGTTCATTGCCAATAATTATTTCCAGCACATATTCAGATTATAGTTTTTCAGTTGAAAGATATTTTTGTCAATATTCATTTTAAGATAATGCTATCTTCCATCTAGACTCTGAGCTCTTACTGTGGCAGAGGAAAGCAACTCGAGTATTGGTTCCTCACTTCTCAGTCTTTGAGCTGCTGGGTTCGGTGTCTCAGCTGGTTCTCACAGTCATTCAAGGGTGAAACTAGAGAATGCTCCAGTCCATGGTTTTGCTGGTAATGCTGGCAGCCCTCCCAGCAGAACTGTGACCTGGTCACTTTCCTCCTATTGCAACTGGAGAAGTTGTGAGCAGAATCAGGAGCCAAGAACGTTGGCTGACAGGTATTATTCAGAACATAAGGACAACATCTAAAAAAGAAATGGAGAAAAAAAAAGTAGCTAGACAGAAGTGTTTCGTCACAACTGTCCTTGCTACTGACGTATTCTAGGATGGGAGGAAGGATCTCTGCAGCAGAGAAGGAGAGGTACATACAGGGAAATATTTGCATAGGCAATATATCTAAAGGTGATGAAATGTGCATCAAACAATCCGGAAAGCCTGTGCCCTATGTATGGTTGTAGAATAATTCAGATCGGAAGGGGCCTCTGGAAGTAATGTCTTCACTTCCCTGCTCACATCCTGAGCAGATTGCTGATGCCCTACTCTGACTGAGTGTTGGTTGTGCCTAGCAATGGAGGTGTCATACTCTCTCTGGGTTTTAGAATAGAATAGAATAGAATCATTATGGTTGAAAAAGACCTTTAAGATCATGAAGTCCAACCATGATTTAACTCTACCAGGCCTGCTTCTAAACTGTGTCTCTAAGCACCATATCTAGACGACATTCTAACACATCCAAGGATGGCGATTCAACCACTTCCCTGGAGAGCCTGTTCCTGTCTTTAATAACCCTTTCAGTGTAGTTTTTCCTGGTGTCTGACCTGTATGTCCCCTGGCATAACTTGACACCATTTCCTCTTATCCTATTGTTTGTAACTTGTGAGAAGAGACCAACACCCACCTCTCTAGAGCTTCCTTTCAGGTAGCCGTAGAGGGTCATAAGGTCTCCCCTCAGCCTCCTTTTCTTGAAACTAAACAACCCCAAGTTCCTCAGATGCTCCTCATAAGATGTATTCTCAAGACCCTTGACCAACTTTGTTGCCTTTCCCTGGACATGCTCCAGCACCTCAATGTCTTTCTTCTAGTGTGGCACTCAAAACTGCACACAGTACTCAAGGTGTGGCTTCACCAGTGCTGAGTACAGGGGGACAGTCACTTCTCTACTCCTGCTGGCCACTGTTCCTAGTACAAGCCAGGATTCCATTGGCCTTCTTGGCCACCTGGGCACACTACTGCCTCGTGTTCAGCTGGCTTTCCATCAGCACCCGGAGGTTCTTCTCTGCGAGGCAGCTTTCGAGCCACTCCTCCCCAAGCCTGTAGCATTGCCAGGGGTTAATTTACTATATGGAGGCTTACTACCTCCATGACAAAATTACTTTTTTTCCTAATATATAATCAGGTTTTCTCTTGCTGCAACTTGCATCTGTTGCCTTTTGTTCTGTCCATGTAGGTCTGAGAAGAATTTGGCTCCATGTTCTCCAGATACCCCTTCATAAGGTAGTTAAGACAGCGATAGATCTGCCCTAAAGCCTTCTCTTCTCTGGGCTGAACAAACCCAGCTCTCAGCTTTTCCTCGTATATCACATGCTCTAGCCCTTCAGCTATCTTAGTGGCCTTCCACCGTAGTCTCTCCCAGCTATTGATACTGCACTTAAGAACCTAGACCTGAACATGGCTCTCCACGTGCACACTTGTAGGTAATGAATAGAGAGGAGTAAGCACTTCCCTCAACTGCTGGCTGCAGTTTTGCTAGTACAGCTCAGTACATGTTTGGCTTCTCTTGATGCCAGAGCGTGCTGCTGACTCCTCAGCTTGTCCATGGGGACCTCCAGTTCATTTTGTGCAAGCTATTCCTTAGCTGGTCAGTCCCAGCCTCTACTGTAGCAAGGGGTTACTCTGTCTCAGGTGTGAGACTTTTCAAGAAGTTCAAAGGTAGATGCAGCTCCTTTCAGCCTGATTCTCAAACTTGCTAAGGTCCCTCTGAATGGCAGCCCCACCTTCTGATGCACTGATAGCTCTCCCAGCTTGGTGTCATCTGCATACTTGCCTAGAGTGCCTTCTGCCTTGCTGTCTCATTGCTGATGGAGACAGCGTTGTCCCCAAGGGATGCCTGCAGTAACTCTCTGCTAGTTGGACTTGTACTAATAATCAGAGCCCTTTGAACTTGGCAGTCCTGACAATTTTATGCTTGCTTTCTAGACCAGCCAGCCAAAGTGTGACGTATCAAAAATTTGTCTTTAAGAACACCATGCAGACGATGTCTTCAGCTTTGCTAAAGTCAAGATAAGCAGCATCCACTGCCGTGCCGGCTTCCCCTCAGCCTGTGTCGGTGAGGGCGCCCTGTAAAACCGGCGAGAGGTGACGCTTTGCTCAGGGGTGCAGCTGAGCAGTCTTTCTGCTCAGCAGTTTAAGTGTTTGGCTGGTGCTCTGTACGGACAGTTTCTCTTTGCTCAAGAGTCTGGAGGGATCCATCTTCTGATGAGTGACACAAGTGCTGGTGACTAAAGCTTCTTCCAGACCCCAGATTCACTTCTATAAGGGGAGTAAAAAGCTTGAGAGGGTAGTCAGGGCTGAACCCTGCCTGCTCTCCTTGTGAAGCTGTTGTTGCTGTGCCATCTGAAATGCAAGAATTGTGGGACCAGAAGAGCAAACAAGTAGAAGCTTTTGTAGGTGAATGGCCAGGCTAGTTCAGCTGCTTCCTGTCAGGTTCTGTGTTTATTTTCTAACTGATGTATTTATGATATATTATTATATTGATTAAATATGTAAACATTTCTGATAGCATGCCTTTGAGTCCAGTTTGCTTTCTCCTAGCTGAGGGTCCTGTTGATGGAGGTGTAGATTTTATAGCATGTTGTAGAGAAGGTCATTACAATCCACATCTTCTGACTGGAGAAACTGAGGCACAGAAGGGAAGCAAAATGACTTGCTCATCAAGGCAGTAATATGTAGATATGTTTGTATCCCATTTGCATCTATACCTCATACTCCTGCCTCCCACAGTGTAGGGCTCCTGTTCTACATACTATTCTATTTGATTTTACCAAGACTATGGAATATACCTTTCCGAGTGTATTGGCTTGGAAGTTTTAGCTAAAATTGTGAGGAAGAGCAAGTTCTGCAGGCTCGCTAGCTCTGGTCTTGTACTGAGCTTGTTATCAGAATCCTACGCTGAATTTTTAAGTCTCAGTGGTGGGGGGAAAAAAAGTTACATTTTTCTTGAAAGCTTTGCAAATACGACACCATCAGTGAGCCGCTGTAAACACGAGACCACAAAAGCGTTCTCGGTTGTTGTTCAGAGCAGAGCTGTATTTTAGGAGCTTGCCGTCAGCACGTTGGAGAATGTTACTTGAAATTACACTGCTAGGTTACAATAAAATCACTGCAAGACTGTGTGAAAGGAGTCTAAGGAGATATTTCCCAGCATATCACTGGCAGTTTTTATTTTCCCAGAGGCAGATGATATGTACATCATTACTGATTTTTTTTTTCCCCTTTCTCTCATGAAGAATTCCAACAGCTGAGATAAGTTTACAGCTTCTTAAAAACTGATAATGAAGGAGCAGTCTCTGTGCTGTAAGAGTCGTGAGATAAGTGCTTGCCATTGCTACAGCATTCAAAAGATGATAATACAGGGATAAAAGTTTAAAATGACACTTCAGGAAAATATTCCTCATTTTCCATCTTGATTAAAACCCTTTAATGAAGGTTGTTAACTTTTAAGAACGTGAGAAACGCCATTTGCAAGTAAATTGACTGGGTGTATTCACTAACTGATGCTCTGCTACATTGTCTTGGGATGCTTTGGGAGTTCCTGCTGAAGTGAAGTAAATATTGACAGTAATGACAACAGAATTGCAGTATCTGTGACAAGCAGAGATTGCAGCAGATTGCTTCCTGAGGACATGGGTTTTCAGTAGGATATCGTATGTGTATTCTGTCCTCTTCCTACTCTCCTCTCCCCCACAAGCCTTGCCCCAGTAAAGGGGTTTCCTTTTGCTCCTTGAGGATCCCTTCACAAAGATGAGTAACCAATAAACAAGGAGTTGACACTTGCCTTATCCTTCTTAGCACTGAGAATTGATGTGTGTATTTAAAAAGTGATTTAAGAGCAAATTGGTGCAAAATTAAATTATATATTAAACTGAATAAGGAGGTTTAAAGTTACAGGAGCTTCTTAGCTATGTGATTTGGATAATGGAGGCATGAAAATTAGGACTGGCATACTTGAAAGGAGGGACTGAATCTGTGATATGCATTGCATCTGTTTTTATTATAAGGAGCTCAGGATGTCATTTAGCTCTTAAGCCCTTTTTGCATGTTTTGGACGGGGACAAATTTCTATGTCGATTTGTGTATCGTAAAACCACTACTTAGATCAGGATGTTGCATTATGACAGGATATATCTTGAGCCTTTCAAAGGCAGGAGATGGTCTGAAAGATAATTGTTGACCATAAAATTAGTTACATACTGGGAGATTATAGCGGGAATCTATTTGAAAGCTTGATTCTCTGACTCTTTGGAGACACTTGGGAACCCCAGAGTCAAAACGTGTATTGTAAGAGCAAGATAATAAGATTTCAGAGCAGTTTACCAAGAAGGGGGAAGCTGTTGTCTTCATTATAAAGCAGTGATAAAAAAGGATGAAATCTTTTTTTGTGGGGCAATGACAAAAATGGAAACAGAAACCCAGTGTCCTGAGGCACAGTCTAGAGTCCCTCTGGGCTGGGCCTTTCAATTTCTTGGGGAAAAAAACAATTCCCAAAGGGAAGCATTTATTTCCCACCCTTTTGTGTAGATAAAATACAAAGTGTATCAAATGCCTGCAACTGTATTTTGCCTTCTCAATAGAAAATCTCAAAAGAGTTACTCTCGTAATTGAACTTTCTGAAAAGTTAGCTACTTTAAAATCTCAGATATGTTTTCTTTCTTCTGTGCCATGTAAACTCCTCCCTCCACCTGCTGTGTTATACTTGTTCAAGGACCAAATTTAATCTTTTTCTAGGGGCAACTTTTCAAGACAAATGTGATTTAAATTTAAAATCCAGTATATTATGTCCTTGAAGGGAAATGTGGCATGTTGAGAATTGTATCAGTTTCAAAGTATGATGCATCGCTTATCTCTAGCCCTGAAATTGGTGTTTGATTTTTTTACAGTTACAAAGGCTTTTGCAGTTCTTCTGGGTTTTTTCCGTTCTCCTTTCAGCCTGGTTCAGTTGGGCTCTCAGGAAGTGAAGGCAGCTTCTCGCTCTGCCAGTGGCAGCTAAGGGCAATTTCTCCTTTGTGTGTTGCTCTGAAGTAGAAGTGAAGATATTGTTCATATTGCATCTTGTCCACAGGTTGGTAAATTCAAATGTGCGAATTCAGTTGCTTCTGTATCCCAGGATGCCTGGATAACTATCCAAGGATGTTATGTGAGTTTTTTGCTCCCGTACTGCTAAATAAACCTCCTTTGAACACTCTCACAGTGGTACTCTAAAGCATCTGTGCAAGATGCATTATTCTATATTTGGTAAAACGTTTTATTAATAACTCATTTAGGATAAGCTGCTGTTCATGAACCATAAGGCAAGCCCAGTTTGAAAAACATAACTCTTTTTAACAAAAGTCAAACTCAGTATACCTCTATGCTGTTATGACTTACACAGGTTTCTGCTAGAGTGAACATCTTTTTGTATATTTAATGTAGGCATTTCTTAAAGTGCAAACATAGGTTGAGGATTTTTCAAACCACTGATGCGCAGCGTCAGTTTAGATCCAAATTTTCCTATTTTTCTTACTGGAAATGCCTATACCAGACCATTTGGAGTTCAGCCAGTGTAAAAGTGTCATGTCATCCTGATCCCAAGCACTGCTGATAAATTAGTCCTAAGTGCCCAGTTTTCAGCCCTATGTTGCATTTAAGTTGTGTAAAAAAATCGGGTGATTGAGGAAGTTATTGTGAGTTACTGTAAAGTCTTTAATCAAACTTGCTTTGGTTACTCCAAGACTAGTAATTAACAGTTTGGTAGCAGTTGTAGAAATGTTGCTCCATCCGTGCCCACTGGCCGTGTCGGTGAGGCCATCACGCCTGGGGTTTTCTGAGGGTGGGAGGGAGAGTGGGAATGCAGAGAGCTCTCTCGCCTACCGAGGCGAGATTTTCTGATCAACATGAATACACAGTTAGAGGGAAAGGTATTCCTGCAGTGCCTGCTTTTGGAGTACGAGATTTCCCTTTGGTGCACGGCGGCAAGTATCCAGTTCAAGTAACGAAAGAGGTTTCTACAGGTTTGTGCCTACAGGCATCTGATACAGAAGGGTTTATTCTGTCATTGTGTTACATGACATGTGCTGATAATGATTCTCTTAAAGGCCTTTGAGAATGGGAAATTTAACACATCCGATTATTGTACTTCCCACCGAAGGAGTCAGCAGCCTCAGAATGGCAGGGATGCAATTAATTTTTTTATTTTTTTTGAAGGTACGCTTTTTCTTAAAACAAAAGCTCTAGTGTCAGAAATTTTCTGCTAGATGAGTGGCAGTGTTTGATGTGTGAGGTATTAGATAATGCGTACGCACGGATAAATCGAGTTCACTGATACTGGCAGGAAAGCAGCATCTGAGTTTCAGTGCAAACTCTGCCGGGTCCCAGCACTGGGTGCAGCAGCTGCCGTGCTCCCGTCCGAGCAAAGCTCTGTTGAGATGACTCTCTGAGGAGCGCTTAATACCCAGCCATTAGATTGGGTATGAAGGCAAAGATGTAACGCTCCACTTCTGGCATGGAAAATGTAAAACATTCTGTATCAACAAAATTTGGTTTTGTTCTGGTTTGATTGAGCTCTGTAACGCTACTTTTTTTTTTTTAAAGTATAGCTGGGTGTTTACTGCGAGTAAACCAGAGCACTGCTGCGGTGAACTTTCGCACAGGAACTCTGTGTGTGCTTAGAACAAGGAAGGCGTTATCAGTTTTGTAAGATTTTAGTTTACTATAAAGCAGTTATTCTGTAGGCTTTTGCTCCTTATTTGTTTTAAGGTTTCTCTTTCAGATAAGGTAGGCCTTTGTGTTTTGGAGCAAGCTGGGGAGAACTCTGCAAACAATGCTGCTTTAAAGAGAAATTTGAGAAGGTGGGATGGGTGACTGAGAGATTGTCTCAGGCTGTAGTTTTGATGAATGCTTTAAGCCAGCGTGAGCTGGCCCAGCTTCAGAAAGAAGTCATCTTGCTTTGCCCTTGCCTGCTCAGTCCTCCCCCGGTCCGTCCCCTGCCTTCTATCAGTGCAGGTGTTTGCGCAGTTACGTGTGAACTGGGGAGTTAATCCAGCTGAAAACAGGCAAAGAGAAGACAAGAAGTACTGATTTCGGACAGTTCGCTAGGCTGGTGTGCCAGGTTGCTGCACAGCTAGCAGCACAGGGGAGGGAGGGTGATGGGTCAGAACCGAGCCAGTTTGGGGCAGGCTGGCTGAGATTATTCTGGTTTTCTGTTTTGTAGTTTGGGTTGTGTTTTTTTTTTTTTTCTTTTTTTTGCATCTTTCCAAACTCTTCCATCTGGAGCTTTCTGAAAAGCAGTGTGTCAGGCTCCTAGCGGTGCTGCTTTTCCTTTGTCACCTCTGAGCATGCAGTGATTTTTTTCTTTTTCTGCTAGTTTCTGCTGCTTCTCTGCCTCAGCCGGCTGCTTCACGTTTCCAAATGTGTGAGTTGCTGCTGTGCTGAATACCCGATTGTCATCTCAGAATAGTTCTTCCAAATCTGCACCTCTTGAGTTTTTGGAAACCTTCCTTTCACTGCTGATAGGAGAGTCATAACCTTTGCAGACTTTGTACACAGGGAAAAGAGACAGAACTGAACCTCCTTCACGTTTACTTAAATCTTCGCTATTGGTGTCCTCTTTCCCAGCTGCTTTTTTTTTTTTTCTGCTGACTTTATTATCAAGTGGTCACTCTGTGCAGATTTTTGGACTGCAATTTTATACCTGCTTATGTGTTTGATCTCTTTTCAGACACAGAGTGTTTTCTGCAGTGACTTTACTATTTACTCGTGTTTCTTTTCTCCCTGCAGCTTGAGCTTTGCTCCTTTCCTGGTGCCTCTCACCCATTCTTGTCTGCCAGCCTCGCTCTTCTTTTAAGTTCTTCCTTAAACCTTGCTTCTCCTAGCAACCTCTCTTGTTTTCCCTCACCCAGCGCTTGTTCAATTTAGTGTTCAGGGGACGGGGTCTTTCTTTCTTGTTTGGAGACTTTTTGTTGTTTGAATATAGCCAACTGTTATTTATACATGGTCACATCATCCAGGTTGAAGATTAACCTCGTGTCTCTCAAAACTTTTAAATTAATATTTACATTTTCATTCTATGTCTAAGTTCTCTTTTCCCAAAGTAAATATGTTAACTAGATTATCTTTCAGTACCTTACTACAGATATTTGCATATTTTATCCATCTCGTATCCTGAATAATTGAGAGTTGACTGTACAAGCATTTTGGGACAAGAAATGAATTTTTTACAGTTTTTTCTTCAATTGTGTTGCACTGCATTACAAATTTACATGTGACTATGTAAATACTTTGCGATATTCCACAAAGCTGGTGGTTTACTTGAAGTCAGTAACACCAGGAACACAACCTAGCCCAAATCCTTTGAAGACCATATTCTCCGCAGGCAACATTTTTAAAATTTTAAAATTTTAAAAGGCTTGCTTGCATATTCAGCTAGTCTGGCGTGCTTTTGAAAATGTTCCTCTAAATGGGAATGGCTCTGAAGACAATTAATAAGAAAAGCTACAGCATTCATTTCATAAAGACTGAGCTGTACGTGCATTGGGGACTCAGAAGGAGGTTGCTGCAGCTCGCAGGCGTTGGATCCTTCCCGTCTGACTGGCTGTGGCGTCAGCGAGCAGCCCGCTTGCCCCAGATTTTGTCTGTGGTCACTGGAGATAGAGGAGGGGAGAAGTGGTGTCAGAGGCTAATTCAGATCTTAGGTGAGCCAGAAGGCTGCTCTTCTATCACTTCGGGTTAGCTCCATGAAATCGGGCAGGCACGATGCAGCCCAAAATGCTTGTTTCCTTTTTAATAATCTGCCCCGGTGGTTGTCTCATGCTAAATTTCTGCCATTAATTTTGTCTTGACTATGAAGATAGTGATGTTGCAGGGAACTGCTAGAGAAACATCCCGCTTTACCTGGGAAAGGAGTGTGACACTGCTTTTTGTCATTAAGGCAGGAATTTTAGAATACCGAATATAGAAAATCATAGTTTTGTGAAACACGGACGTGCAGCTGTGTGCAAAGAAGGGAAAAATACCCCAGAGGCCAAAATGCAATTTTTTAAAATTTTTTTTAGCATGCATTAATCCACACATAGATAAATACAGCTTTTGATAAAAATGGCATTTGTGCTTACCAGTTTGATTTGTTAAATGCTGTTTTTATTTGTATACTTGAGTGCAGCCTGTGCTATATGGGCTTCTTTGCACAGACAAAATTGCAAAGTTAAGGAACTTCGGCACCCGGCTCTCTAGGGTTTCAGCCTCAGGATAAAACTTTTATTAGTTATCAGGAATGAGTTTTCTACAAAAGAATTGATTTCAGTTATTATTTTCTAATCACTTTGGTTCAGTGACGTTGGGAAGGGAGATGTTTGCTTTAAACAATTAGTGCTGTCAGTCAGTTTTAGTTAATTGCTAATTGAAATGGTGAAAGTTCGTAAAGCAGCTGAAATATAATCAGAAATCACTTGGTGTATGAAAATATCGAAAGGGAAATTTGTGAAGTGGGTGGAGAACTGAAAAGGTGGAAAACTGGGTTCAGGGCCAGCCAAACGCTGTCGCTCATTTTTCACACTGGTACCACTCCATTTTTATGTCCACCCTCCCTTTTGTCTTATCTTCATGTGTTTGTGATTGTAAGTGCTTCTGGGAAGTTCCCACCTCTTACATAGCTTATAGAGAACCCTAACCTTGAAGTTGCAAATACTTCCTTTAATTTAAAACTTAAGATTTGGGGGTTTTATTATTCAAAATTCTTTTTTTTTTGCTTTTCAGTCAGATTTCCCATTAAGCTTTGCTTTTTTGTTTGCAGCCAGCTGAATTGCTTTTGTTGAGTACAGAGAGTGACTTTAAATATTTTATATATTTAATGGATCTGGTTTTAGTTTTTGTTAGAAAGCATTTTAGCTTCAACTGAAAAAAGGTAACACTTCATTAGTGGACAGCACAGCTCTTACTGATGTCAAATTTCTGCTGAGTGGCTTGGAGTCACAATTCCTTGGCATTAGTCCTCTTTCCTTGGTATGGCCGACTTTTTAGTAAGCTTGTAAGAATGTTCTGAGGGTAACTTATGAAAACTAAGTAACTAAAATAAATACTAGATTCTTTGTCTTCTCCATGCTGCTTATATATGTGCCTGTGTCTCCCAGATATGACAAGCCAGTCGTGGAAGAATTTTGACACAGTAGCATGAAATAATCTGTTTGAAGGTTTCCTGATTATTGTAGATTGGCAGACACTAAAACAAAGGTTTATTTATTTCAGTTTTTTTTTTTAGGAGAGGGAGCAACTCTATTGTAAATTATAGTTGTTATTTTAAAAGCATCTTCCACAATTTATTCCCGCATTTCATTATATATAACTTTGGCAGATGGCAGGTTTGCCTGCTGCTAAATGTTAATGTTGAAAACCAAGAGGGGATCGCTGCATATAAGTGCTTTAGGATTGGTGGAATATGTAAAATTTAGGTCTATCTGAAGGACAAATGCATGCTTGTTTTGGTATTCTGGGTTTTAGGTTTCTGGTACTATTCATTTCATTATGAACTTTTGTTTCCTCTGGTGCTGAGAATGAGATCATTATTGCTGTGATTCATCGTGCTCTCACATTATCCACAGATTACTAGATTATAAAGGCAGAAAGGGAGTGTTCTGGCCACTTGGTCTGACCTCTTGCATCACGTTGGTCAAAGGATTCCCTTGAATTAAATCTTTTGAAGTAAAGCCTTTAGATTTGTCTCATTTTGGTTTAGAAGTTTCTAGTGATAGGCAGTCCATTGCATACCTTGGTGAAAATAGCTTCAAGTAACAGCAAAGGAGAAGCAGTTGAAAGTGTTAAAGCTTTTTCCTTTTTTTTTTTTTTAAATTGGTTGCATTTGTAATTGAAGTCCCCTTGTGTTTGTCTGATTATTTTATGTGTGTATCTACATCAGTAGTTTTCCATCCCTCTTGAGAACTTTTCCATGTGCTACCAGCCTCTGTATGTAAAATTATCCTTGTTTTCTTTCAGCCTCCAAGAAAACATTTATCTCATGATTGTATAATATTTGAATACATATTAAGCATTATCTGCTGCTTTCAGCTGTTGTTGCATGTTCTCCTGAACTGTTCCAGCTCTGAAAAGGAGTTTGAAAACAACGGCCTGTTTTTACAACTACTTCCTGCTGATAATTGTGCTCACAATATTCGCAGTAAAGGCCAACCCATTGCTACTGCATGACTCAAATTTCCCCTTTGCTTTTGCTTTGCCGGAGCAGCCACAGGACTGATCAGGGAGAGAGAGAGATTGCTGGAGGCTACCTTAAATGAAATCCAGCAGTGCCACGTTTTCACTGTGACCTTTGCTTACAATCTCAGTGGACACTTGAACTAACTCTGAGCCGCAAAGCAACTGGACGTTAAAGCAGCTCTAGCGTAGCTCTCAGTTGCTTCGGAGCTGCCGGAACCCTGCAAGTGAATTTCCCAGCTTCTTAGCTCTGATCTCGTGTCATTAGAAATGCATGCACTGCTCTCTGTTTCTCCTTACTTAGACAAAAAGATGGTTTTCTTTCGTCCAGTAATGAAGCCTGAGCGCTCGTAATGTGTTATTGAGTTTAGGTCTTCCACCAAAGTGTTGTAGTGGTTTGAGGAGGCTGAAGAATACTTTGGTAGGCAGATTTCATGGCTAGAACTGAAAAGCCTAGGGCAGGAGAGGAGCTCTCTGCCTCACCTAAGATCTGAGTTAGCCTTTGGCGCCGATGTTCTCTTTCTGACCCCTCTTCCGTCTCCGCTGACAGCAGACAAGACTCTAGGACCGCTCAGTTCCTCACGTTGATGCCTCAGTAACCGATGAGCTGCGTTTCTTTTGGTGGCTTTTAAAAAAATTTATTTATTGTTTTTTTGTAAATTGTGATGAAATCTGTCCGGTAGGAGTGATCCCTTTAGTTTATCTCAGTGGTAAAGGTATCTCGCAGTGGGCATAGAGTAACCAGATGCTTCACATCAGGAACAAACTCAGAACATTTTCCATCCTGGAATATTTCTCAAGCATGAAATGGGTGTAGTGATTTCTTCCTAGCTCGCTCTGATGAGCTGACAATTATTATGGCTCCTTGGCAATTGTGTTCTTGAAGTCTTTCTGTTTTCTCCTTTCTCACTACTTTAGCCAAAAGTTGCATTGAATTCAGTATTGCTCTGTGTAGATTTCTAAGTTGTATATTTTAGAGGTTGTTTTTGTTAGCAATTTCCTTACTGTGTTAAAATTTGAGATTACTTTACCGCCTTGCATGATGCTGCCTATAATGGATTTTGGATTTTTTTCAAGGACATACTAGGTTTTAGCTAATTAAAAAAACAGCTATGCCTTGCTTTTTAATGCTAAAATTAACTTTCGCCAAATAATATAATATATTGAATTTTTTAACAAATTTAGAGTACTCAGTTCATACAATTTCATACGCAAACTAAAGATAAAAATGCTCAAGGATAAAAATGTTTATGTATAAACTGATTATGTTATCTGAATTATTCTCCTTCCGTGGCTGATAATATTTAGGAGAAACACGTACTATACTACTCTGGCATACTTTAAGAAAAACATACACTAATACTTGTGTTACAACGATGTACCAAACTACAGTGCCGCCTCTGTATTTTTTTTTAAATACTGAATGTCTTAGGACATTGCTACACACACAAATGCACATACAGCCCTGCATATGTGTTTGCTTTGCCTGCCTCTCTCTCTCCTCTCACACTTTACTCTGACACTCCTTTTAATGGTAAAACTGGAACCCTTTTACAACGTGTGAGCCACACCTGAGCAGCTGATAGGAGATCCAGCGTGTGTTCGTTACTTCAATAGCAGGGAGAGGGCTACCTTTGCACCTTCAGATTAACGGCGTGTTGGGTTTTTTATTTCCTCTCAGATATTGTTAAGACAATGTATTTGTAAGTGTGCTTACTTTCAGTAAAATTTAATGGAAACTTGTAATGGTCTTGGTTTCCTTTTAGCTATTATGAGTTCCAAGCATGTCGAAAATGAGCAGTAGACGGTGACCTAGTGTGTTTGCAGCAGCGTAGGATATGATGTAGTGAAAACTCAAAGCTAACAGCTGATTTGCTGGGTCGGAGAAGAGAGTAGCCAAAGCAGCTTCCTCATCCAGTTCTTTGGCAGGTTCTTGTAGAAGAGGACAAAAAGAAACTCACTGCAGTTTTCTTAGTTTGCTCCTCCATGTGTTTCTGTGGGCTCTTAAGCTCCTAAGCTGACATTGGAGACTGATGATGCTTTGTTCTTAAATGAAGTGTAATAAGAGTATTCTATCTTGCTGCTATTATTGTTTGGTTTTTTATCATTGGGTCTTTCTTAGGCTGCAGTATGTGGTGAGTATTCTAAGGCACGCAAGGTGTTGTCTTGTTCTTTGAGACCATCGCTCCTCAACTGCACAACTTGGGCAGTAACTGCGGTGGGTGCTGGCAGGATTTTCTGGAGAGCAGAACTGTTCTCTGGGTGCTGGCTCTTAGAAGTGGTGCATCCCACTAGTCCATTCCTAGTCCATATCTGGTTTCTTTGACAGTTAAACCTGGGGTTATTTCTTCCCTTTTTTTTGTGTTGCTGATGAAACTAAGACACATTGTCACATTCAACAAGCATGTATATTCCTTGACTTCTTCACAGATATGTTGCTTGACCTCAGTGACCTTCTTCAGGTATGGTATCTTTTTTAAACTTTTGTCAAAATGTTAAACTTCAATTGCAAACAAAGAGCTGTCAGCGTGGGCTGCTTTGGATGTTTTAATTTCTCTCTAAAAATTCTGAATTGGAAAACTGCTGGGTTTGTATAGCAGAATAATTGTTCAGTGAACTTAAATGTCAAACATACTTTTTGCTTTTAATGTTGTGAATAATGTATCGAGTTAGTGTGATCCTTTCATCAGGGTTCAGAGTCACTGCAATGGCACAGGGTCAGATGATACACATTTTTAAAACAATGGTTCTTGAAGACAGGAATAACTTTTTTGAATAGTAATGCCATGTAAATGGGTTAGTACAATACAGAAACATGTTTTATATTATGTATTTTGAGAGAAATAGGTACTTGCTCTCTGTGTGGAAATAGAAAGCTCTACTGACATATGCTGGTTTACCCTCATTCTCTATGTTACAACTGTTTTACATACAATGTGAGTAGGTTAGATGCATCTATTTTTGTCTTCCCAGCTGTCTTGGTAAATGGCATCCCTCCGAAGACTATTTATGGCTTGAAGCAATCTGCTGGAATTGCAATAATCAAATGAATCTCTAATTCTTAAAATCGGTTAACTTTTTTTCTCCTTTCTAAACTCTTATTGAATTATTTTGATTATTTATAACCAAATACTGTATGTGTAGAATGGGAGGTTTATTTCCTTCTAGGCACAGGTGATTTTTCATGGTGATTGTTATGAAATAGAATGATGACAGTAATATGAAGAATAGTCACACAATGTGAAGAAGAAGAAGAGATATTGTATCTGTAAAAGAAAAAAAAATGTATTGTCTGCAGGAACAAACAGGAAGGATTGAATGATTTGTCTTTTGCACTCTGTTCATTCCAGCCAGAAAAGGTGTTGAGATGGGCTATATGAGGACAGAAAGGTTAAGGAGGGGTAACCGAAGTGATGGGAGAGCCAGAAATAGATTAGTGGTAGGGAAGTAATGAACCTCAGAAAGAGAAAGAATGCAAAATTTCAATATCATTATCTGTATTTATATTTCAATATCATTATCTGTATTTATGTATATAACTGCGTGAAGACTTGTGATATACTCTACTTTATAGCTTCAAGGTGAATCTCCGCAAATGGGAATCTTAAATGTTATTGTTAACTGTAGCTAAGTCTGTCTAAGAACATAAAAATGAGCTTTTCAGGTCCTAGCTGGATTTCTACCTCACTCAGTTTGTTTAAAATAATAATAAGTTCAAAAAAAAAATCAAAACAAAAATAAAACCCTCAAACTTGGTGGCAAAACATGTGTGCCCAGGCAGAAAACTTCAGTATGTTCTGCTTTAGATCAGCCTTTGCTCATAGATTGAGTTCCCAAAAAAAGAAAAGCAAATAGTTCATTAGATTGTACTATGCTACCTTGAAGTGCCTCTTTTTTTTCCATCCTAAAGATGGGATGTGAATGTCATTAAAGGAGAAGAAAGGTTGTTAGCAGTAGTAGTAGTAGTGGCAGCGGTATTATCTTTTCAAAATATTTAACTTGTTCAGACTCATCTGTACAAAATATGTCATGCTGGTCCAGGTAACTTCTTTTTTCTTGGTAAAATGAGAAAGGTGTCAATTTTATATCAGAAAAAACTCACATCTGAAGGTCTCTAAAAATGAGTTACTGTTCACCTTCGTGAGCTCTTGCTTAGATGCTAATAGCAAATCTTAAAATTTTTTCTTAGAATTTTCTATTTGGCACAGCTCATTTGCTGTGGGAGTTGTAGTGACCTGTAGGGCTGCTAATCATCTGACTGCAGGAATTGTTTGAAGTTACCGGATGAAATATCCCTATGGAGTGTCTTCGTGGAGGCTACCGACTGAATTACAGAACACCTTGACATAGGTTTCAGCGCATTTGAGGGAGAAAAAAAACAATAGCAACCTTTTGGGTATTGCTTCACATAAAAGCAAAACAGAAGGTAAGCTTTGTAACTCCAGCTCCCAGCAAAAAAGATAAATGGAAAGCCTGTGGAAAAAGGCCATCTGTTGCTTCCTTTTGCCATCTTGCAGCTGGAAACAATATTAGATGTGCCATTCTGCATCCCGCCTATGGCACCCACCACCTCAGTGACCTCCAGCCGGTGTCTTGCAAGTGCTGGGAGAGGGAACACCCTCTGGAGCTCACGATGTAAGAGGTGGTAGCTAAAAGTAAGAATAACATGAAGATTTGAATCTGCTGTTTACCTGCAACTCAGTAATTGTTTAATGATTTGTCGTATTTGTGTTCTTTTTTAAAAAAAAAAAAAAGTGAGGAGAATTGTAATTGTGGTCTTTTAGGCTCTGGTCTACTTCTTGTACAACTTCTCCTCCTCTCTTTGTCACGTTGCTTTGGGATTTGGTCCCCCATTCTCCATTAAAAAAATAAAAAAGCTGTCCCCTGGAGTGTAATATGCTTTTAGAATAGTGTTATGCTGCTAAAACTTAGCAAAAGAGGAGACTAATTTTCACTGTTAATGGCAGTCTAAGAATCCATCTCGCTTTTCCTCTTATGCTGATGACTGAAATGTGGGAGTTCGTCTTGTTCCACCCAAGAACTGCTACATTTCATAATAGTTTTTGGAACTTCAAAATTGCTGTCATTTTGGGAAAAGCCAAAATTTATTTTTTTTTAATCGAAAAGGCAGTTTCTTTGGTATTTTTTTCCTCCCATTTTTTCTTCAGGTGAAATATGCCTTATGTGTTGGAAAGCTCCTGTTGAAAGTGATGTCAGATTCAGTACACCGCTGGTACATTTAGACTTTAAAGCATTATCTTAAATGAACTGAAAATGTCCAGCCCCCTGCTACAAATCAGGCTCCTTCGTGGGGCCGAGCAGTCATGCTGCATGTTGATTGAGTTGGAGGGACGATCAGTCATCAGTCTCTGACAGGGAAAGTACTTGCTTATATTTTCAGATACTGCATTTTACTTGCAAATACAGTCTTTAGAGAGGTCTGTAATCAGGCCTTTTGTTTGCTTTTTTGTTAGTCCAATCTAAGCGACAGGCCTTGCTTGTTCAGGAGAGTTGTGAAGCTTGTCTCGCCTTGGCCCAACTTTTGAACCGTTTAGGTTTTGCACATCTGTTTCAGAGCAACTCATTCCTTGCACCTGGAGAATTATTTGGCAAAGTTTTGATCTCAGTGTGGTGAAATGCTGCCTTTCTCATCTTCGGAAATGGCAGTTTCCTTTTTTAGTCTCTTGTAATCTCCAGTGTCATGCTTGCAACGTGGCAATAAAACTTTGGGAAGAGGTGTTGGCGGTGCTTTGATCTCCAGTTTGAACCTAGTAGAATACAATTTTTCGTGTGCTTTGTGGTGTTTCCTGCTGTTAAATAAGGCTAATGTTTACTGAAAAGATGTTAGACAGAGCCAGGCTCTTCATGGGAGTACGCAGCAGGAGGATTAGCAGCAACGGACATAATTAATTAAAATGAGATTTTGTGACTTGGCATCAAGAAACAGTTTTTCACCATGAAGACCACCAAGCATTGAAATAAGTTTCTCAGGGCACTTTTGAAGTCTCTGTCCATCAACCTTTTCAAGATCCAGAGCAACCTGGTCTGTTCTTGTAGCAGGAAGTTGGACTGGAGACCTGCTGAGCTCCATTCCAACCTGAGCTATACTATGGTTCTAGATAAGGGAAGAGAGTGCACAAGAAGTGAAAATCAGTAACGAGTACTTGCTTAGTCTAGTCCTCCTCCAGTTGCTCTTCCACTTCAAAACACAACTCTCACCCCCTCTTTCTTTATCTTCATTTCTTAGAGTCAAGTATTGATACTTTCTTGTCCAGAAGGACTTTTATCGTGAGTTATTTTTGTATACTTGTTTTTATTTATTTCTTCTAAAGGCAGCATTGGCCTCCCTAACTCCTTTATGTTTCTTGCAAATTGGTCTTCGATTTTCTTGCATAGATGGTATGATAATAGTTTATTGTACTGCTGTGGTGTTGAAGGAAGAATGTTTAAGACTGCCACATACGCGATTAGCTGAGGTAGACGCTCCCTTTGGAGTCCCCAGACTGAGGGCAACACTTTAAAGCGTAACATGAGAGGAAGCTGCTTAATTTTGATTCATGTTTCTTTTTGAACTGCTGTCTGACAAGCTGGGTTTGGTACGTGTTTATAGTTTTGTGTATTGTCTTTCTAGGTTAAATCATCATAGAATGGCCTAGGCTGGAAGGGACCTTAGAGATCATTTAATCCAACCCCCCTGTCACGGGCAGGGACGCCTCTCAACTAGATCAGGCAACACATGGGGACCCAACGGGGATCGAACCTGCAACCTTGGTGTTATCAGCACCACGCTCTAACCGAGTGAGCTAAAATGTAACGCTCTGGTCGTAATATGGATCCAAAAAATAAGAAGCTTCAGTTTATTGTGTAGGGGAGGGTAGAGTGTTTTTTAAAGAGTGTACACATTTGCTTCAGTTTTTAATACTCTTTGTTCATTTAAAGTTATTAACATGTTGACTGCATTTGCCTTTATTGCCCCTATGCAAATTGTTATGTTGATTGAGTTAATTTAAACAACCTGGTTGAGACCTTCAGGCATTGCTATACTAGAAATGTTAATAATGGATCAAATAACCACAGGTGCCTCTTTCCCCAGCAACAGACACTCTCCTTAAAAACTCATTTGCTTTTCATGCTTGCTTAATTATTTAGGCAAGCAGCCATGGATGTTTCACAGTGTGAATTCTCATCGTGCTCCAACTACCCGGTCTTTGTCTTTCTAAAAGAGAGAATACCTTAGCCACTGTTACATTTGTGATATTTTTCCAGAATGCCACACCATGGTCTTGAAAAGCCTTTTAAAAAATTGCTCATAGTGAAAGGGTATTGATTTATAAATTTATGAACTTATGGTCAAGCAAAAAGTTTCATTCAGTGAGTGCAGCTGTATTTTTTTTGCTACTGTCTCGAAGGTAAAGTGACCTGGTAACTGTATGAATGGGAGATTTCCTGTTTCCCAAAGAGAGTTTAAAATTCTCAAAGGTGTTAGACTGATGAACAGCTGAATTCTCGTGTTACTGGAAATTTGTTGTTATTCCTAAAAGTGGGAGTATATTAGTATTTGTGAACACATCAGACATGATGTGAAAGCAAAAGGAAATTATGAAAGGACGAGTCTCTGTGGAAGTGTCCCTTTGAAATCAGCATCTGATGACTGACAGATGTGAAATGAAAGGACTGTCTCTCCAAAAAATACTGTGAAGGGCAAAGAGTATAACAAGTAGGAGGACCTTTCTGTAAAGATGTAACTGAATAATTGGAAGCCATTCCTTCTCCAAGTGCCTCTTTTAACTAATACAAAGTGTTCTATAACAAGAGCTGAAGTTAATTATTGGTAAAGGACAACATCATCAAGGATCTTAAGTTCTCCTGTAAAACCTTAAGGGTAAAATTAACTTTTTACAGTGCCTTAGTGAGCACATACTTTTTGTCTGAAAGATGTCTTCCTGCTCAATAATCTATGTGGGTTTTGTTTGTTTGTTTGTTTAAAAAAAAACCCCAGCAACCGAAAAAAAACCAACTCAGTGGCAGGTCCATATGTTTGTAAACTTCCTCTGCTAAATGTGAACTGAATCTAAAATAATATGGTAAAAACTGCCAGGGTAAGCAGATATTTTAAAATATTCCCTCTGACAGAGGTTGGCACCATTCTCCATTGTATTTGGTGCTGATGCTCAAATCTAGTGATTGCATTGAGTTTAGAAAATTTTAATATCGTATGAAAATACACAAAAAGTGCAAGTCTTATGAAAATCTGTAAAACAACTGCTCAAGTTAGACAATTTTGAGTAGGGAGAGTTTGAGGAAACACCTCTTCAGTATGATCCTTTTAAATTAAGAAGGGGGGAAAAAAAGGCTGAAGTTAATGTGGTAAGCTTTAAAGCTGCACCAATTCAGGTCTAAGCCAGAGACATCCTTTTAGAAGGGCATTTTTGTTTATTCACCATTCTAAAGACTCGTATAAAATTGGGTTTTATGAATGCAAATGTCATATAATTCTAAATCTGGAGCCTTAAGCTTTTGATGGATTGGAGTATATGAATTTTTATAAGAAGTTCTTAATGAGGAAAGAACTAGAAATTAAAGTAGGCCTCTAAATTAATTCTCTGAATTTTCTAAGCTTAATGGAGCACAGGAAAACATATGATGAGAGTAAAGACTCTTATCTATATGCCTGTTATATATATCATATCTCATCTGTCACAGAGTGGGTGTGTGTGAGTAATAATTAGTGACAGTGGCATAAAGTTTTAGTGAAAGGGCCTTCTTCTGCTAAACCCAGAAGTTCTTAAATAGCATATTTCAGCAGTTCAATGCCATTACAGGTTTCTGGGTGAGCTTTATGCCAACTTCTCGTTTCCCGTTTGTGAGAAATGCCCATGAACCTGTGAATATCTAGTGACTTTTAAAGATGAGAAGTGTATTGTTTGAGAGGGCCTGAAGTCTCTTTTCCTACTGATTTGCCAGGAAAACTGAAAGCAATTAAATATTCCCGTTTCTTTTGCTGACTTTACCCTGGCATTGAAAACGTATGAGCTTCATGAGGAAAACAATACGGAGCATGTAATCCAGTGTGTTATGCTTGCTTTCTGAACTGGTAATAACCAGAAACTGCGAAGAAATGCGCTTGTGATCAAAAGAAAGAAATTCCCTGATGTACCATTTCTATTTGAATTTATTATTTTGTGTAAATATACTGCCGACACCTTGAAGTTGGTCATAAAACACTGGTGATGTGGTTGAAGTGGAAAAGCAGGTTAGCTGCAAGTACATTACTTCTCAAATAGCGCATGGATCCAGAGACTTTTAGTTAGGCCAAGGAGATGAAGATGAACAGTCATCGAGAAATTCTATTATTCGTCTTCGCTTTAGATTTAATTTGTCACCCATTTTGATTGTCAGAACTTCACTAAAAATCCCTGCTTCTTTATGCCTCTTCATAGTGATTTGTTCTTTGATGACTGCATTTAAGGAAGGTTTGCTGGTGAGGATTTTCTTAGTGTACAACATGGTTTGATGGGGACAAGCATCAAGTATTTGGTAGTTGTGACAAAGAAAAGCCAGAAGGAGAAATACTTGTCTGAATTTGAGGGTATATATATTTTTTCTTGACGAAAATGAAAGAACTGCATGAGCTTGTGAAGCTCGTGGGAACATCATATGTAGTTGGCTTCACTGAAGTAACTTTATTGATTTGTGCAGTGAAATTGTCCCTGCAGAACAAGATCTAAGTGAGGAGGTTTAAGAATTAGTGACTTGGTCGGCCAACATAGAAGGCCGAAACTACAGCCAAACCCTCGCTTTTCATGTGAGTATTTTTTTAGACAAAAGGACAAAACAAGCTGTTCCAAGCTCCCTGTGAATCTGGAGCATCTAGAGCCAACTGACACACTCCAGATATTTTGCTGTCGTAATGTCTGTTCCGTCTCTGTGGTTCATGGAAGGCCACGTGCTCTCAGACCCCTGTATGAATCGCCAGATGCAGTAGGTGCTTATTTTTCTGTGTAAAATTCAGTGACTTGTTTCCTAAGAAATACGCTTCTTACTCAAAGTGTGTATTTTGTTCGCTTCCTTCCCATAGAATAATATTTCCATGTTGTCTGGTATTTCAGGAAAAAAAAGGACAGTAAAATTTAAGATTGTCCTTTTGTATCTTCTAGCCCAGTCCAAGCACTGGTCAGACACAGCATGGAAGTTATTCAATAATTTCCACTGAACATGGAACGAATTACCATCATATCACGTACACTTGAGTGCACAGTTACTTTTAGGATACGTGATCTTTTTAAGGATTTCTTCAAAGTTCTCTTTTTTTTGTTGTTTGAAACAAATTCATATTTTGAACATTTTCACACAAAGAAAAATTTCAAAGTCCTAGGTGAAAATGTGTCTGTATTTTTTGTCGTTTAAATGTATGTGTATATATGGAGTTATTTTTGCTACCTTGGTAGAAGCACCTATACACCTGGGAAGAAAGCTTGCTTTTAAACTCATGTTGGTAAAGCTCCTCTGTGAAACTGAAAGAGAATATATTTAGTAACAGGATCTTTTTATTTCCATAGGCTTATTGCCATGATCAACAATTCAGTCATGTAATTGACTGCTTAGTAAACACCTTCACCATCCTGGCATAGGAAAGAGAGGAGCAGTTTTGTAACATAAAAGCAATAGAGAATATACTATCCTTTTTAAAAAAAAAAAAAAGTCTATTTGGGAGTGTAGGAGGATGGAGATTTTTATACTAACTTTGACCTTTACACACACCTTAGGGGAGCAGAGTGTTCGTGGAGCTTCGTGGGAGTGTTTGGGGCTGATTGGGAACTGAAGTTAAATCCTGCCTTTCTTGCTGACCACAAAAACACATCTTAAGATAGTGAAAGAAAACTTCCTCAGACTTTTAAAATACAAATGTAGTTGCCTATGCTAGAAATTGCAAATCAGAGCATGAAGAGTAACTCTTCCCCTCAGTTTACATCGTCCTGAGCGCAGCAGTGAGGGAGGGGAGGGGAGCAGGGCTCTGTCCCTGCCTCCTTAGCAGGTTTGGTGTGGTTTAGGGTTTTTCTGAATTTACCTTTTCTTTTTTTCTTTTTTTTTCTTTTTTTTTTTTTTAAGTGTAGGGTGATCTGGGGCAATGTCCAAACAGTAAGAAATGACAAATAAGCCTTGGGGCATGTAGCACCACTCCTTGCTTTGGTGGAAAAGTTTGGTGTGTGCTTGTGTAATACTTAATTATCCCATTTCACAGGATCATGCAGAGCTGAAATTTGTACTAACTTGTGAGTATTTGCTCAGGTTTTGTTACATTACAAGATAAATGACACTTCATATATACTGATCTTATATTAAAGTCTACTTAATGCTTTAAGATTACGTGACAACTGAAAAATTGTCCAAGTACTATGGAGTAACACAGCCTGTTGAAGAGCACGATAAACAACTTGTTAAAATTTTTCTGTGTAAACTTGTGCTTTGATTTACAATGCTAATTTGTGCAGCTTTTGACAAGCACCAAGTATTATTCTATACCTATGAATATTGCTTGTGTAACTTCAATTGAAGTTTTTTTAAGCAGGTTGTTTAAGATTTTAGAAGTTGTGGGGTTTTTTTCTTTCCATTTAAATATTCTATTAAAAACATTTGTGGTTTAAGATTTAAATAATGTGGGTTTTTTGTCTTTTAATAGGTGAATGTCTATGTGCTGGGAAAAACTTTCCTTCTGTTGGCCAGAGAACTCTGCATAAATGCTCCAGCCATAGGTATTTTTTTTTTATAAGTTGACTTTTGAATATTTGTGTGTATTTTCTGCATGGTACTTGACAAGAATATATATGTATGTGTGTATTATAAATAGTATTGTGTGCTAAATACCAAAGTGGTAACTTCAGTTGGAACGAATCCAGGCAGAAGACTACTGATGACTATTGAGAGCCTGTTCTCCTTTATGTAAGAGTTTTTTGAGAGCTCGATGCCATTTTCTTTTGCAAATAATTTTGTTGCTTTTTCAGAGAGTAGTTGAGGCCATAACTAAGACAATGGGCTGATGTATAACAAATTTGTGCGTGTCTCCAAGCTTGCACAATTCCACAGAGATGCAACATTTGATAAGTATTTGCCAAATTTACTATCTGTCCATCACCTGTAGCTGAGGTGTTCAGTGCTTGAAATACAAATGGCTTGATGGAAAATGAGAAGCAACTTTTTCCAAGCATGTGAATAACTTTTTAATTAGTAAGTCATCACTGGAATCGTATCAGAGATGGGAAGGTGGGTTTTAACCTGTCAAAAGTGTAAAATAAGCAAGGGAATACATGACAGTTCCAGTTAAAAGAGTGCATTTATACAGAGCTCCTGTAACTTGTTACCCACCTCTGTGCAGGAATTTTCTTCTGTTCTTTACCCACTCTTCTTCATCTGTACTGAGAACCAGATGCACTTGTGTTTCAGAACAACCCCCTCGCACCTGGTCAGGTGTTCTTGGCTGGACACGCAACTGCAGCCTCTGCAGCAGGAGAACCAGCCGCTCACAGGTGGAGCGTGGCCATAAGGGCACCCAGATAGTCTGCGGCAGCGCGCAGCTATCGGCCATGTGCTCGCCTCGGTAGCAGACCCTGAGGTCTAGTAAGAACTTGTTTTCAGTAATTCAGTTACCTTATTTTTCATTACTTTCGTTGTTAAAGAGTGAACAGGCAGAATTTGCACTGCAGCTTAGTTTCAAGGTGAAAATTAATGCAACTTAGGAAAAGGCAAACCAAAAACCTTTCTAAGTTAACCGTAGAGGTACTTGTTACACATGGAAAAAAAAAAATTGGTTTAGACTGCTGTTTGAGTATTCTTTCCAAGGTCATTATGAGAAGAGAGGTTTATAAAAACCAGTAAGTATTTCTCATTGGCTCATCTGTGACGATTGTCAGACACTTGGGAAAAACACCTACTTTCATCACCCTTTAAGATAAGAGTTCTAGCTATAAAATGACTGCTGATAGTGGATGAGACTAGGTTTTTAGAAAAAAAATAAAGGGAAGGAGAGACCCAGCAGCTTTTGTTTAAGGTGGCTTATTACTAATTAGCAATTTTGAGTGAACTGAAAGACGATAGTGCAAGTATTACTCTAATGTCTGCTCTTTAATGTGAGGCTGAGACGTATATTTAGATAGTGGCTGTCAGTATTGCAGCTCTGGGTTAAATCTGTGATGAAGCCTGTCACTGTATTAATCTTCATTGTATGTCTTGACTCTGGCTGTTCAAGTGGGGTGCAGTTTGACAGGTGAAAGTGTCAGGGTTGCTGCTTGCTGGGCAGGCTGGAGGTTAATGCAGATGATGCGTGTGACTGGGCATTAGAAGCTTTCAGATATAACCACAGGATGATTTTGATCAGCTTTGATTACACTGATGCTTTTCTCTACCTTCAGCTCAGGCAAGCCAGATGAAACCCTGAGCTTCCACATGTCAGCTCCCTTTTTTTTTGTGAAGGAAAATAAAAGCTGCTGATGGATAGTCTCAGTTACCGGGCAAGAGAACTCTCATATTTGCAAGTGATAGCTAATGCCGTTGAGTAGATGCACACAGGGGACAGGCTACAGCATCATCACCCCTGTTAACTGTCCTGCAGATGAATTCACAGACACAAGCCGTAAGATCACCAAGTACACAGGATTTAGGGCAAGTAAAAATGTTTTATATTTCACAGATTCATAAACTGCTCTAGTTTAGAACATTCTGTTTAAGTCAGCTGCAGTCTGCAAGTTAGTTATCTATATACAAAATAAATGCACAGTACGTGCGAAATTTAACATTTTCCTGCTTGTTGCAGTCTTAATAATTAAGTCAAATAGCTTATGAATAAATAAAATAAGATTAAATTCAAGAGCATTCCTTCACTTATTTGTATAGCCTGATGTAGCAGATAGGTAAGTAGCGTAACATTCCATACTGCTGCAGAGTTCGTAGTAAAACTGAAAAATCCCTTAATGTGCATCATTGCAGTACTGGAATACAATCAAGGTGAAAATGCATCATGCATAGAAAATGAGCTCAGGTATCTGTCCTCCTTGTACTCCGGTTCCATTAGTACTGTCCGAGGAGCACTGGAACTGGAACGTCACTTTCCCGCACTGCACTTCAGTCATTCCCTCTTGCCCAAAGTAACTGAGTTCGTTACCATCAAGAATAGCACTTACATTGTAAAATGTGTCTTGCTCAACCTGCACAGGGTGCTCAAACCACACCGAGAAAGTGTTACTTGAGCCGTCGGAAGTAAACTTCGTGAGGTTTTGAGCAAGGACAACGCCTAAGCGCTTCAGTTCGATTTTGACGCTGTATTCAGCTTTCCCACAGCTTGACCCGTACAGTCCCAGTCCCGCGATAAATATCCGTTTGTCTACAGCAAACTGAATACTGTCACATCGCCCTCGGTACCTCCACTGATTGCTGCGATAGGCAGACGACTGAAACCGATGGCAGCGCTGAGGCACAAGTCCTTTTCTTTTTGTCAGTGGAAACTCTAGTTTGGGTTTATTTGCAGCTGTGTACCAAAGGAATATGTTGTGAGTTTCCTCGAGGGTGAGGATGTCAGACTGGGCAGCTCCATTGGCAAACTCTTCCAAAGTCATGGTAGGAATCCGCACCAAGTACAAAGCTTTTCCCAATACATTCCTCTTGTTGCGTGGCGTAACCGGCAGCCCTTGCCTTTTGCATTCAGCCTCTGCCCAGTTGAGAACGGCCTCAAAAACTACCACTTCCTTGGTGTTGAGTGCCTCCCGGGTTACAATGATCTCTAGTGTTTGTTGGTCTATCTCACAGAAGCCCTCTGACTTCAGTGCCATTTCTGCCTGAGCATCAATCACTTCCCAGCAGCGCTGCGTCAGCTCTGGCTCCTCAAAGAGCCTGCTCTGAGACAGCAGGACACAAGCGTTCTTCGCTTCTAAACTGGTCTCCAGAAAATTGACGCAAGCCTTTGCTAGGGCCGGCACGATGTACTTCTTGGCAGCATACAGCGTAGCCAGAACTGTGTCAGCTTCCAGGTCTATTTCATCACTATACATATATCTGGATGGGAAAAAAAAAAATACATATATAGGCCATGAAAGATTGATCTGTAGTCATCTTGGCTGGCAGTAAATCTGACATGCAGTATTTGTCAGCACATTAAGTAAACAGTAATAAGTGCATATTGCACAATGCCAATTAGGAGATGTATATTTTATAAGCTACTTTGATTCTGTCCACGTAATTAGTAGACTTGTAGTGGCCACTTACTTTAATAGGATTAGAAAGGCTGCAGGTTCCACATCTGGTATATGGATTTCAGATTTGACCTCTGCGAGATCACCATAAAACATAGCATAGAAGACAGAGCTACCAACTGCCAAAACATACTGGAAAATAAAGAGAGAGAAGCCTCAGTAATATGTATCAGTAATAGCAGAGCATGCTGGCTTTCGGTAAGAGCTACATTTAGGGAAAGTTAAAAGCTGCAGTGGAGGCAGAAGAAAACTGCCTTAGACTTTCTCGTTTAATTGCAGCATATGCGAATTACTTTTGGGATTAGATGAGAGCTGTAATTAAAAAAAAAAAAAAAGTGGAACCTAGTAGTAAGCAGGGGGAGAAGGCGATACGCCCAGCAGTATTAAAAAGCCCAAAATTATCTGCACAAACCTTATGGGCAGGAACTTTCTTGGACGCCCCTGGCGGGCCCACGATGAAGTGAACGTCAGCCATGAGTTCGTTATTGAACATCAGCGCGTTCCTGCAAGCGAGGGGAGAGGGGAGAAGCCCCGTTAGCCACGGGCAGCCCCTCACCAGGTGCCCCGGCCCCGCAGCCGCCCACCAGCATCCCCCCCCCCCCCGGGGGGGTCCATCCTATACCAGGCTGCCCTCGCTGGGGCAGCCCAACCCTCACGCCTGGTCTTGGCGCAGGTGGCCGAGCACACCTCTCTCTTGCTCCCGCCCAGCCGGGGAGGGTCGGTCGGGTCCTTGGCCCTTACCTCTCCCGCAGGGTGGGATGGAAGGACTGCCAGTTGGCGCTCTCCAAGTTGTTGTTGTTGAGGTTCTGGAGCTGGGGCGGCGGGGGCGGCTGGGCGCTCTGCTGAAGCTGCAGGGCGTTCTTCTTGCTGTTGGCAGCGGTGGCGGCGGCGGCGGCGGCGTTACTGTTTGCGATGTTGGTGTTGGTGCTGGCAGGGTAAAGTTCTGCAGCCATCTTCTTCTTCAGGGACAGGGGCACTATCTCATAGCATCCTGGCACCTTGCCGTTTGACCTCACGCTCTTTTTGGACTTCTTTAAGGTCTCTGGAAGCAGAAGAAAAAAAGTCAAACACTTCATGATCCTGCCATTGAGGCAACCATGGGGCAGTGGCATGAGCAGGAGAACTAACAAATCCCAAATGCGAGTCCCTCTATCTGGATATTTTGTACGCTTCTAGATGCAGGGCGGCTTTTGGCGATTTTTTTTTTATATTTATATTTTTTTTTGGTTTTGGTTACAAGCCCGACGCACCTTTCCCGGCGGAAAGGGATGCTGCTGTCTCGGCTCAGTGCCAGCGCTCACCTTGGCTTGCCGGGGGGGTCCCAGCCTCCGCGGCACTGCCACGACTGCAGTGAGGAGCCCGAGCGGGGCTAGCGGGCAGTTCCTTCCCCCGAGGAAAGAGGAGCGAAAGATGAAACAAGCAGGCAAAAAAAACCAAGACCAGCCACAATCCAGCAACGCAACCCCACAAATCCAGCCGAGGCGGCGGGTCAGGAGCGAGAGTCAATCCACAAATCCTCCGAGTGCAGCAGCCCGGCGAGGCTGAAGCGCAACCAGCCGCCCGATCCCCGCCGCTGCCAGCGGCCGCGCTCCGCTCCGTCCTTCCCCTCCCGGCGGGGGCACATCCGCGGTGGCCGGGCCGAGGCGAGGCGGCGGCTCCCTGCAGTCCCGCTCCCGGGCGGCCGCCTCCGCCGCCGCTCGCACCAACTTTCCTCCTCTCCTCCCCACGGCGGCCGCCGCCACACGGCGCTGCTCCTCCGCGCTCCTCTTGCCCGGCGTCGGGGTGGGGGGCGCTGCTGGCCGCGGGGCTCCTCGGCGGCGGGCGGGCGGCGCTGCCCTCGGCGCTCCCCTCGGCGGCGACGGGACGCGGCACTGCGCGGCCGGGCTCAGCGCGGCTCTACCGGGCCCTGCCTCCGCCTCCCGCCCTAATAGGCAGCCGCCGCGCCGCGCGTCATCCCCGCCCGAGCCAATGGCGAGCGCCGAGGAGCGGAGGGGGCACCGCCCCCCGCCCCGCCGCCTGTCAATCATCCCGGCGTCCCGGCGTGCCCCCCCCCTCCTTGCCTGTATCCCCCCCCCCGCGCCCGCCCGGGGGCGCTGCGCCCGCGGCACCGAGCGGCGACGCGTGTACGTGCGCAGCGCCGCGCTGCCACCGCGGGGGCGGCTCCGCAGCGCCCCCGCGCCCTCTCGCCCGGCCGGGCTGCCGCCGCGGGAACGAGTGCGGGGACACACGCACACACGGGGGAACCGGAGCGGGGCGGGCGGCCCCGGGAGCGCACCGCCCTTCCCGGCCGGCTCGGGCGGGGGCGCCGCCGCGCCGCTCAGCTCCGCGGGGGCAAGCGGGCCGCGACGCTGCCCCGCCGGGGCCGGCGACCGGGGCACGGCGGGGGCGGGGTTATTGGCGTCTGGGGAAGTTGCGGCGGAGAGGGGGGGTTGTGGGTGCGTGTGAGGTTCTTTCACCTTCCTTTCGCAGCCCCGGAGCCGCCGTGCCCCGGTAGTGCGGGGCCTCCCGGGCCGGGTCCCCACCCGCCTCCCGGGGCTGTTTCGGCGGGGACTGACCCCCCTCGGCCGCGCTCTCCGGGCCCGTTCCCGTGGGGGTGGGCTGGCAGCGGGGCACGGCCCCGGTTACCGGTCTCGGTGGGGAAATCACTCTCGCAAAGAGTTTCCCGTGTTGTTTTCTTCGTTCCTGGTAATGACCAGGTGGCGTCCAGGTTATTCCCAGCATCCCGAGTTCTGGGTCGTGAATGGGATGGAGAGAGCAGTGAAAATCTTTAGAAAAAACAGATGAACATTTCTTAAAAATAACGATTTCTTAATTTTTTATTTATTTTTTTTTTTTGCTGCCTGCTTCACGGGCCCGTTGAGGAAAACCGACGGGTTTTGCCTGGCTTGACCTCACACACGGAAGGTTTGGGTCGCTGGGGTCTCCGCGAAGCCAAAGGGGACTCGCCTGGGAGCCAGGGCACCCTTGGGGCCCCGATGCTTGCTTAGCACCCGTGGAAGGAATCAAGGCATTTGGGTTTTACAACTTTAAACGTTTTTTGTTACTATTTTTTAAATGTTTGCATCCATGTGTATGTTAACCTTGGCCCTGCGTTTAATTTATGGATTGGTGTTACTGCTTCCTAGCCGTTTATGGCCTATTTAAGGCTTTCCGCTTAAAACCCACCGGCGTATTCATTTTCTGACTGTTTGGTAGCTTCAGAATTCAAATTAACGATGTGCAATGTTTTGTCGAATGACCTGTGGGCATGAATGCCAGCAGAAACGTCTGAACAGCTACAATGAAATGTGTAAATGCTCCCGAAACTCTGCTCTGCTCGGAAGAGAGCCGTGAATTGCCTTGCTCTGCTCTGCTCTGGCAGCCCGAGGAGCTGAGGTCGGGCCCTCTCGGGGTAAGAAGAGTTGGGAAAGCGAATGGGCATCGCTTTGTAACATCACACACGTTTCTGTAGTGCAAAGAGTGAGGTTTAAAAGTCTGCTGAACCCCGGGCTGTCACTTCTGAAAGGGTTTTTTTCTGTCCTGTTTTGGAGTTGGTCATTTCTGTTGGGTAGTTTTACAAAATCGTATCTTGGCAATGCCTGAGAGCTGCCCTTAAGAACCACAGGGATCAGTCAGTCTTTCCTAAACCTTCGATTTTTAGGGTCATGTTTAGGAGGTGATTACATTCTGGCATTTCTTCAGTTTGGAGGGAGATGTGCTTAGAAGTTTTTGCTTGATAAATGCTTTCATTTAAATGATTCTGCAGGGCTGACAGGCGTAATCACCTACGGTGTGATCTAGGTAATTACGGATAGCAACAGGGCATCGTTGTTAGAACTTGGTGCTAAATGGAACTGCTTTGATTAATTGTAAATCCGCAAGATTGTTCCAGTGTTCCGAGCTGAATTTTCATCTTTATCAGTTTAAGTGCCCACATAGGGGATCAGCTAAGGAAATTGAGTTGAGACTAATAGTTAACAATTTACCGTACATCATGGATTTTCGGTCCAGTGATAAAAGGCTGGCAGGAAATGAGAAATTGATACCTCAAATAAGAGTAAACATGTGTTAAGTGTAGCTTTTACGAGGTTGTTTGATATATTATAAATTGGTTTGGGCAAAGCGCAATCCGTACTAACATATTTTGGTTAGTTTGAAACTGATAACACCAACGCTTTGAAATAAGCTTATACATCTGGAGGCAGATCCGTGGCCGATGTAAATTGCCATAGTGATGTTGATGTTAATTGCATTCCAGCCATTTATGCTGATTAAGAGAGTATGCCTTAGTGTCTGTAATAAATAGGGGCTGGTATTGTTGCAACCTGAGTCTGAGAAGGAGCTGGAATTACCTTCGAAGATATAAGTAGACTTTTGTTAGCAGGGTGGGATTTTAAGCAAATGAATTTTTTTCGAAGCTTAGTTTGTAGTTAGGTGTGAGGTGGCACACGCAGGTTACCTTATTTGTTACTTTGCCGGAGGTATCAAAAGTTTTGTCTTAACTCATGTCCTCATTCTGCAAAAGCTTTTGCAAACGCTTAGCTTTGTGCATAATTTCACTGATACCAATAACACTGCTCACGTGTTGGGAGTCAGCATGTGCAGCCTTGGACCCTGAAAAGCCTGTAAGAAGAACTTTGTGCAGTGCTTTAAAGATCTCTTGTCTAGAAAACATGAGAGAATTTTGTTTTAGCCTAACTGAAAAGGTGCTTCTAAAGCTTAGTGATCACTGAGGGTCTGGCCCAGCAGCACGGTACATGGTGTTTGCTGGGACAGAAGCAAGCCAACCACGGCAGCCCTGCGGTCCTGCTGCTCGAGTGCTGCCTTTCCTAAATCAAAGGTTAGGACTAGAAATAATCGTATTGCTTTCTGTTGCAGATCCGTGTTTATATATTCCTCGTTTTGCACACATGCTTGAGTTTGGGGATAAGAACCACGAGGTGTCCATGACGGCTCTCAGGCTGTTGCAGAGAATGAAGCGGGACTGGATGCACACTGGCCGCCGGCCCTCCGGGCTCTGTGGGGCAGGTATGTCAGACACTGGCTCTGCTGTTTCCCCTGCAGTGGCTTGGACCTGAGAGTCTGGGAGGTGGGAACAGATGAGGACTTTCTCATTTCCTCGGTAATGCCACGTTCTCTGCGTTTTGTGCCGCCAGGCACCTACAGATTATATAGGTCTCTGTCGAAATAGTTTCCAAAACTCAAACTTGGTTTTTGTCCTTGCTCCTACATTACTTGCTCAGATCCTTTGTATCTTACGTTTTGGATTTTTTAACCTTTCTGGTGTTCTCGCCCACACTCTCTGCAAGCTCTAGCTGCTAAAAGGTTTCTTTGTCAGCTAAAATGACACCATTAGTGCAAGCACTTTGATTTGTGTCTTTACACAGAGTCTTATGCAAGAAATGCCCTCTTTGACCTGTTCTGTGAAATTATTTTCCTCTCCTTCTTCATCTTTTTCCAAGATCCATCGCTGTCATGATACTTAGGAAAAAACCTACCGGTTTGGGAAGGCTAGGTTAAAAGGTGGTCAGTGCCAGCCACTGAGGTCAGAGTAGCAAAGAGTGAATAGTCCCAGACTTCATGTGTGCTTTGTTTTATCTGAAAGGTTTTACATCAGCGTGCTGGAATGAGAAATAGCGCTCAGACCTTAGGGAACCCAGGACTGTGTAATCTTCGTGACATTTCTAACCTCTTTTTTGTTAATAGTACTTACTTATTCCACATTGCTAAAAATTTGACTCTACGGGATACCAGCCTGGTCGTTGATTCACTACGTGGACTATACCCACACGAGCAAGTGATTTGATTCAACAGACATGGATCAATAGATTGAAGCAGGTGGTCAAGAGTCCCCTGCATCCATCCATGCAATATGCAGTTCACGTGGTGTTCTGTGGACTGGGTTTAGTTTGTTTCCCTGGCCCAAATGTCTGTGGCACATGTCATTTGAAGAAGGACCGGTTGTTGGTTCACCCCCTGATGTTCCCGTTAGGAACTGGAGCACTTTAAACACATACTTGAAGTGGAGCTCAGGTTTAGTTTCCTCTCGAAGGAAGCACTTTTGCATGATTAAAACTGTTCTGTGGGCTGAGCTATTGCACAATGAGTGAGGGTGATGCTTCAAATCAGAGCTAGAGCTCTGAATCAACACACTAATGTAACTGCAGCCAGTGGTAGTTACCTAGCTTTAGAGAGGGTATTGCGGGAGAGCGCTTGGGCCCTAGTAGGATGGTGATAGTGGTGACAGGGATGAGAACAGCTTAAGTAGCTTCGGTGGTTCGCTGGAGATATTTTTCTTTGGGACTAGTAAATTCTGCTGAAAAGACGGTAACTTTGAAAATACATGATCAATGAGATGTTCTTGTGCTGCATTTTAAGTAGCCGACCGTGGTTACCCAAATGTTAAAGCACAGAATTTTTCATTGCAGCTTGCAATCAGTCTAGTTCTATTGGGCAGGAAGCAAAGTTTGTAAAGTCAAGCCAGTCACCTGTGTTCAGGGACACAGCTGAGCATAGGCATTTACAGCTCTTTAGCTGGAGGCAGGGACAAAGAGGGGGTGTAGTTATCTGACTTTTTGCTGCTTTTCTTCAGGAATTTTCCTCTTTTTGACATTGACTTTCCCTGCTTGTTCTCTAGCTCTGCTGGTGGCAGCAAGAATGCATGATTTCCGACGTACTGTTAAAGAGGTCATCAGGGTGGTCAAGGTTTGTGAGTCTACATTAAGGAAAAGGTCAGTGCAGTTTTAATGCTTTTATCTTTCATTTACAGTACTGAAAAGTGGTGTAGTCTAAAATAAATGTGTATTGGGGAAAACCAGGTACTTTTCCTTTTCAGAAGTGCCAAGAATAAAGTAAGTACAACATGTTTGAGCTGGTCATTTTTAAGTACTAACACCTGCCTCTTAGGTAAGGCCTCCAGTTCCTAGCAAAGATGGCAAGGAGCACTGTGCTCATTTAACTGGTGAACAGTTGAAGGCAAAAAAATTTTGGGTCAGTACTGTTAACGGTGTTGTCCTGTCCTCAGAAGAAGACATAACTGGTTGATTGGTTGTCAAAGCTGAGGGTGTACTGTGGGATTTTATTTTTTTTTTTTCATTAATCCAGAATACAATGCGGAAAAAGTCTTGTCCTTTGGCCGTTATTGAACAGAACTTCTCAAATTCTTTTCTGGAATGTTCAGTTGTGATAGTGTTGCACTGCTAATGAAATAGAACACACTGTGGGGAGTCTACAAAATTAAACTCACTAAAGGGGTCCGAAGTGGAATTACCAGCAGAATGTGAGCCTGAAAGTGGAAATTTCTGATGTACCTTTGGCGTGTTTGGTTATTGTAAAGATCTAATAGTATTTAACGTATTTTGATGAAGTAAGCAGTCACCTGGTTTCCCTCATTTTAGCTTTGAAAAGTTGTAACGTTTTCTTTCCTCACAAGTTTGATAAAAAAATGTCCTAACTATGAAATATTACGCTTCCTCTTGCCCCCAGTTGGAAATTTTTGTACCACCAATATATTCTGAAGTTTGTTCCACCGAGGTCTGTCTTTGGAAAGTTCCACTGGTGTCTCTTTCTCTCCATCTTGTTGAGACCAGCTTAAGCACGTCCAGCTGAGTCTAATACTTGCGAATAATATTCATTTCTTAATTGTGAAAAACATTTTTGCCTCAGATCTTCATTTGTGGAGCAGGAAAGTTGCTATTTTCCTACTGTGCATGGGTGGTATTGGGATAAATTTCACGTGTTTGAAGTACTTCAGGGTACTACAGCCGTAAGGATGGAGCGGTACAAATGCCAAGTGTTTGTTCTGGTCAGCAGGTCCGGTGTTTTAACGTGCATTTTGTGTGATTAGTGATTTAGACACCCGCTGTCTGCTCCAAGGTGCTCTGGTTAAATAGTCGAAGAGTTTGTTCTTCCTAAGAAAAATAAGCATAACAAATTAGAGTTGGAAGGAAAATTAATTTGAGCAATTGTTTCAAGCGAAGAAATCTTACTTCAAAATTCGTGCTTTGAAATGTTTACTCAAGTCACACACATCAACTAAAATGACAGCGTTATTTACTTTGACAGGGTAAACGTGACAGCTGAATTATTTTCAGGCAGCTATAATTACAACTGTATTTATCATGAATCTATAAATTTGATTGATGTTTTTCAAATAAGAGCATGTTATATAGTATTTAACGAAGGCAAATAAAAAAAATACCTCTGAATAACTCCCCACTCCATTTTTTCCCCCCCTTCTTTCAAGAATTCCTCTCAAAATGCCATCAGGTTGACTAAATTAATGAGAATCTGTTTCACGTTCTTAAAAATGTCTTTTTTTTCCTCAGTTTGATGTACGGTTTTATTTCCTTTTAAGTATTGCTATAGTTACTCTGGTTTTTAAAGCGCTGCTGCTTTGTGAAGGTACTAAGTGTAGCTCGGTGACCGCTTGTCCCTGGACGACGCTGGGTGCTTCACTCACTGCTGAGGGCTTGGTCCTGGCAGCTCTTGAAGTGAAATCCAGCAGGAGTCCAGAAAAAGCCGGGACCTCCAGCCTGCAGGTCCTGCTGTGTGTTTGATTTAACTCCCACTTGGCTGCCTCGTTCACCCCGTTGCCCATCAGATGGAGAGCACCAAGCCCTACACGCCCGTGGTCATCGCCTCTCCTGCTGCCGTGTACTGGAGGAGTAGCTCCTGGAGGAGTTTCATAAAAGTGTGACGTACCTTCAGGTCATAAAAATGAATGACCTGATCACAAAGGAAGTCTGTTTTGGAAGGGAAAAAACAACAAAGTATGGCCTGTTGAACCCCGTCACTCATCTTTGGGTCAAGAGTTCTTAATTTAACCATCTGGTTAAAAAGCAGTGTGTGTTTATTTTTAATAAGCGAGGGGTTTCGGTAGGATCTTGGTAAGGAGATGTTGTAGTTTCTTCACAGGGCCTTCTAGTTTTGTTTGAAGCACAGAAAATGTAAAACGTGTAAGTGAACATATAAAATAGTAATAAATGCACTAATAATTCTATCTCATTTCCAGTCTAATTGAAATTATAGTAACTTATGTTATCACTTTATATGTGCAAAATAACGTGCAAGTATTAACTAATTAGTCAAATTGTTATTTTTTGTGTAATCATCTGTGGAGATAGCAAAATTTAACTTTTAATAAACCAGATCCTTTTATTTAGTTTAATCCTCAAATGTGTTTGTATTCAATGCACCTGTCTTCACTGCGGCCTTTTTAACTTTTACATACTCTGCCCCTTCATCTATTTATTCACCTATTGCATCCTTTCCCTGCATACTAAGTTCTGTCTTATCTGCAGCGAGAATAATTTTTGTGATATTTGGCCATTGTGCATTATCTAATACTGTGCGGCCCTTATGCCTGTTTGAAGATCTTAGGCACTTCTTCAATAGAAATAAATAAATAAATAAATCAGCTTATCTTGGTTAACACTTGCATTTAACTTCTTTGGCTTACTTTCTTCATCTTTAAATTGAGCTGCTTTTTACATAAAAAAAATATTTCGTCTCAGTTCCATAAAGTATGATCCGTTAAAAAGAATATTTGTGATGAACTTCAGAAGTAAAGTTTCATTTAGAAGGAATTGGAATGAAAGGCTAGAATTGATTTAAAGGGCTCATTTTTGAGGTAAGCGTTTCTTCTCAAAACAAACCAGCATTTTTGGGGAAGGAAGACGTGGTGTAGGGAGGAACTCCATTTACCAGTTGGAGATGCTGCAGGGACTTTTGTAAATGGGGTCCTTTGCTCATATCCTGGGGACCCAGCTAAAGCTTTTTCAGTGACTGCGTTGGTAATTTTCTGGGAAAATTAAAGATTCATGCAAAGAGATAAATGTATTGCCTGCAGCTTTTCCTATTTTCGTTTCTGCAATGTAGAGCTCGCATGAAGTCCACATCCAAGCTCCCCGTGCAGTCCCAAGCCGGGCGGATGTCTGTGGGAGCAGGCAGGGCGAGGGGCAAGTCACCACCCGAGTCCAGAGTCAGGATGGGAAGGGAAGGTGACAGGGACGTGCGTAGCTGCGAGGCGGCCGTGAGGTTACCTTTTCTAAAATAACAAAGCTGTGTCCAGGCCAGGACTGAAGGAAAAGGCGTGAAGAAGCCTGTGCTTGGCTATGATCTAAATGAAGCCAGGCTAAAATCCCAGGAAGGGTACCGATGAATTAAGCGAGAGCTGTTTGCCAGAGGTGTTTGAGCATGGAGAAAGGCAGAGGACACTCCCTGGGTCAGGGCTGTAGAAGTGCTCCTGGTTAAGCGCGGTGCCGAGAGAAGCTGTCAGAAAACTGGCAAAGTTGCTTCCTGTAAAAGAGGTTGTGGTGGTGCCCACCCTGATCTCTGTTCAGCAGCCGTGTTCGCTACCCGATGTTGTGGGAGACTCAGAAAGTAAATTGAGATGTATTTTATGTCTCCAGGTAAACAATTTCAAGTGGCTTATAGGTGATTTCTAGAAATCTTACTAGTGTGGTGAATAAAATACAGTTTGATCCACGCGCGTTGCATACCTTTGCAAGCTGGATTGTGTGTTTTAATGAAAAAAGGTTTTATTGTTGAGGAATCCAGTTTCACGGGCAGTGTCCCTTTTTATAGGTGCAGCTTCTGTACAGCTAGTAAGCTAATATATTAACTAGATTCCCAATATATTGTAGTACTTCATACTTATTTTAAAAATGTAATTTCAAAATTATTTGGTGTCTGTTACTTTTGAAACAGTAATGAATTTACTTGCAATAACTCGGGCTTAGATACTGTAAACAGTTTTCTCTGTGTTTGACTTTCCTCATCTGAGTGACTGTTAAGAAATTAAGCAGCACGTTATTTCTCTTTACCAAGAGATCATAGAGTGATTTTGACAGATCGTGGTGAAGGAACCGTGCTAATGAAACAAAATTTTAAGGAATGCTAAAGCATTTTGTTTCATTAGCGTTGTGTGACCACGTGAATCAGGAGAAAAAAAGGAAAAAAGAAAGAGAAGGAACAATCCCAGGTGGTTTTGACTGGTGGTCTTCTGGGATGGCCCAGGAGGTTTGTTGGTGGGATTCTCAGTGGGCTGACTGTGCACAAACAGCTACGTGTGGACGCATTTGCAGAATCGGGGCTTTAAATTTTATGCTAACGAGTTTGTGATAATTTTAAAACTCTGTTTTGGTGCGAGCAAGTAAAAGCAACTAATTCTAAAGGGTGCTTTTATTTAGTACACTAAGTATTTCGAGGTACCCATTCTTTAATGCTTAGAAAAAAGCCAGAGTTGCCAGCAAATGAGCACCATAAATTATCAGTCACCAATTACAGTCATTTGCAGTAAATGACTCTTTGTGTGTACACTTAGTCCATTGCAAAAAGGGGTGAAATGTGTTACTGTAGTACGGCATGGAAGTTGTTTAAGTGAAACTATTTCTCTTTATGGTTGCATGGGGTCGGGAACACAGACAGACTAATTTAGCACAGCTCGGGTGATAAGTTGTAAAATCACAGTAACTGCATCACCTCTGATTTTGTCCTTACTTTTAGTAATGACATACTCATTCATACAGGCTTTTAAAATACCTTTTTTATATTGCTACAAGTATGTGTAAAATTATATATATGTACAACAATCACTACAAGGAGATTACACTTCTGTTTATTTACACACTGGTGGATACTGGAAGCCTTTTTTATGTCATGTAAGGAAGCATTTAATAACTATTTCTGATACATGTTCTGTATGAAGTATCACTTTTAGGGTATGTTTTTACATACTTCCACAAATAGTTCATACATAAACATTGTATGGCTTGGTAAAAAGTGCGGAGAGGATGATGCAATAGATGGTTAAATTTGCACTGTAAAAAATAGTGATGTTTTGCCACAACAGTGTGAATTCTGAACTCCTCTCCTGTGAGTGTGTGTACAGGTTTAGAGTTGTAAGCAGCACTGATGGATGCTAAGTTAAAACAGTGGGGATACCCTGTGAAATTTTGAATGTTCACTAATACACAAATTTAAGTCCCTTACTTTTCCAACATCTGCAGATGTTGGAACTGTCAAATCAGCCAATCTGTCACTAGAATATTTGTAATTGATATGGCAGTTAAGATAATGTAGATATCGTGTAAGTTATTACCGAGGAATTTAATTATATTGTTAATTTGGGGAAAATCAGGGGAGTTTACCACCAGCAGCTTATCTTGCCATAAAGTTGTGGGTTTTTTCATGTATTTCTGCCAATATTCAGATTAGTGCTTTTTTTAAGCCACTAATAAAATACTTTTAAGTACTTTAACAAGACCTTCACAACAGGTAACATAAAGGCTGACTGCTTAGGCTAAATTTTACGTTCACTCCTCAAAACCACGATTGTCTCTGAAGTTGTAGTTTGTTTGCCTCTCTGTATAGAGGTCCAGCACAAGGTACCTCTGCTTTGTGCTGCCTGCTTTCTAGAGCTCGATGCTGATTGTGTATAAATAGGAGGACACCGTGGCTCTTCCTAGCTGGTATCTGCTTAGAAATCCCTCTTGGTCTTTGAACTTGGACTCCTGAAGCATTTGTGAGTTGGACTCGCAAAGACCTTGTTCTTTTACGTGCTTTGTCACACCCCACTGCTGCAGAATTTCAATTAAACATTAAAACCGACCAGCTAAGCTGCACACAGTTCTTTTTTTTTTTTTTTCCTTGACTGTAGACTGGATTCGTAAGTGTCTGCTGAAACAAAACAAAGTTTTAAAAAAAACATTGCTCGTAACTTCAAAATGACTGACCCATTTTCCCTTATTGGGAGCTAAATTAAGTGTGAACAGAATTGGTTTACTGTTTTGTGCACAAAAGTGCTTTATCAGAATTTGTCCGTAAACGGATGAAACAAAAGCCATAGACATTTTTCTTTGGAAAAAGGGTTGGGGTTAGGGGCAGATGACACTATGCTTTGGAAAAACTTTTCTCCCAAAGGAATTTGCTTGAAAGAATTTGCTGTGAGAAACTGTAAGGGGAGGGTTTATACTGGAAATTGAATCTTAGCCTGTGCTGTAGTGGTTGCCTCTGCTTTGACTATAAATAGAAAATACTTGTCTGCCAAATTTCAATTTTTAGAGCCCTTTTGAATTTGTGCCAAGGAAATAATATCTTAATTTGTATATCTGTTTATTTTCCTCCTTCTGTGCTTAATTTGAAGTGGCAACTCTTATTAGATTTTTTTAGATTAACAGAAGTGCAAAATGAACCTGGATTCGTTTTTATGTGGGACTTAAAAAGTAGCCCGTAGCTATTTTTTTTTTTTCATGAAGGCACTCCCTTGGCCCTGAATTTGTTGTGTTTATAATTAAGATTGCGTCAGTTTTTCTTAGCAGCCAAACTAATATTACCTTGTTTCGTGTGGTGTAGACTGCTGCCTGCATCAGTTTGTTGCCTTGGTGGCATGTGTCCAAACACTGGATGAAATTAAAGAAATGTTTAAAAATATGTAGACAGGATATCAGCCAATGTAAAATGTTGAGGCAGGCAAGCGGTTGGCAGACCCAGGTTATTTATTTATGTCGAGTTAAAGGAGAAAACGTTGAGCGAACAGCTCGCTCTCCCGCAGAGATGATGCTGGAGCTGTGATCCTGACCGGCGGGGAGGGTTCAGTGTTTCAGGAGGAAGGCTAGAGCCCTGTGGTTAAGACTGGCCAGAAGTGAAGAAATAACGTACTGCTCTAAATTTGGGCTCGCTGCTTGCCTGTGCCTGCACCGTCACGCTGGCAGCCCTCAGCACCAGGTGCATGGGCATTGCCCTGTTTGGCTTGATTCAGGACTGAGGAAGAGGAGGGCACGGGCACGGGGCAGGATGCTGGTGGCCTGGACGGGTGGTCAGACCGTGCTGCGCTGTGGGTCTGAGCTCCGTGGTAGCACCACAGCAAGCACAAAGTAGCTCTGCCCTGTCCTAGTGCAGATGCACTGAAGGTCCTAGGAGAGACCGGTGGTGCCATCGTAGCTCAGGGCTGAAGCTGGCGCTTGCGATGAAGCTCGTCCCAGCCGTGGGCTAACGTCTCGATGGATGCCGGGTACGTGATGTGAGTCACACCACGTGGTGGACAAGGAGAAGGGCAGGTGGAGCCTCAGGTGTCTGCAGGGAGACGTGCACGGGGTTAGGTGCTGAAACCCACACTTGCTTCACCAGTGACTGGTTTTGCCGCTGCTGTTTTCTACGTTGCTCCGTGTGCCTGGAGGTGTTGCTGTTTTGGCTGGGCTCTGGGTCTGGCTGCTCGTCTCAGACTCGGGGCAAGTGTGGGGTAAACAAACTGGGCGTCTTTGCCAAAGCTTTTTGTGGTGGGAGGAGAGTAACACATTAACTGGTGAGGCTGGTAAGTGGTTTGTACATGGAGAGATGGATGACTGCAGTTTAATGCTGGTGGCTGGGAAGATACGTGCTCTTGAAGGAATGCACGGGTTTGGCATTATATGAATCCTGAATTAACATAACAATGACAGGGTCCTAACCAGGTTTTCCCTCTAGCCTGATAGATGAGACTCCCTCCCTGAAGGTGGGTAATGCATGCTGGAAGCCTGTTAACACCAAGAAAGATTTCTAGTCTCTTAATTAGAAGCTGGGTACTGCTGCTGCCAACAGCATCCTCCTCTCCTTTCCAATTTGATCCAAAAGGGAGGAGGAGAGATGTGGTGCCTGCTACTGAGGGAGAGTTTTTGGGCTGTCACTCACTCTCAAATAGATGACTAATTTCGGGCTTCGTGGAGCTGCCTGCGCTCCAAGAGGAAGGCTGGGTTTCGGAGGCTTTCATCTCCTCAGCAGCACTGATCCTGACCAGCGTAGCTGTGCCTGAGCCTGGCGTGCTGCTTGCTGGTGGTTTTACACAGAGGTGCTTGGCTCTCCCTGCTGGTTTCACCGCACAAGATGCTTCTCTGGGAGCCGGGTTCCTCCAGGCAGAGTGTCCTGAAGTTACTGCATGCCTGCGTCCCTTCGTGTGAGCTGTCTTGCTTCTCAGTTTGAAAAAAAAATGAAATACAGGTACTGATGAGGATATAGGAGGAGAATGTGGCCCTGTGTTCTTGGCTTTGACCCTGGAGTTGGCTGGAAACTGGATTTCTGTCTCAGAGAAAAATTCCTTCTTTGGAAGGAGTTTAGTTGCAATCAGAGGTGGAGGAGAAAACCACAACTGCGCTTGGGAGGGAGAAATGCTGAAAGGTCCTGTGCCGGCAGGACTGAGTCACTGGCTTTAGTTTCCTTGCTTTGCAGATGGAAGCTGTTGTCAGCTTTGTTTCCTCTGGAAGATGGGAATATTCCAGTGAAGCAGCTGCAGACCCATCATTGCTGTTTTCCCATGGAAAATGTTGATATTATTAAAAGGGCACTTTCTGTCAGAGAAGCATTCTGCCAGACATTTCCTGACCTGGCTTTGTACTTAACCTTTGCCTCACTTTCCCCATCTGTAAAATGGATGTGCTCATTTTCAACCACCTGTATAAAATGCTGAAATCTGTGGATGCAGTTATGACAACATGGTCTCATTTAAGATTCAGTTCTTTTGAGAGATTCCCCATGGAGCTAGTCCTATCTCTCACATAGGCGGAAACTTTTTAAAAGGCAACATTAAAAAAAATACAAGGCATAGTATTGTAAAATGATGTGCATTCATCTATTCCATCTGTGCGATGTGCACATGATCCCTTTATTTTTACTACTGCTTCTGTGTGTCCTGGGAAGGTTACTTCTTATCCTTCTTCCAGTCTGCTGAAGATAGGTCACTTCAACATTTGCTTTGCATAAACTAAGAGGATCTATCAGGAATATTTTTAGCGTGCTCCTGAACTATGATGGCAGATATTTTAGTTTGGGAATCTGTGGTGTTGTTGCCGTTGATAACAAAAGCAAGGAGACAGGAGCAATGAGCTGCGCTTCCTGTCGTAGTTTTGCCAGGGCTGTGGTTTAACCCCAGGCAGCAACTCAGCACCAGGCAGCCGCTCGCTCGTAAACTACTAAAACTTGCAGGTTGAGAAAAGAACAGTTTAATAATTGAAATAAAAATTGATGATGAAAATGAATATAGCAGAAAGAGAGAGGGAAATAAAACCCAAGACCAATGCCTGATGCAGTGCTCACCACCCGCTGACCGGTGCTCCGTCAGTTCCCAAGCAGTGACCTGCACAGGGCACCCCCCCAAGCCAGCTTCCCCCAGTTTATATACTGGAGCCAGTCCCTGAGCAGCGATCCCCGGGTTGATCCACATTTCGGCATGATGTCCTATAGTGTGGAATACTCCCTTGGCCAGTTTGGGCCAGCTCTCCTGGCTGTGTCCCATCCCAACTTCTTTTTGGGAAGGCAGGAGGAGCTGAAAAATCCTTGGTTTAGTATAAACACTGTATTGTATAAACACTGAGTGTTTGTTAGTACAAACACTAATACTTAATTGACCATAGGGGTTGCTGTATTTCTGCTCTGTCTTTGTTCATTAAAAACTGTGTTATATACTCTAATAAATCAAAAGCTAATTTGTGATCTGAGAAGATACTTTCTTTACAGCAGACGGAACAATTAGTATCGCTTCAGTTTTGATGTAGTCTGTGTTTGAGCCAGAGCTTCTGAGGACGACATGTTTATTCTCTAATTTAGCAGTTTGACAAATTTTGTTACTTTTAAAGAAGTACTTAAAGATGTTATGGTAACATGCTGTATGCTTTGGTAGGTTGACAGAATTTGAAGATACACCAACAAGTCAGCTAACCATAGATGAGTTTATGAAGATTGATTTGGAAGAAGAATGTGATCCTCCCTCGTTTACTGCTGGTCAAAAGAAACTGAAGATACAGCAGGTGAGTTCGGAATCGGATGCTCTTTGTATTTCTCTCTCCTCCCTCTGTGTACTCCTTTTTGAATCAGTTAATACTAAATCCTAACTGACCAGCCTGTGATAAGGTTTAGTTACATTTGAGGTTCTTGAGAGAAGGGTGAGCATTAGTGCAAATGATACCCATTAACTAAAGTATATTTTTTTTGTTTTCCTGGCAAAGGGATAGCTTCCCAGTTTAAAAAAAAAACCAAAACAGTTTTTCTCCTGTATCATTTTTGCTCGCTTCTCTAGAAAGATGTGCGCTTTCAGATACGTAGCGTCAACTGTAGCTTTAAAAATCACCTGATGAGGGATCGAAGTACAGCTACTGTCTTAGCCAGCCGCTGTGAGAAGTACAGTCACTGCTCTCGTTAGTGCAGATCAGGACTTCTGGGTGGCTGAGAAAAGGAGCAGCAGCTGAGCTGCGATGGATTGCAGGCTACCAGGGTTTGGTGCTCAGCGTGCGACCAGGCTGTAGATGAGGGCTCGATTCACCCTGCCCACATGCCCCTCCCCGTTGCAAGCTGACACGGTTGCACAGAACACTGTTATCTCCCGTGTACTTGCTTTTTGCTGCTGCGTGTGTGCGTTTCCCTTCTCATGCTTTGACCTTTTACTGAAGCATCAAATCTTTTTGCCCTTCCAAAACTGGAGGCTCTCATGTGAGAAGATCAGCTGAGCTTGTGGCGTGGAGGTCTTGAGTAGCTGTCCTGATGTCTGCACTTCTCAGTTAGATGCTGTATGTGCTCTTCCACCCTGGTGAGCGAGGATCAGGGTTGCAAAGGTGTAACCTTTGTAGCTGGATCAGAAACCGTGCACTGTTTTTAAGGTGATACCCATGATCAGAAGTGCCATTACACATAAAGCTTTTTTCATATGCATATGAAAATGATAACCCAATTACTTTAACGAGACTGCTGGGTTTTTTTGTGTGGTACAACACCTATTTCCACAGAGATTAGTTCTCATGTGGCTTCATTTCTTTACAAAGCATGAACTATAGCTGGCACCAGAGGAGAAGATTTTATTACCGTTGTAGTTTTTCAGGGTTTTTGGTTTTACTATTCTAAATGTGCTATCGTTTAAAGGTCTGTAGGTGTGTTCATGATGTTCTCAGAGCTACCAGGTGGTGCAGGTCAGTACCTCAGCCCGTGTGCTCTGCCTGGCCAGGGCGCTGCGATTTCAACGCTGTGCTTGCGCTTGCTCATATCTCCAGGCACAGTCGTGGAGTCTGACTGCTGAAGAACGGGGCCTTTTATCGCAGAGTGAGGGTTCCTTTTGAAGTACAGGAATTGGTGAGATATTATTTGAAATTGGTCAGTATTTTGAGACTTGTCTCTCTTATCTGCCTGATGCTACAAACTAATTTGAGTCAGGATTTGAAACCTGCTTATTGCTTTTAAAAGACTCTGTGTCTCTATATACAGTCCACAAACAGTGAAAAGTTTGGTTCTTTTAGTAATTTCACTTTTGTTCTGTTTATTTTCATTTCAGCTTGAGAAGGCGTTATCAAAAAAGCTGGAAGATTTTGAAGGTATAAGTTATATTTATCGTAACATATCACTCATTTGTTCAAAATTACACCAATGATTGCTGAGCTTTATTTTTTATTTCATAACCACAGGTGAAATATCGAGCTATCAAGATGAAATAGAGATTGAATTAGAAAACAGTAGACCAAAAGCAAAAGGTGTATTTGCAAATTTCACTAAAGATGGTAAGTCTTTAAAGTCTTGTGACTACTTAAATAATAACGTGGTCAGATCCTGCAGGCAGTCTTAAGTGCATGAACTGTAGTGTGATAAATGTGATCATATTAATGGTTGGACTTGCTCTTAAAGGTCCTTTCCAGCGTAAATGCTTCTGTGATTCTATATATATGCTTCCGTACTGCAAGATCTCTGCTGTGCTGGGGTTCTCTCTGCCAATTAATTGGTTTGTATATCAGTCTTCAAAACAACTTAATTACGATGACAGTTCATTAATAATCTCAGGTGTTTTTCTTTCCTGGTGCAGTATAAGCTTGGCACTGGTATCCGAGAATGTTCCTTTTCATCACTGAAAGTGCAGTGGACCAGTGTCTTGACTCTGTCACCAAATCACCGAGTTGACTAGGTGATACACAATGGCTTTGTGTGGGTTGAACTGGCTATTTTTAGTTTGTCATTATACCAGCAAGTAACCATTTTACCTTGCAAAGCCCTTCTACCTGCCCTAATTTGATAACACAAAATTCTATTTTAAATGATGACTGTATTCACAAAAATACATTTTAATAACCAAGGTAATGAATTTGAAGAGCATCTGGAAACTTTATGTATTCATACATTGTCCTAAAATATTGTGTATTTGTTCTACAGATTTTCTCTAAAGATTTCTATTTAAGTGAGCACCTCTCTTTTTATTTAGTTTCTGTAACAGATGGTATGCAGTGATCAGTTGTTTTTGTGTGGTTTTTTTTTCCCCTTACAGATTCTATAGAAGATAATACCTCTAGCATACTTGGAGAGGAGGAGGCAGAAGATGAGGAACTGGAAGCAGCTGCTAATCACTTAAACAAGGACTTTTATAATGAACTTCATGAGAAGGATAGAGAAAAACAAAATGAAGATGGGGAGTGCAAAAGCAGGCATGAAGCTCTTGTGAGACCACCCGCGCTGGAATCCTTGCTTGGTCCGCTCCCCACTGCAGCCAGTCTCGGCATAACAGAGTCCATAAAAGAGTGCATATCCACTAAGGATGGAGAGCCTGGTGAGTAGGAGATCAAGCTCAGAGTGGAAACTGGACACATGCATCCAGGTGTGGGTTTATTGTGTAATTCCCACGTATCTTGATGGTTGCTGTGGTAGCAATTCCATGAATCACTGTAACCTCGAGGTACAGGAGCTGTGAGGCAGGATGGGACCAGCGGGCTTGGTTGTTGATGTTGCTCATTGGCATCTGCTTCTCGGGAAGCTGCAGGAAAATCTGGAGTGCCTAATTATTTTCTGAAGCCTGAGAACGTGTGTCTCTTAGTTGAGTAGATTTGCAGTCATATGATAGCTGACGGGCATATTTCAAGCCATGCAGTCTCAGTCAGGAAATTGGAGGAAGCAGATTCCTGTAAATATGACTGGGAATTAAAAACTAAATATAAGAATCTTAGATCAAGGCAGACTTTCTCAGGAGACATTTTACTGGAGTCAAACATGATGCAGTCTGTCTCTCTGATTGAGAATCCTTGCAAGTGGAAAATATTTAATATGTTTGTCAGAGGAAATAACTGGTTGTATGCTTTTTTTTCTTTGATGTGGACTTTGGTGTGTGTCGTGGCGGTTTTGCTCCATTTTTCTTGAAACTCCCAGATCTGCCTGTGACACAGAGCTCTGTATAGTACAGTGGGAGTGGGCCTGGTCAACTGAGGAAGCCAATTTTGCCAGAGCCGTGAAGACAGACAGTACTGCAAACAGCCAGTTGACCAGGCAGGTTTGTTTCCTAGGTGTACTTGGGCTTTACAGAGATGGCAATTTTTTAATTCCTTTTACATCTTAATGACTTGAAGAATGAAATATATCTGAAGGGCATTTTATTCTTTATCGCAGTTAATTTTTCCAACATTAAGACAAGCCTTTCCAAATCTGTTTAGTCAGCTTACTCGGGCGTCGAGGCAGCAGAACTTTTTTTTTTTTTTAACGCAAAGTGTTCTGATGCTAATTTCTGTTCAATAGCACCTACTTATAATAAGGTAGTCTCTGCCTTAACAGATGAAGTGAATGCATTCAGATTCTTATTATGTTAGTATTTGCATTTCGGAAATACAGCAGGATGGTTGCACATTTGTGTTTTGTACAAACAAAATCGCATTGAAACAGTTGAGTGGTTTTGGTTTTGTTTTAATTACAATTACGAAAACGGGTGGCTCGTCTTTCTCCTGGAAATCAGTGGCTCATGTCGAAGAGAGGTCAGTAATGGCTAGAAGCTGTTGTTGTCTGGCTAGCCAGTGACCTGTAAAAATGAGTTCCCAGTGATGGACGTTTCTCAGCTGGCGTTGCTATTGACCGTTCTAATGGATGGGCTGAGGACTGAGTTTAAAGATGAAACTAAGCTGGTGCAGCCAGGTATGTTCCTCTGAGTCGGGCTTCAGGCGAGTGGGCAGGAGAGTGCTTGGCTGCTCATGCCGCAGCTTGTCTGCATTCGCTGTTTGTTTTCTTTCAGAAGTGGAGGATGTGCCAAATGAACTGAATTTCAAAACCAAATAGGTTTCAGTCTGTTCATTCTCTTTTAATGCATCTGAGAAATCATTGTGGGTGTTTGAACAAGTACCTATTTTCTTAGGACGTTGTGAAGCTCATATGCCCAATTACTGATTTGATTTTATTCTAATTGTAGATCCTGCCCCAAACATTTTTTTTCTTTTCCTCCAGTGACTCTCCTGATGTACCTTAATAACTTAAAAGTTTCGCGTTAAGTCGGATTCACTTTGGTTATGTGTGTGCTGTGGGGTGATCATACTGGGGTGGAGTCCCCAGTGTGTGTCGTTCCCCTGAGGACCTGGTTTCCTTCAGGAAGTTGTCTGGGTTCAGGAGCAGTAATGGGGCCTTGATGCATTTTGGATGGCTGGGAACCAGCTCTGGCAGATGTGTTGGGAGCTACACCTGGCTTGCAGTTGGCATGTTATTATGTAGAATAAAAAAGAGCTCTTGTTAAGGTGCCTCCCAGTTGATCACCTGTGCGTCTTAGGTCTGAACCCCAGTGAAAACCAGTGCGGGTGTTTCTGTCACCTCAGGCAATGACGTCTTGAGTTCTGCCTCGCAGTTCTGGGAAATCTGCGAAAGATTTATACTTGGAGGTAGAATCTTCTTCTGTCGGGCCAACTGATAGTCACAAATAATTGGACAATTTCCAGATTTTGGGGCCCTTCTTCAAGTCTGAAAAAGAACTGGCTGTTTTCAAAACTAAAATACAAGATGAGAGCAGTTGATCAGAGTTGCATTTGAGATGGCACGACTGTTGATCATTTTGAAACAAAAGTAGTTGGTACCTGTGGAGGGACCAGGAAAATAAAGTAAAATTTCCTGCATTTATCTTGTGTACTTGAATTTGGTTTAGTGCAACTTACATTGTAAATCTCAGCTTGACATAGGTTTGCTGTGGTATTTCATGTTCAAACACATAAATCCATTGGAGAAGGAAAGGAGTCGCTGTAACATTGTACCCTTAATGTGACGTGTTGGTCCTTCTCCACAGCTGTGTAAGTCATGAACCAGGAGTGTTTCTCTTCCCTCAGCCTTCTTCAACCCTGAGTCATCTTCCACGGTGTGAACCATCTGGGTCAGGTTGGGCTGGAGACCTTCACTGGGATGATTTTGTGTTTCCTGCTGGGCTCCACATGTTGTTGGGTGGGTGCATTACATCCAGTCAGTGTCGTGGTTGGAAATGATATGCCTGGTGCTGCGTGGCGAGGATTCCCAGCAAACCCTTGTGGTGACACATGGTGTGGTTGCACAGGTGCCTGTTAAAATAGGAGCTCAGCAAGCAGGTGCAGTATGTGCAAAGTTTTGCCATCTTAAATGCAGGGTATCTCCTCTCCTCTTAGTAATGATCTCTCTTCCTCAAAAAAACCTCTGCTGTAGCTACCTTCTACAAAGCCTTTTCATTTGGCTTTTGCATGTGGTAATTCAGTTTATAATTGCCTACATCAGCTGCTTTGGGAAATCTTCCACCTTTGTGCTACGGTGGCTGCAGCGACGGCAGAAGGTTTCTCACAGACTGCCTATGCAGATAAGACTTAGGTTCAGAGCCCAAGTATGAATAAAAATTTAGTATATTTTTGCTCCACTTGCAATTGGTATTTGAGCAGTGTGAGCTTGTCTATATGAATGTTTTATGGAAAGCGTAGTATTTTAGCAAATTTGCATTACAAAGACAGCATGTAAGGTACTGGGTTAATGAGTCTGAGGCAGTAAAAGTGCGTAGAATAAACACTGCGTTTGGCTGCTTTTTTCCTACAAAGTGTATTAATTTGCAGAGACATTTAAGCTGAGATCTGTTTGGCTCTTTGCAGCCGCTTCTTTCTTATTCTTCATTATAAAAGTGCTTTATAGTGAGATCTTAGTTTCAGAGATGGAGATCAGGTACCTCAGTCTGTCCATTTTCCTGGCCGTGCAGCATCCCAGCCTCCTCTCCATCGTCTGCGTGCTCTTTCTGGTTCTTCAGTCCCTCAGAACAAGGCACCATTTCCTTTAGGAGGCTGCCACAGTCAAATATCATTGGCTTTCAAGAAATAAAGTTGGCTCTCAAGAAATTAAGTTCTTTGGTGTAAAATTTATTATTATGTCCCTTTCATACCACTTCAAGTAATCTATCATCTTCCTAGGTGTTTCTGAACTGATGTTTGCCGGCTGTCACCCTGTCCTTCCCATGGCACACTGCTGCCAGTCTCTCTTCTTACCACATAAATGAAAAGTCATAAACTCAATTCTGGCCAGGGCTAAAAGTGAGGAAGGTCTGAGAACAACAGAAATAATGGTAAAATACAGGGTACAGGTTACCAATTAACTTTATATAACTTCCCCTTTGCAATGGAGGTAGTGCTTGAGACCTGATGTAGTTTTTGTTTTGAATCAAAATTCACATGCAGTCATTTAGGGTGGTAGTTTCAAGCAGTGTATGTGAAGTGGGTGGTAACACGCTCCTGCACGTCCTCATGAAAGTAAGCGGCTTTTGCAGTGAGAAATCACCGTGCATGTACCGTCTTGTGCTTGCTTAGGCACCCACTAACTGCATTCACTGCTCATTTCACAGAGAGTTCATGAGAAATTAATTGCGAAAAGCACAAAACCTAGTTTGCTCGTTTATTGCTTCTTCAGTTTATGCCTCCATCACTGCAACCAGCATAACCCGACATGGGCTGAGGTCAAGAGATGTTGCTGTTGGTTTCTGTGGGTGTTGAAGCCCCCGCGCAGCCAGTGTTCATTGACCAAAAAGTTGTCGTCCCTGTGTGCCAGCGTTTTTCATCTTCTTACTTGAGGAGCATGTGAGAAGTGGCAAAAGATGGAAGTTACACAGGACAGGATGAGCTCATCCTCCAAGGTCTTACTCTTTTCCTCTGGATTTCATCCCCTATAGCTGCCAGCTCTCACTTCATACTTCGTCCTGGCCTTGGGGCTTCCCTGATCTCTCTGTGAACCGGCTCAGCTCCCTCATCCAGCGAGCAAAAAATGCGTGTGTGTGATCCCCCTCTTTTTTTATTTCTGGCAGCAGGAGCTGACCAGTGTCAGCAGCACTGCAGGCAGGGAGGTTTGCTGAAGTGTGACGGGGTCTGGGCTGCCATGGAGAGCCTGCGGACTTGGAGAAGGGATGTTTGTGGCCACATGTGCCAAGAAGAGTTGTTCACCCCATCCAGGATCCCAGCTCAGGGGGTCGGGCTCGCTGCTCCCACTGTTGCTGCCCCGTCAGCAGATACGTCTTGACCAGCTCTGTGCTCTAGTTTGTTCTTCTAGCATCTTCCTTTCTACCTCAGATTTTGTCTGAGTACACACAGTGCTAACTGTTTGAAAATATATAAATGTATACGTGCATATAAAAATATACAAAAAGATATAATCAGTAATTAAAGAGAACATTATGAAGCCCTATTGAATCATAATTACTACGTATATGGGAAATAAAGCTGCTGAGTTTAGTCCTAATTGTGTTACATATGCAAAGTATGTTTGGTCATCAGTGCAAGCATGCGTGTCCCCATCCTGATTGCTCTTTGTCTGGCTCTGGCTTCAACGCTGCAGTTGCTGTGGTGGTTTGAAGCCCCACCTGTGGCAATGGGCAGCGTGGGCGACCTGCTTGGTGCCACCTTCCTTGTGTGATGCCTTCTGAGCATTTTGTCTCGTCTCCATGTGCTGTTTGCTCATTGGAAAATGTTTTGTGTGGCAGGACTAGCTCTTTCCCAATTTTGAGATGTAAGTGATGAAAACCTAAGCTAATCTTTCTAATCAGGCCTCTCTATGGCTGTGCTTGGCAGTTTTGACAGACACCTGAAGTCTTGAGTATGAATTACAAATGACCCAGTTTTCTTATTTGACTGTGTGTGGCACTCGCGTGAGAGTATTGCGTGTTCATGTGTTACTCCAAAATCTGTGTATACATTTTTTCATGCAGGATCTTTGCATTTCATTAAAGGGTGGGAATGCTACGAATTTGTTCCATATTCGTGCCGTGAGTAACTAGGAAGGTTAAGGGATGAAAACTATCATATAGCTCGGGTGAAAGATTTCCAAACAAGTCTAGAGAGGAGTTTTGAAGAGAAACCTGCTGTTGGTTAGAGCTAAATCTGAGTGAAAGCACAAGCTGAATCATGTGAATACATTTTTAGAACATTTGTGGATGTTTCAGGCATTTTCCAGAGGATTGGTGTATCAACACAGACACTCCTTATAGGAAAATCTGTGTCATTTCTCTCAGAAATCTTGGTCAAAAAAGAACTGGCTCAGAGTAGTGGGTGCTGTGGTTGGGAGAAGATACTGGAGATTGGGATTTGGGTTCCTTAGCCTGAAAGAGCAGACCTGTCTCTTAAACCTTGCTTGGCCACGTCCCTTGTGAATGAGTGCCCTTGGACCCTGGCTGTCCTGTTATCCCAGCTGTTGCAGGGGAGGACGTCTGTTTATGCTCTTCTCTCCCTCTCATTTTTTGTTTCATAAAAATCTGGCATGAGAAATGTTTTAAAAACCTGAAAAGCGGGCTTGGATTTCTGTTTTTTTTTTTTTTTTTGCTTCACTCCCGCCTCATCCTGACTGCCAAGTGGACAGTGGGCAACGTGGGCAACGTGTCTTTTCTGTCTCGAATTCTTCCAGTAAAAGCATGATGTAAAATGCGTTTTATTTTCGATCTGTGTAGTGTAAAAGCCTTGCATTGCTCTTTGCTGAGGCTATTGAGAGAACCTCAACTGGGGCTTTAGAAATGGTCCTTTTTCTGTGCCTAAATTGCAATATGACGAAAACATTTGTTCCTCAAATACTAAGGGAGGGTTGTGTTTTATGGTTTACTTGGATGCTTCAGCATTTGTAGCCACCAATCTAAGGTTTTCCTTCTGTTGGGGCTTCTTTTTAAGGTTTTCTCCTGTCTGCACTCCCTAGCATCTGAAAAGATGCAGGTTCTCAGCATGGGAGGTACTTTCAGAGGTATTTATAATTACTCCTGTCTTTGTGGAGGTCGATTCTGAGAAAACCCGTGGAAACATAAGCATCTCAGGGATCATTGCTCTGCTCCTAAATCTTGCTTGAAATAGGCCGTGGGTTAAAACAAGGCTCAGGGAGGTGATGTTGGAGGGTAACGATGCAGACGCTTACAGACACACAGGAAACCCGACTAAAAAAACTTAGTAACTCCCTGCTAGTATGAGAATTATGTGATATTTCCTTTTCTGCACCTGCCAGAATTTGAGCCCGTTAAAGCTCACAGTTATTTGGTTAGGTGGCCAGTTTGCAGAAGAAGCGGGCGTTCCTGCCCTGCCCTTCTGCCGAAAAGGAAAAAATGTCTTTCACAAAAAAACCCACCTGAAAAATGAAATTGTTCATTAGAGAGTTGCGGAAAATTACAAGCGTGGAGGCTACAGGGAGGATGTTCAATTCGCATGGAAAGCTCCCCGCTCAGGAGGATGTTATTTGAGCAATTCATCACGGTATCTGAAGTGTCAGGAGTGGAGGCCTGGGTTCAGTTCAGGGAGGCTTCATGGTCTCAGTTGTTATTGAGAATAAAGACTTATTAACCTAGGTCAAGGAGCCACGAAACGCGCCCTTGGAAGAAGAAAATACAACACACAGAGATTTGCAAGGCTTAGCTACTTTGGGTTTAATATGATGGGTAATAAATCCACGTGCAGTGCTCTGGTGGATCCTGACCACTTCACATTTGTCTTGCATCTTCTGAAAAAGCTAAAATAATCCTCCATTTCGTAATCTATTTTCTTACGGTACAGCTGGTAAAGGCAATACCTGCAAACTGAAAATCCACCAAAGTAAACCCTTTAAATGGAGCGCTGATTCTGCAAGATTCTGCAAAGTGGTTTTGTGGAGCAGTTTGTTGTTTTGCCTTTGTTTGGTATCTTCGAATTTTGTCTAAAAAATTAATTCCTATATCCTCTTAAGGATTAACATCGTCACACCCTTCATCTGTTTTGTTTGTTGGTCTGAAATCCGTGGGACTGTCATAGTAGTCAAGATAAACATGTGTATGCATGGGTTGGGCTGCGCCTTGCGTAGATGACGCTTGTAATTAGGGATTTCAGATCCTACAGACTGTTGATGAAAACAGTCAGGAGTTTAGCCTCGTCTAATTGTAGTTTGACATTTTTGGTTTGCTAAATGCTTTCATAACTAACACCGATGTATTATCCAATAGAGGAATAATATTAATGTTGACACTGTTGGCAATTAAAAACAATTTTGGAAACTGAATTTTACTGCTCCCGATTGCTTTTGAAATAATTTGTTTTCCAATGTTACTTTAGGATTGGTTCATTTATTAGGTCTTTTTTCTTGTTTAACAAGATAATTGCTATTTATTTTTTATCCTGTAAGCAATTATAATCAAAGCAGCCAAATATAGAGTCTGCTTTGACCTGGAATCAGAGTGACCTGTCGACATGAGGCTACTGTAGCCTTCAGCTTTTCAATTTAATTTTTTTTCATATGCACTCACCAGAATGCATTCAGTAGGGCTGAAAAAATTGCATTTAGACTTTTCGGTGTTCATTAATTGCAGTGGTGCAAAGCTGTAGAAACTGGCAGATAAGACCAGCTTTGGGTTGGTTATTAATAACACAAATTGTGATCTTTTGCATAGGATTGTGTGGACTGTGTTGGGTCAAGACTGTCTGAAGTGAATGGATGAGGAGATGCTGGTGGACTGTGTGGGGAAGAAGTAGCTGCGAATTAGGCAGTGGATTGCAAAGAGTTGACTCTAGGGATTTTTTGCAGCCAAGTTTTGTTAAAAGGAAGCAGAAAATACTCTCTTTTAAGGTCAGCAGTTTATTGTAAAGCCAGCTTTCATACTGAAACATTAGTGTATACCTAAGATTGTAGGAGTTGTTTTCTGTAAGAAGAGACCTGGACACATACAACTGTGTAGCAGAAATAAGGGAATTAATATGAAATGAATAAATAATGCTGTTAAGTAGTACCAATAAATAAACTGGGAGCAAGAAACAAGGCTCTTGAGATAGGTGTAAAAGCAGGTGCCAGAAGTAAACAGCTGTACAGTGGGTGAAAGGATACCATTTTTCAGCAAATTCGCTACCTAAATTCTGTGTTTGATTGAGATACGGTGGGGAAGCCACCATGTGCTCACAGATGGAAAGAAAATAAAAGTGCTCTGTGACCGAATCATTAACACTTTTCTAGGAACAAGGCGAATGACTGAATTTCAAAGTTACGCTTAATGGCCCTTACTAATTTCCTGCTCAAGGTAAAAAATGCAAATCCACATTACTGTAGAAGTCGTGTATTGAAGTGCAGCAACATCCATATCAACATGAAATTATTTCACCAGTGGTGGTATTGTACTGTGTCATTAAATAAAACATATTTCAGCGAGAAGTTGCTTTTCCATAAAGTCTCTCTTTGCACTTCAATCCAGAGGATCTGTGCTTAGCAGGAGTGCTGCTTTCCATGCCACCGCGCTGTCTCACGGCTGTGTAGCTGCTGCACAACTAACACAAAGCTCCTGTGCCAAGCTCTTCCCCAAGAGGAAGGATAAAAATCCCTGTTTTATATGGCTTTGGTCAAATATGGCCTCCAGTTTTAGCACGGAGCAGGTGTGATAGGGATGTGATGTTGTGGGTGCTGCTGGCTGAGGTAAAGAGGCATCTTTGCCTCACTGGCTCGTCCCCCTCTTACCTGCTGGCATTAGCACACGTGTAGTTGTCTCCCTCAATCGAGTCTGTCAAAAGTATCAGCCTTTTTTATTCATGGGCTCATTTCGACAGATGGGTGTTAGGGAGTGATGCTGAGGCACTGGGGCCTCCCCCAGTTTGGCTGCGGTTAGGGGAGCACTTTGGACCACATCTTTGTATTTTGGAGGCTGAGACTGGCATTCGTGCCTCCACAGAGGTATCAGCGCTGTAGAGGTTTTACGATCCGTCGGTGAAGAGGAATGAGTGATTTCAGGTATGCTGCTGGCCAGGTTCATTCTTGTATGCAGGGTCTTTGTACTGGAAGTGAGGTTGATGCTTGAAGTTGAGCTCCAGGAGCACAACACTTAGAAATCTGCGAGCAGTGACAAGCTTGGTTTAACAAGGTGAGGAGGGAATTCGAAAAGGTACGCCACATTCTCTGCTGAAAACGCCTGCTTTTCAATTTGAAGTTCATTTCTTTATCTCGACTTTCAGAAACCTCACATGAAACTTTCTTGTGTTTGAAAGCTTGATAAAAACTCTTCAAGTACTTTGAGTGAAACAGAAAATTCAATAGTGAGGCATTTTGAACATGGAACAATGTTTGTGGGCAAGTAATTTAAGCAGGTGCTAATACAAAACGATGTTGTACTTGAAAGGATACAGTCAGTGTACACACACAAACTGGGTAGAATATCACTGGGAGCAATAATATGTAGGAATTCTTCATACTGCTTTCATTGCAAACAGTTTTCATGATATGGCCTGTGAAGCAATTGAAATGCAAAGAGCTGGCACATCACTAGATTGATAATTCCTCCTGCTACTTACAACTTATTCTTGGTACAGATGTCCCCAATTCTTTCTTTGTTTCTATCACATTAAAGTTTCTTGTCTGCTTCAATTTCATGCCTGCCTCAAACGTAGCATTTTTTGAAATTGTCCCTCCAACTTTTTTTCCCTCCTTAAGAGTTTATATCAGATGAAATCTAGCTGTTGTTCTTTATCCTAAGGTTTACACTTGAAAGTTTAACAAGCTCGTTTTTAAGCACAGCCTTCCTTTAGATGGCTGATCCATCAATAATTATGTAGTAATAAAACAACTGTGTAAAAATGGCACCTACGTGCCGAACAGATTGGTTTGCAGAGCCACTGACAAAGATGAATGTTTGTTACATTTTACTGCTTTTGGTTCTGCAGTTGCAATACAGCTATTTTCTTTTTGGTATAAGCATCACGAAAAGTAATTTCCAGTTCTGGAACATTTATGATAATAAGGATGTATAACTAGGGAGAGTCCAGTTTGACTTTCAAATACCATCATGAGCTTGTGATGCTGGTAAATTAGAAAACAAATAAACAAAGAACATATTTTATTTCTTTGCTTAACAAATTTTTTAAGCAACTGCTGTAACAGAGGAACCCTACAGTGCCGTGTAGTTATTCTTCTGAATTAATTGCTGTTATATTAATTGTTGATTCCCCAAAATTTGGCAAGCTTCCTTATTCTTGCTGCATCCAAAGATTTCTACTTTTAATTTTACTGCAATACAGGGAAAAATGTGGTGCCTAAAAATAACACAAAAGCCTCAAATTGTTCTTCTCATTTTCTTTCTTTTTTTCTGAAGTACCAGTACAATTAAGTCTGTGATTTAGACGACTTTGTATTCTTCAAATCTATCCCCTTCTTTGGGGCAAAATGTGGAATAACACAGTCTGTTAGTTTTTGTAGATGCTCAGTCATTTCCATCAGTCAAGCTGGTTGACTGCAGTGCCACCGCTGTCTTGGTAGCAGCTGAGAAACATCTTGAAAGTTAAACTTTTGTGGCTGTGGATGTTGGATTCCACAGTCTCTGACAAGACCTTCTGGTACTTCTTTGTCAGATTTCCTGGGGGCGATGCCGGTGGGTAGGGGTGCCTTGGCGCAGCTGTGCTGGCTGCCTCCCAGGGGTGTCCTGGCTGTATCGTGGTTTCATGAACTTGCAAACCTTCTGGGCGAAGGCCAAAAGTCAGTTCTCAACCCTTGCTCCCAAAAATAGCGACTTGGCCTTACTTTGGGTCTGTTACGCTCAGTTTAGAGTGAACAGTGCAGCTTGTCCTCCCAAAAGGCGTAGCTTTGAGTGCCATAGCTCCGTCTTCACCCCCTTGATCCCCGGGGGCAGTGTTTGGAGTTGAAGGCCACACGTGGTTCATCTCAGCAGGAGGTGAGGAGCTGTTCGTGGGGGCGATGGCAGAATTGAGGTCCACGTGCCTGGTTTGTCTCGGCAGGAGGTGAGGAGCTGTTCCACAGATCAGTTTGCTGCCGCAGCCCTCGGGTCTTTGTGGCAACTTGTAGCTACGTCAGCAAACGCTTTCAACCCAGATCATTCATTTCAGTTGGCAGTCGTTGACAGTAATGTTCTCTTTGCTTGGCTTTATTTTAGCATTTAAAGATTTTTATGTTGGTTTTGATGGCGTGAAGGGAATTGTGTTGGAGTGTTTTGTCTGGACTTCAGTATTCTCTGCTCTGTCTTACTAGTAAGATTCAAAATCCCACTCTTTCAGGAGACGGAGCTTTTTGCTAGCTCTTCCCTCACCAGTCCCTTCTCTCAGCTCTGCCCAGGGCTTATTTCATTGCACAGTTGATGGTTCTTAAATCTACTGTGGGAAGAGTTTACCACACTAAAATTAACATAAATCCATCCTGCTCTTACCTAAAGAAGTAAAAGAAATAAAGGAAATACAAATAAACGTCTGTTCTGTAGGAAAGGACAGTAGATCTGAATTTGAAATGGTGACGTGGTGGGTTGGGTTTCGTTTTGTAGTTAAACAGAAGTTATACAGTTATTTTCAGAAGATAACTTTAGTTAATTCAAAGTAACCTTTCCTGATTTCAGAGAAATCCGTATTGCATGTGATGCTAAATGTATTCAAATGAATTGATACCTGAAATGTGCATCCCTCTCCCCAAACAGACTGCACACACACAGCTGTGTTTCTGAGAATTGGTGCCATGATACAGTAGGTGCTGGTGAACTTAGATTAAGCCTCATGGGAAAGCATCATCGTTACTCGGTTAAAGAAGAACAACTTTGATGCTGTGCCATATGCTGTAAAATAAAATGGGTGCATGGCAGAAAGAGCCATGAATCCCTTTAGTGTGTGTGAGACTGAGCCGTAATTTGTGACTTTCGTTTTGCATCTACAATAATGTGTTAAGTGGAGGCCTAATGTATTTAAATAAAGAATTAATTGCGTGTGGATGTGGAACCTTATATTCTCCAGTGCTCTTTTTGAGACAAGTTACCAATCTACCTGGTTTTTGGGGCTTACTAGAATCTTTCTGAAGTCTTTGCTTTGCTCTGCATCTACTCAACATTTAAACAGGTTCCTTTGTGTGCCTGTGACCTGGAGGAGACTGGCAGATTGGTGAGAAACTGTAAAGTCAGCAACATGTAACCTAGCAGAAGTGACATATTAAATATAGTTCTGTTACTATATAAACTTTATATACAAGTCAGATGTTGAGATTAATCAGAATGACAGGTTGTACAAGCATATGGCTGGCCTTTCTGATAGCCATTAGCTTGAAAGGCCGGCTTTGAAACCAGCTCCATTATTTATAGGTGAATCACGCTGCTAGGTTTTCTTGGGAAAAGGTTATTTCTCCAGCTCCACCAGAAACCTTCTGTGCACGGAAGAGCCTTTTTTCCACTGTTCCTGGAGAATAAGACAAATGATTCTCCAGGAACTTCTCCACAACTTTCTTCTTTTGGAAAGTTGCGGTGTCGGAGGGCATTCCAGCGTTGTAATGATGGATCTCAGGCATATGGAGTACACATGCTAATTATGCTGTGCTTACGGCTCAGTCTGTCCAAATGCCAAGGCATTGGGGCCTCAGAGCTGCTGCAGGCAAAATGTTAAAATCCTTCACCACTGTCTACTGCGCATCTGGGAAAAGGTTCTCTGCAGTCCCTAAAACATCTGAGGAGAGGAGGAGGGAAGACAAGGCATAACCTCCCTGCCATGAGTTTGCTGCACTCGACTCTCTGCTGCGGTGTGGCCAGATGACCAAGTGGGCTTGCTGTGCTCCTCTGTCACCTGGAGCCCCCAAGCAACACCTGTACATTGGACTGCAGAGATCCTTCTATGATTTGTGTAGTTGCCTAAATGGACACAAAACTGCCTTGGTCCCTGGGGCAGGGCTCCTGTGAGAGCTCTGGTTGAGTCCAGAGCAAGATAGAGAAGTGCTTTTACCACCTACCTGTTTCTCAGCCATCAGGCGTGGTCAGAGACAAAAAGACAGCGGTTCATCTAATGTGAAATGGCACAACCTCTGTGATTTTTATTTAAAAGCGTGGTCTATGCTGGCTGCAGCTATCTGTTGCGTAATAGACTGATGCCCTTGACATGGATTTGCTATTCTGTAGCTACTACCCTTTAAGAATTCAAACCTATGTCCTCTACTTTCAGATTTGCAAACCCCAACTGGTGGTCCTGGTCATTGGGCCAGTGTCAGAATCACAGAATCATAGACTGACCTAGGCTGGAAGGGACCTTAGAGATCATTTAATCCAACCTCCCTGTCATGGGCAGATCGTATGTGTGTGCTCTCTCTGCTGCATGTCTCCAGTAATCCTGGCAACATAAAAAGCTGCCTGGTAGCTGCTCTGAATCAAGCCCCCACCCACCACAGAGACTTTCTCCTTTGGGCCAGGTTCCCATCTAACTGCTTCATTTACAGAGCTTTTGCTTTTTGCAGGGGCACTTTTGCTCTTGCCTGTTATTCTAGTATAATAATAATAAATAATAGTAATAATAATAAGAGGAATAATAAACTGTTAGGTTTTCTTTCTTGCAATCTCTGTAATTCCCTGCTTGCTATTTCTCCTTAGGAATAAAGGAAGGAAGAAGCTGGGTAAGAAAATGAGAAATTTCTTACCTGATAATTTTCTTTCAGTTGACAGCTTTTCACCGTTCAGCCTGCCCGGACAGTACAGTAAATGGCCAAGATACAAATTGATTTTTTTTTCCCCGCTGAATAAAGACTGAGGTATATAATTTCATACACTATATCATGGTGTTGTCTTAATGCTAATAATTGCCTGCTGAGGCACTTCTGTGGTCCGGGTTGCTTCGGGTGGCTGGTGCTGAGCTGTTCACTAGATCTACCATAGACAAGCCCTGAACCTCAAAGGAGGGGGTAGGCGTTAGCCCACCTTTGCTGAGAGATGATGAAGGTGATTAGAAGGAAATCTTAGGCAGAAAACTCAACTCATTCCTCTTTCTCACTTGTCTGGATGAGTTATTTTACTAGGCTATTTTTAAGCTGGGGCAGCTCCTTCGTCCAGACCACAATGGTGGGAGGAAGAGGAAGGCTGCTTCTTTAGGGAGAGCTCACCCAGGCCAGGTTAATGTGGAAGTTCACCTCCTGTCCCAGGGGTGCAAGGGTAAGTGCGGTAGCTCTGAGAGGGCAAGAGACGTGTTGAAGTTAGACCAAGCTCGGGTTTGCACTTCCTCGTGACAGTTCAGCCATTTGTACTTCTAGTAGTGGAAAATGCCTCTAATTTTTGGGCTGTCGCCTGAGCCAGTTGTGACTTTTCAGTGCTGCCCTAAGAAAATAAATTAATTTGCTTTTGACTTCCAATCAGTCAGGTTAGCCCATAAAATGTTGTATCGGGTCTCCTCAGATTTTTCCTTTGTCTTTGTAGCTTAAAAACTGTGTGTGTTTATATGCCTGTGTGAAATTTTGTTTTATTTTCTTTTCCTGGTGGGACAGAAATCAATTCATGATTTTCAGATACATATATATATATATATATGTATACACACACATACATGTATACACATATGTATATATAAATAATCCAAGCAAAATGCCAGGATTTGCTTTGAAGTTCTTAGTAGTGCAGAGCTCCCCATCTTGTTTAATTAGGTGTGGGGAGGGCCGCACGTTACAGGAGTAAATTTACTTCTCAATAAAACATATGTCCTGCGGCTGGGGTGGCTGAGCGCCGGCCAGGCAAGGATCCTGGGCTCACAGGGAGGGAGCATTTAGCACCTACAGCAAGACCTGGCTCCTTCACCGGCGGGCTGCGGTCGCAGAAATGATGCTTCAGCACTTAAACATTAAACCAGCTGTTCCCTTTACGGCTGGCTCGGGTGTAAAGCACTCTTGCTGTTTCTCGCAGGGGTCTGGCAGCCCAGAGAAGGTGAACTGGAGGCTGATCTGAGCCCGGCTGCCTTTGCTGTTGCCTGTCCAGGGCTTGTACAGCCCTCGCCCTCTGCCAGAGGTACGGCGGTGCTTTGGGCTTGGAGAGGGGAGCTGATTAAGATGCTGGTCACTTCTTCTCCCTGGCCTCTTCCCTTTATATAAACAGTTACTGTTAGATACCCCTGCGGAGATTTAAAAAAAAAACGCAGAAAGTACAGGCCAGAAGGCACCAAAAAAGAAGGAGGCTGGTGGAAGGGAAGGGAGAGAAAAGATGCCAAGAACAGCGTGAATGTCAAAGGAGGAAGATGCAGCAGGGGGATTGGTGATCAGATGGAAAGGAGCAATAAGTAGGGGAAATCTGCCTTTACAGTCTCCATGTTAAAAATTTTAAGTCCATAGCTACTCAGGCAGGAGGGGGTGAGTGTGTGGACAAGCACTGAGGTGTGTGTTGTGCCTTCGGCAGGATGGCTGTGATGGGTCTTGGCGCTGTTAGACACAGAAATCACGAGTTGGAGGATACTCATGTTTGTGCATGGGAGCTCGTACCATTTCTGGGCTTTGGAGCTGAAAAATTATAATTTGTGGTAGCTTGTCAGTGTGCGTCCAGGTGAACATTTATTAAGTTGGTCATTGATGGCTTTTGGTTTCAAGAGCAAAAGTTAGGTTTTGCCATATGGTTGAGAGCAGCTGTCCTCTGAGCACTCGGTCTTGGTAGCAAGGTTGTGAACTTAAAAAAGAACGACAAGTTGCATCAAATAGGTTGAATAAAGGGTGCTCTTTTTTGCTATTTTCAAAAGGTGTTGGGGCGACATGAACTTATTCTAGAAGAGGAACATCTGCTACTAGTTTTGAGGACAGTGTCAAGATGTTCTTCAGTTCAAAAGCTTAACTTTCAGCTGTATTTATTTTGGGAAGTTGAAAGGATTTTTTCCTAAGGGCTTTTTTTTATATTGCTATGTAGTTCAATAACCATGAGCTTACCTTTCGAGCAAAATCTTCAGAATGAGAATAGCATTGTTTATTGCTGGTCTATTTTTGTACCACCTGCTTTAAAAAGCGTATGTATTGCAGGGGGCATTTTTGAGAAGCTTGGAGTGATTAACTGTGTTTCTGATTAATTAATTTTTAAGTTAACGAGTTTCCATGTCTGTTAGAGTAGTGGCAAAACCTTTAACTGCACGCAAAATGTGTGGATGCAGTTTGGTTAGATCCTCCGTGGCCTGTGAGGTGAAACAATAGCATTTGTTTCAGCATCGAAGTGCTGCCAGAAAAGCAGCAGGGTTGTTGGTGGGATATTTTTTTTTTCCAAATATTGTAATTTAATTTTTTTAAAAATGTGTTCAGTATCTAGGAAAATTTCTGTGAGAGATGACTGACTGTAGGCAAAGCTTTCCTCATAATTCCCCTATATCATTAAGCACACAAATTTGAAATTCTGTTCCTGCAATGGGATAATTGTTCTGTGGCCGCCATTAGAAAAGCGGCTCATGCGGGAAGGCTGTTGGATGTCAGTCAGCTGCAGCAGGACAGATGCAACACCCGGAGCTTGAATCTCAGTGTGAGGAAATAGAGATGCAGGCACTTAATAAGTTTTATACTTCTCTGCAGGGTTAAGGGAGAGTCTTGTAGGAAATCCTCCTTCTGCCAACAGTGACATGGATGAGCCCAGTGCAGCGACTGCAAACCAACAGAGTCTGGTCCCGGTTCTTGTTCTTCTTTTCTTTGCGAGAAGGTCCTGTTTTCTGCAGATAGGAGTGAGGAAAGAGCTAATGAGCTTGTACATTATGTGTAGATGTAATGCTTAGTGACATGGTTTAGTGGCTCACCTGGCATTGCTACATTGATGGCTGAACTTGATGATCCCAAAGGTCTTTTCCGACCTGAACACTTCTGTGGTTTTACATCCCTGCTTTTGGACAGCCTTACCTTGTGCAGTCACTCTCTCACACGCCCTGTAGAAGGGTAGGTAAGAGATATGTGGAATTTCTTTGATTTCATCCGATTGAGTCTTTTCCCTCTTTGCTCTTCAGGGGCTTTGTCTCCACACTGCTGGCAGTCCAGGCGTGAGGAGCTGGCACGCAGGCTCTTTGCAGTGCCAGGGCTGCACGTCCTGGGCAGCGCGGCGCCGGCTGGCAGTGCCGCTCGCCATCCCTCATCAGCAGGAATGGACATATCTGGGAAGAAGGGGCCTCACTCTGTGTGGTGCGGTGTGTTTGCTTTCAGTGAAGGAACTAGCACACTGGAAACTTGGCTTCGGCTGGAGAAGGACCCCTTAACCTTGTCTTGGCAGAAGGAAATAATAAAGTGACAGACTTCATTTATCTTTGTGCTGTTTGCGTGGCCTCGTGTGCTCCGGATGCTCTCAGACCTAAACCCTGGTGTCGAATTGACACTATGGAGGAGTAAGCTGTTATTTTCAAGGTGGCTTCAGGTATAATAAAATAAGAAACACTTTTGCTTAAATAGAATCGTACGCATCGTGTTTTGTGACCTTAGTTTGTCCGTACGTGCAATTAATTTTGCTCTGTCCTTATGTTCTGTCTTTGTGGCATACTTCTGTTATGACAGCATGCGATGACACTGCCAAAGGTGATAGGAGGGGAACCCGAGCCCTTGGCAGCCACGAGGTGCGTGCTGTGGGATGGAGGCATGGCAGGGCTGCCTGGGATTGCACAAAGAGGCCCCTTATCCGGATTGCAGTGAGATTGGCAACAGCTTAAACCCACTGAGATAACCTCCCAGCCTGCTCCGGAGGCTCCTGGCCCCGTATTAATAACACAGCACGCCCGACTCGCACAGCCTCACGCACGCCAGGTTCATCTGCGCACCCGTCGATCCTCATACACCAGGGAGCTGCTGCTGCAGCGTTTTCACATCCATTTCTCTTCTCTACCTGATCACTGCTGCACTGTCTGCCCCGTGCCACTGCCGCTCCCCTGCCCGTTACCCACGCTTAATGTCTGTTCTCTTCACGCCCCTTGGTAAATCAGTTATCTTCCCCTCCAGATGGGTTCTTGTCCTCTCTGATCAGCTAATCAATTATATCCTGGTGCGGTTTGGCAGCGACTGTTTTTTTGACGCCAAGCTACCTCCTTCCCTTCATGCTCCTCACAGCTCCCAAAGCGGGACCGACGCCGCTCATCAGATTGAGCTGCAAAAGTTTTTCTGCCCCATTGGGTTCCTCCGACAACCTGCGGGAGCTTTCTGTGGCCCCCGTCGGTTTTAATCCTCCCCTGGAGAGCAGCAATCAATTCCGCTATTCCGGATGCCCCGGCCTCAGATCGTTTGGTTTGTTGCTTAAGGATTTTTGTTAGTGGAAAAGCCTCTCCCAACTATTTTCACATTTTGTCATGTCCTAGCCCCAAAGTATTTCTTAAACGCTGGGGATGCTTAGTGTCTGGTGTTGGGCTGAGTAGGTGGAAGGGTTCTTTGTTTAAACTCACTCAGCTCTTTGCTACAAAACAGCGCGATGGAGGCTCTATTTGCTGCGTGGGACCAGAGCACCGAGTGCATTCTATTATATCTGCTCCGGAGGATTTCCTGGGAAGTGTTCAGCCTCCATTTCTGTCTGTAAGGAAATCCTCTTATCTGGGCAGAGCAATAAATAGTGCTGCCTCCTGTAATAGAAACAGAAAAACACGTTCTTCACATGGCTGTTTTTAAAAATGTGGGGTTTAAAATATATCGGCTGGAATGATTCTTCCGTAATAAATCCCCATAATAGCGTGCTACGTATACGTTTAACTAGCTGCACAGAGGTAGGGAGAGGGGGAGACGGTGTGTTAAAAGAGGGTTTAGTGTGCATTTAGTAATGACAAGAACAGTAAATAATCCTACAGGTTTACAGACCTAATCCCCAGTGTCTGATTGTAGCCCTCGTGTCTACTAGAGTCGGTTGGAAAGACGTTAAAAGCCCGTGAAGAAGGGGCTTTGGCGGGGGGGGGGTGGTGGTATTTTTAAATCTAGGGGGAGCTGGCAGGGTGACTGATGGTTTTAGGTGGCCTGAAGGTAGTTGATTTGGGACCTTGATGGAAAGCTCTAGGTGCACCCATCCTTCCCCCACCTGCCACGGAGACGTGAGGTGAGGATGGAGTAGGCTGCTGCTCGCTGCCTCTCTCTACGCTCTTCCTGATGGTACTTTCATTTAAGAACTGGATTTGGGGGAGGGGTGGTTGTTTTTAATGCCCAACTTATTTTTCTCCTGTGCCCTGCAGTAAAGTGGTTGTTTTTCTTAAACAGAAGAAATCCGTGATGTCTAAGAGCCGTGCCACGTGACGCTACTGCTTTTAAATAAGCTTTTAAGAGGTTGGACCAGATGTTGGCCACATCTGTGTTTTTATTTCGTCGAACATTTCATTTCGACCCTTTTATTAAAAGAGAAAATGATCATTTAGAAATTGTTTTGAAAAGTTTAGCAGCTGGGGAGATCTTTCTGGTGTATAAAAAAGCAAGCGGCTTACTTTCTATGCCCTGGAGTGAGCTGTATAACATCGAGCAGAGGGATATTTATGGGCGGTAGGTTCTACTCCTGTTGGAAACGATTGCCGTGGAAATTTTGAGCTGAAAACGGATGTATTCTGTTTTGAATTGGCATTCCATAACAAAACAGACATTTTTTTTCTCAGTGAAAGTGTTAAACTAGGGATTTGAAGGCACCTTCTATTCTGAAAAACCCCTTACATGTAATGAATGCCTGTTGCCTTGGCAGGAAAAAGGATGACTTGCAGGCAGTGGGATATCCTGCAATTACTCCTCTACTGCTGTTATGGGGCCTAAGAAATGTTTATTAAGTATAACTTGCTTCTGGATTCTTCTCTGCAATTTACCAGTTGGAGAATGAGCTTTCCATCCCCGTTGCTAATTGATCCAATGAGAAAAACTGGCACCTAATTCAGTAACAAGTTATATTTAAAATGACATGTGAAATTGCTCATGGTGCCTGAAATTACATCATTTTCAGTCTGGCATATTAGGGCTATATAAGGGAACAGACACCTACTGTACTGTGACATTAAATTTTAAACTTCTGATCCAAAAATATATCAGGGTATAGGAGGAGCAAGGTATTTAATGATGAGTAAAAGTAGTGGCAGCTGGATTTCAGTAGGATATTTTTATTGTTCTTACGATGCTGTGGCAGTTTTTACAACAAATAATTTTGGGATGCAATTTTATGTAAAGTTGAGCAGTGACTTGAGTAATTCTGTCACCACTTCCAAATTTTATTTTCTAGCCCGTGATTTTCAGAAATTACTAGTGATTTTCGAGGTTGGCTCCCTTTTTCTTTGTCCCTGATTCCAAGCCTGTGTCAATGGCTGACAGCTTCTCTGGTGCAATGAACGTGGAAAAAGAAAATCCTTTATTTGCTCAGCTAACCCAAACTGGAAGTTGGGGTTTTTTGTTCCACCCAAACCATTGAAGAAATGAAGGATAGACAGCACAAAGAAGGGAGGGGCAATCCCCCCTTCTGTCATACAATTTGGTGGTTGAAGTGCTTACCCACCCAGAATATGGGAGACCCAGTTCAAGACCCATTTGTGCAAAAACTCCTTCTGACCTAGGAGACAGGTTGTTCTGGACTGGGCACACTGTCATCAAGCTGTTTTATTTTGTGCAATGAAACATTTCTTGGACCCAGTTGGACAATCTTCGGAGAAGGTGTCTTGGACACTAGACTCCAATACTTCTTTCCTCAGTGAGTATTTAAGCATTTTGCTCATTGGAACATTTGATCTGGATTCGAGCAGAAGAACCCTGTAGTACTGTTTTGCAATACATCCTGGACTATCGAGGGTGATGCAACACACGGTGACTCCTCTCTGTACTTTGCCTGGTCGTGGTTTGCTAAAAAATAAATTCCATTGAGTTGTGTTAAAGACGCAGCAGACCACCATGATGTATTTTATCACCTTGCTTTTCTTCTCCAGTCTCAAACCAGGGCATGCTTTGCCCACAGGAGTTGTGTTGCCCAAAGAAGTTGTGGATACGCCCTCCCTGGAAGTGTTCAAGGCCAGGTTGGATGGAGCTTTGAGCAACCTGGAATGACGGGAGGCATCTCTGCCCATGGCAGGGTGTTGGAACTAGAAGATTTTTCAGGTCCCTTCCAACCAAACCATTCTGTGATTCCGTGTCCTTGGCTCATATTCCTGCCTGCCTGGTAGCAGGGTGCCTGCAAAAGGAGCTGGTTGTCCTGATGTGGAAAGTTCTGCTCTTACTGCACTATATAGAGATCAGACCAGTAGAAAAGCATATGTACCTAACAATTATATAGCAGTTATAAAATCGTTTATGCTTTTTAAGTAGTTTTGGGGAAAAAGGTTGTACAGTAAATCTGGTGCCTAGAACTAAAGTACAGTTAATTTCTAAATGTAACAGCAATGAGAAGTGTTCCTTAGGACCTTTTCAGTCATATTAGCATCACATTACCTGAATTGGTAAAGTTGGCATTGCGTTTATGAGACAATCTCAGAAAAAAATCAGAGCTGTTCCTTGTGGCAGGGTGTTTCCTATGGGGCAAAACCTGTTTTGTGTATGACTTGGTATGGAGTCTTTAAAAGTTCCTGGTTTTTACGGTGGATTTTGAAAAGATGTTTGTAAGCACTTGGTGTGTGGCAGGGCTAAAGGTCTGTGGAGTTGAGCAGCCAGACCCTTTGCAGCACCTCAAGAAATGCAGCCTCTATTCCTAACCAGGTGCTTTGGTTGGATTCCTGACCCTGTGATTTCACATACTTCAGGCAACTGATTTAAAAGTCTGAGTTTTTGCCAAGCAGAGCATCATTTGTATCTTCTGGGAGTGCTCGTATTTCCTACCTTTGGTTGTCTTCAACATTTGTTTGCTGTAACCTGCTGTTGAAGAGCTGCCGCTGCCTTCCTGCTCCGCCAGCCCAGCTCAGGAGCTCTGCTCCTCGAGGAAGCACCAGGCTGGGGAATCAAATCGTCCAAAGGCTTCGGTTTGTGGGGAGGTACATCCCCAGGGCTGGGGAGCAGGAGCTGTGAAGATATCAAGCTCTTCTGCACCGTTTGGTTTTCATTTGTTGCTGCAGATTGTGGCAACTTAATCTGTTTGTTGTTTGGTTTGTTTTCTACATGTGAGCTGGTTAGGTCATCTCTTGTCTGGCCTCGATTAGATGTAATGGAGATGACCAAGAAGATTGCTTCGTTCCCCAGCATAGGTCTTTGTTAAATAATTTGTTTTCTTCTCTACCTGGACTATATTAATAGTGTATTACTACTGTACAGTAGCGTGAAGTGGAAAATCAGGTTTTACTGCTGTACGCTGTGCCAGTCCCAAATTAGGCCTCATTTCTGTGTTGTTATGCTTTTTAATGGAGAGAATATTTAAAAATCTGTTTTCAGAAGAAGTCTTAATAAATACAAAACTAGAAAAATCACAGTGAAGTTGTAATTACAGCAAGTCATTATTGTTTAATATTTATATAGACCCTTCCATAGCTTTTAAAAATTATTTTACAGTTTGAAAACGTTTTAGTAATTTCCATTTTACAGGTAGGAAAACTAATACACATCTTACAGAACTGCCATGGGGCAAGTGGTTCAAATGATGATAGATCAGAATCAAGAAGAAAACCATAGTATGGCTGTTGGCATGGTGTTATTCATTGGTCCAGACTGCTTCCTTGAAAACAGAAATTTTTTTCTAAGTCGTAATTAACAGATAAGTTGTTAGCCTATGGGCTCTGACAGAGGAATACATGTTGTAAGGGAAGAAAAATGTCATCGTTTCAGAATAGTTTCCTCAGCTTCCTGATGAGCATTTGTGGCTGTAAATTAAAATGGGGGAAAAAGGCAACTGGAAGTTTCTGACAGATTTTTAGTACTGAAGAAGACTGTGCCGATTCCTGAATTTTAAATTAATTTTCCGTGTGGTGAACTGGTGTGTGCATGTACCCCCATATTGAAAACACTCAGCAACACATTAAACCTCCTGGATGAACGTGGAAGGATGCAAATCGCTGAAGGATGATCGTTAAATGTTACTTTACCGTCAAACTTGAATTGCCATGAACTTTGAACAAATGTCTGCCTGATGAAAGTGTGTTCCTTTCTGTAGGTGAGAACACAGGAGATGGTGAATTAGATCTGAGTGGCATCGACGACAGTGAAATAGATCGGGTAAGGTGCCCTCTTATCCTGGGTGTCCCTGCTTTTGGATATCTGAGAAAGACAAGATGTTTCTTATCTGCATTATCCTCTCCCCTCTCTGCCTCTTTGCTCTGATATATTGAGGTTTGAGTGATTTGGCTCAAAGGTTTTGAAGGTGTGTCATCCCACAGAAGGTTCACTTTGGTTGTCAGAAACAATGGGACTACTTAGAATAAAAGTCTTTATGAGCTACCTTTAACAAACTGGAACAGCAATTGTTATAGCTCTGTGCTTCCAAATGGAGCTACCCTCTGCACTCTTCCTTGTTTTCCTTCTGGTGCTGAAGCTTCAAGTGTTCCTTCATCTTCAATGTTTGCAAAGTGAAACATTGGCCTTGTATAACTAATGTTCATACAAGCATATGAGTTTGAATCATTTCAGTGATTTGAGATCAAAACTAACATTCATGCAAGTCTATGAATTTGGTGTTCCTTGCTTGAGTTATATGTATATACGTGAGACTGCTACTGCTGCTTGTTTTTACCATGCTGGAATAATTGTGTTTTAGAATTTCTTCAATTCTGAAGAAGGACTTTTGAAAGTTTGGTGGAGCTCTAAGTTCATTATTTAATATAGGTATATTCAACATAGGAGGCTGCCATGGAAACCAAACCGTGAAACCAGCATGTGCAGTTTCTATGTTCTTTCAAAGATTTGTGTAACATTTTCTGGATTTATTATTATTTGCGTGGCAGCAAAAGATACCCTCTACCATATAGCCTGACTATGACAGACAGGCAGCTATGAAGAACTGTTTTGTTGAAGGCCACACAGCAGGTCAGCGCTTGAGCACGCGACCGTGTCCAGCTCTCCTGGCTCTGAGCCTGATGTCCTCTCCAACCATTTAAAGTGTAATTTGAACAAGTAACTCCGATGCTAAAAACTCCTTTTGGGGCAAAAAATCACTGAGAGCGGTGAGGTTGCGTAGGGGTTACCGATCTGCAGAACTTCATTGGCAATAGATGAAGGAGCAGGAAAATGCTCTGCGTGCCAGCAGCCGTGAAGCAGGTTTTGCTTAGGCTGGACATTAGGTTGGGCCTTGTGAATCGACTGGACGCAGCGCGAAGGGAGCAGGGAGGCTGAGGGAGTTCGATATAGCTGGTTCATAATTTAAACAATCACGCAGGAAGAAGAAATGCATTTTCTCCTCTTCCTAGGCTCTGTGATGAGGTCATAACTCTGCTTTTATTGACCTCATGTTCCTTTCCATGGCATTAGACTGTGATGTCGTAAGGCCAAGATTATGAACTCTCTAAAAGCGTAAGAAGGATGAATAACTGAGCTAAGAGGAAGTGAGCTTTACTACTATGGCCCGTTTTTAATAGAAGCAGATGAAAGAGTGAAAATGTTGGTCTGATGAACCAGGACATGCACAGCTGTTTGCTTGCCTCATTTGCCCTTCGAGGAGGGACACCCCTGCATTAGTTTCGTTTGTCTGGAATTCTTTTTCTCATGAAGTCCTACATGTACGTTTTACTTCGGAGAAAATCTCAAATGCCCAAGCCCTTAAGGTTGAGAAATCTCAGACAGTTTTTCTTACACTTAAACATCGTTTTGCAAATCTTGGGTGTGCTGCTTAAAAAGAAAATGTCTCGTTGCTAAATATTTGGTTTATTTGTACATTTAAGTAGTTGAAGAGGAGATCAGTCTGCCAGCCTGCCTGCTACCTACCTGTTGTTTGTTTCAGTAATTCGTCTGAGTAGTTCTAGATGTGTTTTACAGCTCCACACCCACTAATGATGTTCCGGAGACAGTTAACTGAAAAAAAGCCTAGATGTGGTTACTGAATCCAACTCCCTAAAATCTAGAGGGAAAAAAACCTCCAGCAATCGAAGCTGGTTTCGCTCACGCAGATGTGGCCGCTGAACTAATAATCTCAGTAACTGTGCCTAAACCTTTGCAGAAACCTACCCAGGAGACACATGTTTCTGTTTTGGTAGTACAGGGCAGTGGTTCCCGTGGTGTTTTGAATTACAGACCACCATCAACACGCAGAATTACTTGCAGACAACCATGTTGTCATGATACCCTCACAATCATCTGAAAAAGATGATAAAGCAGGGATCATTTTAGGTTAATTACAGACCACGTACAATGAGTCTTGGATGGCTTTTGGTCACCCCATCATAGTTTGGAAACCGAGTACTGTTTTTTGAAAACATGTCAGGTTTTTTGCCAGCTTTAGAAGTTACTAGAACTGCTCTGACTGTCACATCTCAGTCATGTTTTCTTTTATTAATGTATTTTTAAAAAAAGAATGTGAATTGACCTTGCCAGTGGTTTTTCAATTCAGTTTTGCTCTATGGTTTTCAAGTTGATTTCTGAAAGTAGATAAACTTGTTTTGTCTTTTAGTATATACTTAACGAAACAGAAGCTCAGATAAAAGCAGAGCTGTGGATGAAAGAAAATGCAGATTATTTGAAAGAGCAAAAAGGTAAGTACATAAGGCTGAAAGTCTGCTTTTGGCCAGTATTGCTGAAATATGCAATCTCGGTAATCTTCATGCTGGTTCCCCTTTTGTCATCTTTCAGAAAAGGAAGCAAGAATAGCAAAAGAGAAAGAACTTGGGATTTATAAGGAACACAAGGTATTAAACTGTGTGCTAATTGTGTCTGTTTGAAAATGTCCTCTAAATTCATTACATTTGCTGATCACCTCCATGTAGGATGTCTGGGCATAATGCTACAGGTCACCCCTGAACAGGTAGAAGCTATTGTATCTCTACCTGTTACTGAATTACAAGGCTGTAATTTTTCAGGTGCTGAATAAAGCACTTTCTTGCCCAAACTTTTATTTTAAATTGCTATTATGGGAAAATTCTGTGCATGGCAAAGTCATAGCTAGCTCTTTGCATTTATGATTGCTGTCCTAATTGCTTGCTTATTTAAATACAGGTCTTAAGACATGCCTGATTTTTTTTTAACGTGTGCATGGGGAATTTGTTTGTACTTGCCATAACTTCAGTAGCTTTCTTTGCTCTTACAATAATGATTTCTTTATGAAGAGCTGAACAGATCCTTGTTACAGTCACTTGAAGGAATACTTTGTTCTACCTTTCATAAAGAATGCGACAGTTATGTTAACAAATGGCGTGTCCTGTCTCCATGTTTAGTAGTTTAAAGGAGCCTAATTGCCCGTATGTTCACAATTTACGGCATTAGTATTTTGTGCAATTGAGCAAGTGACAAGTCAAATCTTCCACATGCAACTGAAATCCGTATTAGTTTTTAGTGCATATATCCTCTATCTTTTTTTTCTGACTAATGCGAAAGACAGCGTTTCCTACTTCCCCTAGGTATTTCAACAATAAAAACAAAACCAGACAGTGAAACACTGTTTTATGCTTCAGAGTTTCTCATTCATCCTGCGCTTACGCAGACGTGGCAGTCTACCAGCAACTTTCAAAATTGTATAACTCATTGGCACCGCCAAGTTGCCCAAACACCCACTTTTTTGTTCGGACAACACAGAAGTTTTCTCTAACTCCGTATTGTTTCTGACAGGTTGAGTAGAACTTGATTAATGTAGTGCTTTCCAATTTCAAGGTGGCACTTGACCCATGTAGGTAAACAGAGGGGCTATTATCCATTAAGAAATAAATCTCCTGCAGAGCTCGGTGTTAAAACCTTCCTTTGAAAAGGAAAAAGCCAGATGAGAAACAGAAGCCCCTTTTTTTTTTTTATTTTACTTATTTTTTTTCCATACCTCCCGAGGCACAGGACATGGTTAGCCATGTTCTCTGGTGTCACCTCCCTCTGTCTGGGCTCTGTGCAGTGTCTACCCCAGCAGTGCTGGGGAAGGGCAGGCACGGGTGACATCGCTGCCTCCCGCATCCTACCCATCAGCATCCACCGCAGCCCACGCCTGGAAAGCTGCTGCTGCTGTTCTCGACCTTTTTCAGGGCGGAGAAGGAGTTGGGTAGATGCTCTTCCACACCCTATTCGGGCTTGATATAAGATACTATTGTAGTTTAGATACGGAGTTGTTGGTGCTTAGAAGAGTTGTGACCCAACTTGATTCTTACTTTAAAGGCAGTTTTAGCTGGGGAGTTTCTTTATTTCCATGCTGGGTGATGCTATCAAGGTGCCTGTTCCTGTAACAGGTGTTTGCTCCTTTTTTATTTTTTTTCCCACAAGTGAGAAATGGCCCTTGTTTCTTCTCTGGCAGCATTACAAATACCGAGTAAAGAATTTGTAATAAGCTGTGTGGGCATTTGGCAAGAAGCGACCTCTTATCTCTCAGAGAAAAGAGACCTCTCGATCCTGTTGAGTGGCAGGAGAGGGAATGCTGGCGTAGCCTGGCCGCGTCACCTGCATCCCCGCATCAGCAGCACCTGAGCCAGGACTGCTGGGCTGCCGCTCGCCCTTCTGCTTCATGGAAACTTTGTTTGTGTCTCCACCACTAATTTTATATTTTAATTAAGCCAAAGAAATCTGCAAAGAAGCGGGAGCCAATACAAGCCAGCACAGCAGGAGAGGCAATTGAAAAGATGTTAGAACAGAAGAAAATCTCAAGTAAAATTAATTATAATGTGCTAAGGGACCTGAACAGCAAAGGAAGTAACACACCAAAGAAAGAGGATGACAGCACTGATGACAGCACCAACACCAAGAAGCTGTCAAGAAGAAAATCTATTGCCAGTAGGAATATAGCCAACCCTGTAAACAGTGTGGGAAAAAGGTACTGCAATTGTTCATTTGTATCTGTGTCTGTGAGACTGTCTATGTATCTTTCTGAGCCAGACAATGCAGGGGCTGAAACATTTGTTTGAGGCGAAAATAATGTCGGGGCTCTGTTTTTATTTATTTTGCCTGTGGTGTCACGGCAGCACCTTATTTATAGTTCACATATCAGAGGTCTGCTTTGGCGTGAGTTAATCATCCTGAAGCCAAAAAAAAAAAAAATCAGTGGAAATTCATAAACGTGACTCTTTCAGCTGGGGACACCTTTTCTTCATATAATCCCAACATTTGCTGTCCTGACTTTCTAAGTTGTCGGTATCAGCTGACACGACACTTAATGTTCGAAAGCTTTGGCTTTTTGCTTGATTTGAAAAATATAGTTCCCATCTGTTTTGACAGCTAGCTGTTTTGATTAGCTTTTATTTTAGTTTTATTCCAAAGTTTTGTTGTTAATTGGTGACACAAATTTAAAGCTTTACAGTAAATATGCTTGTCGGTTTTCTGGTCTGCATTTGCAAATGTTTTATAGTCTGATGAAAGCTACTATTTTCATGAGTGAAATATTTGACTTGCTGGGCAGATTCGTAGTGTGCTGTAAAGTGTAGAAGGAGATTGATGTGTCCTATCTGCAATATTCAGCTATTTTACTAATCTTCAGTTTATGAAATCATGTGGGAAGATCATCTGAAACATGTCTAAGTAATTCCTTATTTAGGTGTTATTTATCTATATATTTACTGCCTAAAAGATGTAGGTTTTTTGCTTCCACAAGTATAGGCAAAATTTCACAAAGAGATTTAAATATTTAATTCTAGACTAAAAGAGGGTAGATTTAGACTGAATGTAAAGAAGCTATTTTCTACAATGAGGGTGGTGGTGTAACTGGTTGAAGGACCAGGCTGGGCAGGACAGGAGGGTATCCAGCCACAATGTGTGGGAAATCACCTGTCCGTGCAAGAACAGGAGACATAGGATTCCTGAAAATGTGAAGCTGGGAGAGGTTGTAAGTACACATCCCTCAGAAGCTAAGCAAAGTAAGGATGACTAGACCCAACCCCTTATTTTGACTTCATTTCACAACAAGCTTTTGGCTTTGGCATTCGGATTCTCAGCCAAAACTGAAGACCGCGCTGCTGGCCCCAGTGTCACCGGCATACAGGTTTTGCAGTGTACCAAACACCTTTTCTTTCTCTGCTGTACCTTCTTTATTTTGTATTTTACCAAGGGAGCTTCATCCTTATGCACCTTCTCCTTCAATATCAACAGCTTTGCTTTCCAGTTCGTGTCTCGCTGTGGCTTTTAGTCTCCTCTATCAGTTCTAGAAGACCCAAGCACGTTAAGTTTTGCACTAGTGAAGGAAAGTGGGGATGCACTGAGGATTAACTGCCAACGTTTAGCCTATGCTTTATTTGGATTTAACAGGTCTTAATGAGTCATATATCTGGTATTTCTAGTAAAAAGTGTAGCTGATCTGGTTGTTTGAAAGGCTGCAATGGGAAGTAGGGGCTGGTGGGGATCCCGGTGGCATTTCAGAGCTCGGCGGTAACATCCGTGCTCAAGCGGCTTTGCCACAGCCGAGCCTTGTCACTTCTGAGGTTTGCAGAAATGCTGGGCACTCAGGGCTCCTGTTGAAGTCAGCATGTTAAACTCTTAACAGGTGTTAAAGTCCTTGGAAAATCATGCCATAAATATTTAATTTAACAGTGGTGCAACTTGAAAAGGTTTCTAAATAAATACAAATCAGTATTTTGCAAAAGCAGCTAATAAAACATGTTTATTTTTCCTCTCGAGAGCTTAAAGTACGTCCTTAAGATGCATGCAGAGTTTCTTGATGATGATTAGCTGATCTTGGATACAATGAATTTTGCAGCAGAGCACTTCAGAGGAGGTTGGAGATATGTGCAGATACGGGAGTTAAGGAGGTTTTATACTCCAGAAGCAGACAGTGTTCTTGCCTAAATAGTATCAAGGACTTGGCAAACCATTAGCTGGACTTTTTTCCTTAAAATTAAAGATTTATGACATACTTTTGATTATTATTTTTTTTTGCTAGTAGTTTAAATGCCATGCATTTTAAATGGCATGCATAAATTTCTGCGTTCAGCATTGTTCTTATATGCCATGCATTCTTTGCCTTTGTTCAGCATTATTCCTCGGAGAGGGGAATGGCTAAATACTTTCCCAGAGATACAAAAATCATGGTAATTTATATGCAATTAATAATAATAAAACCCCTGAACATTGCTCATTAGAAAATGAATGAAGCAGATAATGTAACTTTATCCAGGAGGCATTTGCAGAGATCTTGCTAACCACTTGGGTTTGTGGTGATTTACAGTCCTGCGTGTTTACATGTCTTAAATATTTAGTAAGCTCCATCTGATTGCAGTAGCACCTTGCGTAACTGTGCTTTGATCTGGTCCTTTAGTTCATCTGAGTTATAGCCTGATCTTAAAGAGCTACTGAGTTAGTCCTGATTCCAATTAAAGTTACACGACAGGAAAGGAGTACTTGTTCTTGGTGGTTAAAGCAGCACTCTTGTGAAGGTATAAAATTAGGAAAGTAGATTTGTTTTTATTTTTTTCAGTAAATAACTATCTTTATTCCATTCCCTTTGCAAGCCAAGATTGTTCATACCTCACCAGATTTGGACAGCTGATGCAGCCATGTTTGTCGTATGTCTTTCTTCGTACACAGTATGTTGCACCCTGGAAGCAGGAAGTTGATCTTCATCTTGTCTTTCTAATTGCTCCTTGCTGTAAAATACTTCGTGTTGTTATTTCCGCATAGGGGACTTCAGATTATCTCTAAAAAATCGATTGTCCCAGCCAGATGCGGTGCAATCTCTGGGTATTTGGTTTTTGATTATTTTTTGGTTGGTTGGTTGTTTGATTGGGGGTTTTTTATATGATATAAACTAGCAGTTACAGTGTTAATCAGCTAAAATATTGGAAAAGCTTTTCTTTACTGATGTAGTAATGATAAGCAAATTTTACAGTCTTGTAAAAAGTTGTTGATTTGCAAGAAATTTATGAAGAGCTCGAATCCTAGCATGGTCCCAGGAGCATGCTTAAACTGGATATTTTTTCATTTGGTGATCATTTTAATATAGCTTTGTTGCTACTGTAATCACTTAATGGCTACTTGAATTCCAGAGTCGATATAGTTTCTCTACATGTTATTTCATAAAAATAATTCTGACTTTGAAATCTCAGAAATGTTTGGGGTTTCCTGAAATTTTGGTAGGAAGATGCTTTCAAAGAATTCTTCCAAAGGTCATGCAGATTTCTCCTTTTTATATGAGTAGACATTATATAAATCAATATTTTCAGGAGCAAACTGGATTTTTGAACGGATTTCTTCACTGTGAATGCTGTGCAACTTTTTGAGTTATAGAAAAAGCCATGCTTTTCTCAGGCATTTGTCCAGAATTACTTATTTTATCTGTCAAGGTGTTAGAAAACTAGTAATGGCAATGTAAGTACTTTTAGGAAATTTTATGTTGTGTAAATGTATTTCATTACATTTCTTAGTGCATTTTTGTTCCAGTAGGTATCGCAATTGGTGCTTCATACGCAAAAGCCGTTTCGTCCTCTGTGTGTTTGAGATATGGCACAGTGGATGTTACAATAATGGATGTTGCAACTTTAATTTCAATTACCAGATGCACAGTTTATCTTCACTAATGTCTTCTGTGCATATGAGGCATAAGAATAATATGTCGAACTCCTAGAGAAGAACAGTTGCTACTTTGAGCTACTTAAAACCGGAACTCAGTTAGAGCTGCGCCGTGTGCCGGAGCTCTACACATCCAGTAAAGAAGGTTTTTAGGACTGGAAGCTTTTGGCTGGGAGCTTAATAATTTATTTTATATTTGCTTGAGCTGAATCTTACATTACCTGTGAAGTGAAATGTGTTGTACCAAGAAAATGTGGGAACAAGAAAGCTTTCAAGTCACTACTTTTAAAAAAAGATTTAAGCCTCTTTATTGCTATGTGCTTGAAATTGGTAATGATATCAGAAAAGACAGGATATATTATCGGGGGAGTAAATGTGTCAGGTTAATCTCCTGAAGAATTTGCCTTGGAAGAAATGAAGCAGGACTGCAAAGCACAGCTGAATCCATTGTAATGAAACAAGGTTGTTCTGAATGGAAGCATATGAATATGTAATAGAAAACCAAATCATGCCTGCTATGAACATGACAGAAACCCTTGGTGGAGACCTCAGATTTGATTAGGTTTGGAAATTCACCTCCAAATTTTCACCGTGTTCTCACTTGTATTTCTGGACTATCCGTTTTGCTGCTGTGCATTGGCATGTGGCTCCACTGCGCCCCGGAGCCGCGGGATCTGGGTGTTTTGCGGTCCCAGGGAGGTGTCCTGCTGCTCACGTTCCTGCCCTGGGACACACACTTTCAGTCTGCATCTGCTCCGGCTACATTTTTGCTGTCTTTTCAATGGGTGTCACGACCCCAAAAAAATCCGCTTTATTACTAGGGAGAATGCCTGCAATACTTTTCTACAGCCCGCTGTTCGGCCTCTGATTTAACCTGATAAATTACTTGGTACTTTCTTGGCTCTAACTGGAATGCCGTTCCCCCGGAGGGAGTATAATATGGTCAGAAGCCTAATGTAGGTGCTTTGGAGGAGCCCTATGAGCCCAGGGAGACAGAGTGGGCTCCCCGCCACGAGCCAGTGGGAATGTTGCCCCCAGCTCCCCTCTGCTCCAACACTCATTTGCAGCTGGCCCTTTCTGGAAGCTGGGATGTGCATGTTACTCTGTAGGGCAGAAGTTTGTTTCAACCTCATTGGCCTTGCCAGATTATTTTCGGTTACGTTGTAGGACGGAGGGGCCGCGGGTTGGTATTTATCACAGCCAGCCTGAAAACTCTCTCTTCACTCGTTAACCCTGCAGACGTGCAGCAGAATCTGTATTACTTTCTCCCAGGGAATACGGAGGGAAGAAGCCTCGAGCCCCCTGTTGCCCTCATAACCAGAATTGCTAATAATGATAAACCTTTTATTTGCAGTTTTACTGTTTCGGCAGATGAAGGTGTCCTGAATGCGGGGCCGTATCCTGGCTGGGTGCTCCTAACTCAACTTCAGCTCCGGGTGTCCTGAATGCGTATTCTACATCACCCGTGGCTTGTAACTTATTTTGTAAACCCAAAGCAAACTTTTTTTTAATGTAAAATATTTTTTGTTTATTTTACATTGCGAGACTGGTATCTGTAGAGGGGAGAAGTGTGACCTCATGTTTTCCAGATTACTTAGATGGTGTGAAGATCATAGAATCATAGAACGGCTGGAGTTGGAAGGGACTTTAAAAATCATTTAGGTCCAACCCCCTGCCGTGGGCAGAGACACTTCCCACTAGATGAGCTTGCTCGTAGTCTCATCCAGCCTGGCCTTGAACACTTCCAGGGATGAAACAGAGCTCATCTTGAATAATCCAAGGGATTCCTGGGTGTCTGAAATCCCTTTTTTTTCCTGTTGCTTAAAATCAGTTAGACTCAGGTGATCATAAAGCTTGAAGCTCTCTTGATTCACTGTGTTGAGAGTTGTTGTTTCAGCACTGTTTTTTTTGTTAAGAAAAACAACATTGCTGGTTTAAAAATTTTGGAATGAGTATCTTAAAAGTTCGTTGATGGCAGCTGATGCAGTGGAGTCTGGTGGGCTGATGGGTGTCCTGCAGTTCCTGAGGAAGCAGAGCTTCCAAAGAGGCACAAATCCCCATATTTGGCAGCTACAAACCTCTTGAGAGAGAGTCTTTTCCATGGCAACTCTGGTGGTATACGTTCTCTGTGCAAATTGCCCCTTTGAGGTGAGTTTTTAAGAGTGTTTTTGTGTGCTTTAATTTTCCATCATATATTTTTATTTTTCAGAATTGCCTTCAGCTCTTTGTCTAATTTACCTTTGATATCCTGTTTTTCTCTCTCTGCTTTGAAGTCTGTTACATGCTTTGGAATTCATGTCTATTTACTTAAAGTGAGATATTAAATTTTATTTCTTGTCGTGTGCTGCTTCAGGCCTTCTTTTTATATGTGACTAAAGTACTAGCACCAATTTCCCACCTGGAATAAAATTCTTTACAGAAGATACTTGTTGAGATGGTAGTTAGGAGTTTCTTCTATAGCTTAATTATTATTTGGTTGATATTTTTGGTGTTTCCTCTGGAAGCAGTCTTGTGTTGGCTACAGGATTAACTAGACTGTGATTCCTGGGCATGAAAGTACATGTGGTGGGAGCCACATTGAGCATGTGGAGTCAGCTTTTGGTTTGAATATTATGCATGGGGTAAATAAATTCTCTAACCACTTTGACATAACTGTTTTCTTATGTGATCTGCGCTTTGAGAATTTCTTTGGAGTGTAATTTTATGTATATTTGTGCTTTGCTGTGGTATATAATCATTTAAATCAAAGGTTAATCAAAATGATTAGTCATTCTGAACAGGAAAATGGTGACATTTGATAAGTACCTCCACTTAAAATAAATCTTACCAATATTTTCCAGTCTTGTAACTTCTGGAGGGACAAGCTTATACAAATTATGTTTAGTATTTTATTTACAAAAAGCAAAGCCAAGAAAAAATGAATTCAAGACTTCCAAGGTTCTGCTTTTCAAGTCATGCATCTCCTTATTAAAGTTAGCTGTACGGGGGAGAGCTTTACGAATGACCTTGAAAGGAGCTGACACGTGCATTTACTTGTTCACAGTTGATTTGAGGAGTTGATCTAGTAAAGCCTGTGGTGATGTTGTAACCTGGCTAATGCTGCAGGTTACGGCTGTTCATATGAGCTAAGAAGCCTTTTGTAGTAAGGGGATAAATCAGAGGCAAGAAGTGGAAAGAAATGTATCTGACCCAACATTTTTTAAAACGTCTGTGTGTGTTTTTAGCTTCTGAACACTAAAATGTGATGGCCAGCAGCCTTTCCTTCTTCGTTAGATGAGGACATAGGAGGAAAAATGCTTTTTTTTCTGCGTGTAGCACTGCACTAGACGTGGAGTGAGCAAATGCCACCAAGAGACTGGGCAGGCAGGAACTGTCTGGGGAACGGAGTGGCGGGGTAACCCATTACCCTCGAATTCATTTCTCTTGATATTGAGATAAAACAGAAGGATAGGGGGAAGAATAGGGTTGTTGTTTTTGGGTTTTTTTTGTAAAGGAAAAAAAATACCAAACCAACAGTTCCCCAAACTCGTCCTTCCAGAAGCTGGCAGGTGTTTGTCAGGATTTGACATTTATTCTGATTACTCAGGCTACTTGAATGATCAATTCCCCCTGATGCCGACGACAGCGTTTTTCTTTCACACCTGATGGGCTCGATGCTCGTGAAAATACAGCTGCATTGAGCTCGGAAACGTGTGTGGATGGTGTCTCACATGGTCGTGCTCCGCACTGCGGAGAAAGGAGCTCCTGCCCAGCCGTCGCCCGGCCGTCCCGCAGTGTCTCCTGCTGCCGGAGTGGCTTCTGCCACCGACTCCCGAGTCACCACAGCAGTTCCTCCAGCAGCTCTGCACTTTTCTGTCAGGCAACTTTGGTTTGTTAAGGTGAGGTTCCCAAAAAAGCTCATTCCTTCACCCCTCAATCCTTTCCTTCTTCCTGCAGGAGGTGAGTTACAGAATCCTTTTCCCTCTGTCACACCTGTGCTGCCAGTGGATTAAGAGAAACGAAGTTAAAAGTTTTCTAGCTTATGTTATTAAAATGGAATATTTTTCCTAAGAATCCCAGGTTTGGACTGGAATTAGTTTTTGAGTACTGCAATAAAATTCCAACATTTCAGTATGGCAGCTAACCCACCTGTATTTTCACTCTGTAAAATATAATTGGAGAAAAATGCCCCTGGAATAGCTTAATAATAGGAGAAATAATGTAAAGAAGCCTTCTCGATGTGAACTGTACCAATTTCTGTAAGTTCAGTGATGCTGCAAATGATCTCTAGTTGTACATCATTCATTAAGAGCATTCAAATTTTATAGTACAGACATTTAATGTTGTCAGAATTTGCTCTAGTGTAAGGATAAGGGAATGTGCTCTGCTGGGACTGCAGTGGAGTGTTCCTGAGCTGTCATTTATTTGGACTTAGAAAACCTTTGAGAAAAATATATAAATAAACCCTTCAAGATCTAGGCTTGTGTGAGTGTTTCAGCAATAACAAGCATCTACCAAATCCAGCACTAGGGTTCCATTTACCCTAAATGATTAGAATGCCGCCAATTTAAAACTAAAAAGGTGTTGATCTGGCTCGACCTCATGGCCCAGACCCAGGTGAAGTCCCCTTATTTCTCCAGCAACCTTCTTGTTTTGTTAATATAAATTGGATATTGCTTTTTCGCCTTCCACTCAGGAAAATCGTCTCCTTGTCAGATTCCGAGGAGGTCAGCTGGGCAGCGCAAAAACGCAGAAGGGATTTTTGTGATTGTCTGAAATAATTTTGTCTTGTGTTTTAAGACCAAACAGAAGCAATTTTAGCCCAGAACGTAATTTTGTCTGACAGTTGGGTTGCGAGCACCTTGTTTATCAATGTTTTCATTTTCAGGTTGGTTATAAGAAAATGCTCTGCGAGTTTTTTTCTTCCAAATTACACTCAGTGGGTCTAATGGGAGACTTAATATAAATATGTATGTGCAGTCTCTTGAACTTTAATAGGGTGTTAGCAAAAATAGTTATATGTGATGTGGGGGGTGAGGAGAGGGGGAAGAAACAAAGAAATTGAAAGTGTTATGGCTCTTGTTATCAAACCCTGGAGGTGCACGTCCTGCTGTCAGGGCTGAGAGTACTTCAGCGCTGTGAAATGCTCCTTCTCAGCCTGTAGATTTTTTCAAATTTATTTCTTTGTATTTTCACGGGTGGAAAATTCTTGGTCTCTGAATTGATTTTCCTTTGACCCTAGTCCAACAGGGGCTGCTTGTTGATCTTTACAATATATATCTGCTCAGTTTTTTAGTATAAACCAAGGGAAGCGTATGTCTGGTATGGTTTAGATTTGCAAATAAAGTTGAGTCTTCAGTGAATTATTTGTTAAATGTTGAAGGAAAAGGAACAAAACAAACAAAAAGCTCACTTTTTCTCGCTACAATATGGCATATGGTTTTTTACCAAGACTAATACCCAAACTGGGAGAGCAGTCACATGAAGCTTCTTGTTTCCTGATGTTTGCATGCATTGCCAGACCAGGTAGCTGGCAATCATTGTGTGGTTATGACTGCAGTTCTTTCACCGTGGCTGGGTAAAGAATTGGAAAGTTACAGCAGTTCGTTGCAAAACTTGAAGTTCTTTTTGTTCGCATAATATTTAACAGCATCTACATAATTAGTTTTAAATTGGCCACTGTACTGTAACTTAGTCATTTATGTAAGTGCTGTTCCATTACCCAGTGATACTTCTGGTGTGCTGACGGATTTCAGTTTTACCTTGCTGCAGTCGTTACTAAATACAGCATGAAACGTTCTGAGATAACTTCTAAATGTGGTCTTGGAAGATACGTTCAGCAAATCTAACTTTTTCTTCTGTTGTTGAATTTCCAATTTATTGTGAGTCACAAATTTCTGCCAACCTTTTTCCTTTCCCTCCAGTGCAACGACAGACTGAACAAACCCACTTTTAGAACACGCGATAACCGAGGCGACTTGCCCACCTGCTCTAGAGCAGCCCATCTCCTTCTCTAGTACAAACTTCTTCCTTGTAACCCAGAAAGAAGGGAAGAAACCACTGACTTCTACATGCATTTTTATTTCCCCCCTGCTTTAACCTTGGAAAGAAACCTGTGCTGCGGCAGAGGTTGGATGGGGAGGTAAAGAGTAGAATATAGCGTGGATGGACCTCGGGACCTGTGGTCAATCTCCCAAGTGCACATGCAAGCGGAGAACCTCTCACCCTGAGTGTTCTTTCAAGGCATCACCTGGCTCAACAGCTGTCAAAAAATAGATTTGAAATCTTTCCATTCAAGCAGTATTGTAATAGCTGGCAGGGAAAGGATACGAGGCTGTTACAGCCCATGGCATGGCATGATGCGGTAGATTTGAAATCTGTATTTATGCTGAGATGATTGTAACCTTGATGAATTAAAGCACTGGAAGATGTTGGATGTTGAGAACACTCTCAAGTCTCAAACAGAATGGAAGTGTTGGGCATGTATATAACAGTCTGTTGTCTCTTTATTCAGGAATGGGTTTAGATGTGGTATTTATGTGAGAGAAATATGTTCTACTTCGCAGTATAGTGTTCTTTTAAGAAGTTATCAGCATATTTAATCTGAGTGTTTTGAGATCTGAAGGACACGCATACAAATTTGAAAGCGGAATGAAGTGGCTCACGTATTTATTTTGTAAGGTTATCTTTGCCTGTCTAGAGTAGTGACATGGTAGTTTTAGAAGAAAAATGGCTTTACATGCTTCTACATGGATTTTATCATGCAGCAGTAAAGAAACAAAATAATTTGAAATCCTAACTAAAACTATTGTTGAAGTTGAGACAATCATCATATTAAAGCAATAGTTGAATCAGTCAGTCATCTGATGAATTAATAATGGAGATTAAAGTCAACAGTGAATCAAATTATTAGATGAGAAGCAAGACAGAAATCAGGGTGGTTTAAAACGTATGACTTGTAATTATGAGGCAGCATGACCTGCTGCCTGGCTTTTAAAGGCAGTGACAGACCCTTTCAGTTTGGCCTTTAGTAAGTCAGTTTAAGGGTTAATTCTGTGCATAAAGGTGCTACTTAATGCAGATGTTTGAGACTTACTCTTTTTCCTGACAAATGAACTGCGTGCAAGCAATATTGGCTTAAAAAATTGATACTCAAATATAGCATGTCTTAAACATGTTTGCGCTGTATTCATACCTTTTGAAATATTACGGGGGGGGAAATGATGGGAACAGAGTGTAAGGAAGGTGAACTCCTTTGTGTAGGTTGTTTGTGGAACAAGGTGGGTAGGAGAGCAGCTCAGGTTGGTCGTAAGGCTGGTGGATGCCTGTTGCGACCTTTCTCTGGGTGTTCCTGCATCAGGTTCTATCTTCTGAGGTCTCTCCTCCTCTTCTCCTGCACACTGTCCAGGAGATTAGGGCCATTAACAGCTGCCAGTGATGTTGAAAAGCAAAAACTCAACCTTTTGCTGACGTGTTCATTCACGATACCACCTCTGCCATACCTGTTCTAAACACATTGAGGAAATAAGAACTTTCTCAGTCCAGTGCAAATGTGATTTTGACCTTTGAGCAATCTGGAGCATCCAAAATTATTGGGCCTTACTGTCGGATTTTATATGATTTATTTTTATTTTTAAAATCAAAACGTATACACTCCAAAAGTCTGAGAAGCTGAAAAAACTTCAGTTTCATCATGGAAAAAGGAGTACACATACCTCAAATTTCCTTAAATCCTTGTGGGAATAGAACCAGTTTTTATCCATACATCCATATTTTCATTTTCCTGTTAGTTTTTAAAAGATTCTTGTTCTTTTTCATCAGCAAACGATCAGGGTAGAAATTTAACTGGATTGCATGTATTGCATGGCTCAGATAGACTGTGTCATACATTTCCTGAAAATAAACCTAAATAGTGATTCATCAACTCTTAAAGTATGAAATGACAAGACTTAATTCTCTTCTATTAAAAACAAAAAAAAACCAAACAAAAAATATGATCCAGCGAAGGGAGGGGAAGCCTTGAAGGGGAGGAAAGAGAAAGAAAAGGCTGATTAAGGATTTAAAACTACTGGGGTTTGGGGTTTTTTTTGCAACCAGTGAACTGAGTCCAATGTAAAGTGTGGTGTGTGTAAACCATAAGAAATCATAAATTCTGTATAATGCAGAATAACTTACTAGCAAGTGACTGAGGAGCTGGAGAGGTCTTGGTTGCGAGGGAAAGGTTTCTGTAAAAATAAAGCTCATCTCGCTGACCTTTGCCGACCCCGGCTGCCTCTCTCTTAATCTAACCTGAAGAGATTAGAAAAACCCCTCGACATCAAAAGGAACCGTGGACACTATTGTCTCCCAAGGTGCCCATTGTGTTTGGGAGTGATTTATCGGGAGGCAGCAGCCTGCTCCAGCTCCGGAGCCTTCACCCGCTGGCACCAACAATGCGGCCCCGGCTGCGGGTCAGGCTGGCCATCTCCAGCCCTGCCTTGGACAAACAAAGCCCCAACTACGTGATGGATGGGAAACCCGACTCCGAGATTCAGTTGCCCAAACTTGCTTTGGAAGATCTGCTGGTTTTAATGGATCAACATTTTTCCGGTGCTTCCTGTGTTTTATCCAGAGATGGGTAAATAACGCTTTTATTTTGTTCAACTGCAGAAAACACAGTGTGGTTAAATCGCTGTCCTTCAGCTCATGGTAATCTTCAGGTCCTGTGTTTTTTTATGTATATATATTTTATATTTTTTATATATATATATACACACACACAAGTTTTACAGAAAAAAATAGTTCTTTAAATAGCTATTGGGGGAGAATGCAAGTTTTATACCTTTATTTCTATCTCATCAGGAGAATTGAGAGAGAACATTTCGAAGATCCGATGATTACTAGGCTGTAGTTTTCTATTAGCTTTGGGTTGCAATTTAAAATTACTTTTTAAAACATAAGGAGGTCTTAAATTATGAAACAGTAGGAAATCCTGAGATCCAAGGCATGGAGTGGGCTTGCAGTATAGCATATATTCATTATTTTGTTGCTACTTCAGTAGTTCACAGGTATTAAGCACAGCGTTATATTAGCTTTTTGGTGAAGACCAGACACTGGAAAACTCAAGTTTATGGTTCAGCATTTGCTGATAGGATTTGCAACTCAGGGAAGTCCAGATTTAAGATGTTTTTTGCAGAGCACTTGTGAGAGGCCAGCCACAGTGACAGATGCATTTTTGTCTAAATTACTTTCCCTCTCTTTTCAATTTCAGTATCTGCTGATTTCATTTTAAAACCCATTTTAAAGCAAATGAAATAGCTGAGACTTTTTCTAGCACAGTAATCAAGACCTTAAATACCCTACCTCTCTACAGAACACAGTTTTAAGAGCTGGTATTTGTGGGCAGGGAGCTGGGCGTACACTGCAGGTGACATAGTCGAGCTGGGGCTACCCATATTAGGCTTTACTTTCAAGTAATTTTAAAGGTTGAACAAGATTTTCGAGCTTTTGTTGGAAGACTTATCTTTTACTAAAGCACTCTCCAGAGCGAAGCTCCTCTTGCTTACGCTCTGTTCTCCACATCGCAGCTCCAGAGATATCTGGCCTGCTTCCAGTTTAAATCCACTTAATAGGGTGAATCTGAAATGATTTAAACACTCTCAATTTACCGCCATAACCAAAGGGTCAAAGCCAGCAGCTGCAGAATCACTAATACTCAAAAGAGTTTTTTAAGAGGGATTTATACCGCGCTGCTTTAAAAATGTCATTAAGATGAGGCGGGGAGTGCTTTAGGTGAGTGATTTCTATCACCCAAGCCTCCTATTAATGGATCACCTCAAGATTTTCTGCACTGTGATATACCAAGGGCTGGATTTTGTCCCACTGACCTGTGTGGCCTCTGGTTCACGCTGTCAAACGGCGGAGCAGTCTGTATTTCGGTATGTCTACAGGCACCACAAAAAATTGTGAGACTTGTTCCCTAACGAAGCAGGTCGTTGACTGAATGGATGTTCCCAGGCTTTGTGCAGCTTTTTTTTGGAAAGAAATGGTAAAACAATTTACTTAACATCTGAATATTTGCCAATTTGTGCTACAGTGTTTCCTGGTAAGTTACTAAACGTGCTGTCTATTGCTTTGGTGCAAATATTTTCCTTTCTTTTCTTTTGTAAGACATTTCTTTAGGATGAGCATCCCCCTTGTGTTTAACGATCTTGCTTTTCCTCGGCTCTTACCGAGTGTATCTCAGTGTTATTTATTGCCTTTCTGTCTAACTTAGGCTCTTAAGTATTGTTTTGACTGCAGTCTTTCTCAAAATCTAGAAAAAGCAGTTTCCATTTTGCATGAAAAGGAAAAAATAACTTGTTTTTGGTTTTCCGTAGACCTTCAAAAGGACAAAAAAAAAGGATTAAATAGGAAAGTAGAGAAAAAATAATTGAGAAACATTGAAAAGTGCTCACTGATTAAACTGTAGGGAACATTCACATATCTGCCATTTGCTCTCCTGAAGATCAATACCATGAGACTAATCTATGATGTTTCAGCAGTCTATAATAGCTCTAACATATTATCTCTCAGAGTATTATTACTTGAATAAAAATTGCTGGTTTTAAATTTTGAAGATATCGGGATACTCATCTCGGCATTCATTATTTCATAAAATGGATCAACGGTGTTCTCTGTGTGCGCACACAGTTCGATATTCTTTCAAAATTATATTGAAGGGTGGTCATGCTGTTGCAGTGATCCTGTCCAGCACTGTTACACCTGAATGGATGCCAAAAAAACAAGTAAAAAAGAGAGGAGGCATAAAACCCAAGAAAAATCTGACTGCTTTATACCTGATGTTGTTACAAAGGTGTCATCTCGGTGATGGAGGGAAGGCAAAGTAGTAGCTGCCCCAGCACGATTTTGCCCAGCGAGAGGTGCAAAACCAGCTTGAAAGCTTTTTGCATTGACTTGTGGTCTTTTTAAGTTAGATACTGGGAGTTTGTAATTTGGTGAGGAGGGAGAAGCATCTTTAGTAATGTATTTATTGACAGCCAAGTTATGAAGTTTGGGCTAATTATAACTTCTTGTGTCTCTGTAAGTGGATTCAAAATGACTCATTTGCTCTTGTGCTGTAGTAACTTTTGTCATTTACTCTTTTTTCTTTCAAGCAACTGAATGCCATATTGCCTCTAAATTGGGAAAATATTAGATTTCCTTAGCCTAAGCATAGAGTCTTGGGTTTTTGCAATTATATTTCGAAACACCAGTGGACAGTAGTCAGTGAAAGCAAAAAGACACAATTCTTACTGAGGCTGCATTTGGAAGCCTCTGTTAAAAATGTTCTAAAGCAACCTGTGCCATGAGCAGTGGGGTGGGATCCTCCCAACCTGGTTTCCCCTTTGGGGAGAGAGGGGGGAACTTTTATGGATCTCCTTTTCCTACTCCTGATTTTCACGAAGGGCATAGGAACTTGGTTATTTTTGTGACTTTTACCTCTACCAGATTTTGTGGTCCCTGAATGTTTGGAAGGGTTGGAGTGGAATAAAAGGGAGATGGATGGGCTGTCAGCATGTCACATAGTTATCCTTCTATAATTATCTTTTCTGTAGGGTGTCGAGTGCACCTTGTGTGCTTAGGCAAAGACTTGAAAATAAGGAGTGAATATCTATTACACAGTAGCTGATTTAATAAGACTTTTGGAGCCTTTAGTGGTGTTTTTGTGGGGTTTGAATATTTTTTTCCCTGACTGAACTGCTATCTCAATGTCTTCTAACATTTAGTAACTGTTGTTCTGAGCAATTTTCAGGGTGAATCCAAAGTCACAGCATTACTGGGGAAAGACTAATCTTTAACCCTCAAAAATGCCTACATTCAAGTTGCCCAATATTGGCAAAGAATATGTACTGTGTGGTGTGTTTTATCAACTTTGCTTGTAGCAAAGCAAAGGGAGTTTGTCATAACACGAGTCGCTTATTGATGACACAGTTGTCTGTGATTGATAAGAAGTGGCAGATTTATTTCAGCTTCAATTCTTTCCATTAGCATTCCTATCGACCATCTGGCAGTGGAAAACCTCACTTGTGAGAAAGACTAGGATCTTGTTAAAAAAATTACAAGATTACTTGGGGCCTTTTTTTTTGTCAGTGTCCTGATGAGACAGAAAGTTGTCACTTTCAGTGACAGTTCCCATTGCCTGAAAGGGTTGAGACTGATGCTGGGTCAGCTTGTGACTTGTTTTTAATGGTTTTTAATTATTGCCTTGGTTTCAGCAAACATTTAGTTAATGGTTATGTAAGTATCATTTTGTGGGCTTTGCAGCTCTTTCATAGCGTTCAGTTATTTGCTAGAATGAGAAGAAACATGTGGGAAGAACAGAGCAAACCACCTTTTTCAAAATGGTACCATTTGACTGTGCTTCAGATGCCCTAATCAAAATGAGTTAAAGATCATGCACCAAGGAGAGATGCTTAAGGGGCAAGAAATGAATCCTAAATGAATTGTGATATTCCAAATCGTGGAGTGGCCTGTATATCCATTAAGTGGTAGATACATGCACTGATACGAGAGAAAAAAATGTGAAATATGGGGCTGGCATACAACGGGTGATAAAACCTCAGGACGTTTAGTGGAGCTCCTGCAACAGTACAGGGAACTGCATCGCGGTCTTGAATGCAACAGCTGCTCTGGCCCTACCATGCCCTGATGAGAAATATTCCATCAGGGCTGTCTTTGGTAAACAGCTTCATGGGGCTTTTCTACTGCAGTGTTTGACACTGGGAGTTGTAGTGCTGTCTCCGGCTTCCCACCTGCAGCACCCTCTGCTCCCCAGAAATTTCAAAGTATTTCAAGGTAAAGGCCTGAAACCTTGTGGTTAGAACCCCTTGCATCTAGATTTTCTGGGGGATGTTGTAGAGATTAATGTTATCTGCATGTTGCCGAGAGATGAGTTACGGGCAGACAAAACATATTCTATGTGAGGTTCTGTGCATCTGCAGGGTTTCCTTAAAACAATGTTTTTATGTCATTGCTAAACATATTTTTTTGGGCAGGAGGAGGGGGTTGAAAGAAATATTTCCATTTCTCAGAGTGTGATAGATTTCTGTCCAGGATGTCCAGAGCTTGACCTTGGTGGCAGTAAATATTTTAAGCTGTTCTGTAGATATTTCAAGCTCGTAGCTTGTTGTGACATAATGCACAAGGGACTGCTTCCTAAACAGGCTCCTCGTTGCGCTTGACTCACACAAACACATTGCAGCAAGTGAAGGTGTTAAAAAAATAGGCACGAAGGTCAAAGTGACAGGTCTTGTTAGGAGATTGCTGGCAATATTTCTCTTGAAGAGTAATCTCCTAACAATTTATTCTCAATTTTGCATTTGATTTTGGAAATTGTGTTGAGGCAGCGTTAAGATTACATAGATGGTAGTTACTTGTGCAATATTTAGCATCAGAAAGGTGACGAATCCCTTCTGGCTTTATTTTGCATCATTAGTAATGTTTATGCTGGTGGAGTATGCAATTTCTGAAAATGAAATGTTTTTGGACGGTTAGCAGGGATTATCTGAAACACATACATAATGTATAGTGTAATTCATTTGAAGGTCTCCTACATTATCCTTTTTTTGGTCTGGAGTGAGATAATATTGGAGTAAAAATTGGGAGAAAATTTATTCAGCCACTTGAAGGCATTTTGTGGAGGATAAAGATTTGTTTGGTTTTAAGTGTTTCTCAGAAAAAGTGCTTCTCGTCTCTGCTATTCTAATTGTGCCATCACATCTGTGAAGGATCATTAACATATTCTTCTATACGGGCACGTGTCAAAGTGTTACTCACTCCCCACCATACGTAGACCATTTAGTACAAAGGTTTCGAAAAAGGAGCTAACAGACAAGGCACCATCCTTGTATGAGAAAGTTTTTTAAATTTCCTCACCTACAGGCTTATTTGTCCTACTTAGTACGTTCTCTTTCAGAAACAATACCCCTTGGCAGCCCCTGTTGTATTCATACTGCATTTTGGATAACTGGCCAGGCTTGCCCAACACCATCTCAGTGCACTCTCCTAGATCCCTTGCCAGTTGTCTGCTTGAACCCCATCTGTTCCTGGCAGGAGTTACCTTCAAATACCTGACAAAACAGGTCATGGGAAAAACCAAAATCTTCCAGGAGCTAATGGTGTTAACATACCCTGCTTCTCTAACGCTGTTAGCATTTTGCTCGTAGCGCTTCAGGAAACTTGGACTGTTTAGGCAGATTCTCTTACCCCGAAATCTTTTCTTCTGAGGAGTACCACGTCTGCCCAAGCAAACAGTGAGGATGGTGCTAAGTTGCAAGAAGATGTTCTGCAGAAAGCTCGAACAGTGTGTGAAATTCAGTCCTGCCTCATAATGAGATGGAGAACTGTGCTAATGAAATCTGCAGGAGACAATAAAGTGAGTCATACAGCAAAGACTGCTGAAAGCGACCCTGCAAAGCACTAAGAAGAAAAAAATATAACTGAGAGCAGGAAATAAAAAAGAGCATCTTGGAAAAAATCCAGGCTAATGCATCCAAAGAAATATAATCTGAAACGCAGACGTACATGGCAACAGAAGCTGTAAAAGCCATAAGGCTGAAAAAGATAGAGAGATAGTGGACCGCAAATTAGATATGAGGCTCTGCAAAAGGACCAATTTGGGCCACCCATTGGAGGAGCAGCACGTGATCGGTTAGGGAGGCTTTAGGCCTGTCTTGGGTAACTGTTCTCTTCTGTGGATGAGAGAATTGGAGTCACTGGGGTGATTTCAGCAAGAAACAAAATAGTGATGTTCTGGAGGAAATGCTGGGACACTATCCATAGTGCGATGGTAGGAGCCTACGCATACGTGAACGTGCAAGCATCTCGGGTGTGGATGAGGGAAACAGCAGCATATGGCATGGCAGAGCTAGGCTGCAGCCGAGGAAAAGACTGATTTCAACAGGACGGCAGAAGGAAAGTCTCGGTGGCAGTGAGGTTGAGTGCGGTGTTTGAAGACGGCATAATCAAAATATAGATTGAAGGCCAAATACTGAAGTGACATAAGAAGATCCTTGTCTCTTTTTGGACCTGTGTCTGATTAGTTTAAGCCTGCATTTATTCCTTAAGACACTTGAAGACTTGGAAAAAAAGAGCTAAACGGTGATGGTGGAGCATTTACACACTCCTGTGGGTCTTCTGTTGCTGGAGGTGAAATCAAACCGTGTCAAAGCAGAGGATGCTGCATGTCCCAGTCACTGATGGCCCAGAGGGGGGAAAGCTGGACTGACCCCGTTACATCTCCCTGTGTGGGAGTAAGCACCCTCAGACTTCCCCCCCCAGCTAATAACCCAAGTAGAAGTGTGGCAGGGTTTGAAAACATCTTAAAAGGAGTTTGTAAATCACTGCGGCTGGTTTGTTTCTCCGGTGGGAGGGTAGCTGTTGCAGGCTCCTCAGGGTGGAAGGCAGCTGAAGGCTCCTGCCTGCGGTCTGGGTGAGACGCCGGTGCCAAGAGAAGCGGTCGTGACCTCTTTCCACCTTTGCTTTGGTTGACCCCATTAAAGTGGGTTTAGTCCTAAAGAAACAAATCCTCAGCTAATTATTTCCCCACTCTGGTGGCCGATCTCATAGGTGTTTTACCATTTTAAGTTGGAACAGTTGCTTTGAGCTTTTTTAATTTTTTTAAGCGCAGCAAGCAGAAGCGGAAACTGAAATCTGATTTACTGTGGTCTTGGATGCAGGTCAGCTGTTCGTGTTGAAAAGGTTATGTTAAAACAGGTTACCTGGTAGTTTTGAAAATCGTCCAGCTTGCTGCTTAGTAGCACTGCATTTTGCAGAGCCTGATTATTCAAACTCCTTTTTCTGATATTAGCGTTAATTCCCTTACAGCAGTATTATAAAGTTGCTTATTTCTTGGCCCTTATAAATGTGGGAGCCTGTCTGTAGGCACAGCAGGCAGCTTATCAGCTCAGCAGCCACCCCTGCTTGCCAATATCGCGTGTTTGGTAAAGGCTTGCAGTCAACCTTGAGAATTTATGGACATTGGCTTGTGTTCCTTCCTCTCTGTATTTCACTGCACTGTTTAAATCAGGTGTATTAGAAACCCTGCTAAATTTAGAGAGAAGAGGGAAGCTGCAATTACACCAGCTCTGCCTCCTGCAAAACCTGCATCTCCTGGCCAGCGGGAGCCGGAACCAATTGGGGTGCGAGGGGGCTCTGAAGACATAACCCTGACAGCAGGTCTGTGGGTATGAGGTGAACCTGTAGGTAATTTCTGACTTTGACGGACCAATGGAGTAAAAGAGCCTCCAAACCAGCAGTTTTAATAGTTCAGGATGGGTCGGGTTTTTTTCTCCTTCCAAATATTTTTGTTCTATTCTATCTGACACCAGTCAAGGAGAGAGGAAGCTCTTTAACCATAATACAAATAGAACAGTATTGCTTTAGGAAAAAAATCTGCTCAGTTCATACCTCTAGGCCAATAGTTCTGACAGACCAGAGAATTTAAAAATAATATTACTCTTTTGTTGTTGTTGTTGTTTTTTTCCCTTAATCTCTTTAGCTGTATCAATCCATTTGAAGCCTGCTTTTTGCTTAGGAGGAGTAAAAAATTACCTACAGCAGTAAATCCATCTGTCTGTCATGCTGTTTATCTTTCTACCTATCTATCTGTTTATCTATTTATCTATCTATGTATTTGTCTTTCTGTCCCATAAAAACTTTAAAATGTTGGGGTTTTATTTCTATACCATTGCTGAAGATCAGTTGTGACGTTTTCTGTTTAGGCTGCTAAAGTTTTTGGCAGAGAGAACATGGATTTTGTCCTTTGACGGTGAATTCAATTCAGCATTTATTGCGAAGTCCTCAAGTGTTTAAATGTGTGGTGATAGACAACTAAAACTCCTGCTGTGCTGAGCTCCACCAGCTCTCTTCAGTAGTTCTGCTATTCAGAAAGAATTGGGACTTGTTTCATCTGTTTTTAATAAATGTGGGGCTTGCACGCTATTTATGTCAGAACTAAAGCCGACCTTGTGTTACAGTTTGACATGTAGAGTCTAACTTTTTAGCTCTTTCTTGTAAAGATGCCTACACAACTTATGATGTTGTTATTCTTTAAAAAAAGGTGAGGGGCTTGCGCATCATCTCACCTGAACTGTGACATTGAAATGTGTATGGGAAAGGAAGGCAAAAGCTGGTCTGCAAAAATGCTGGTTATGCAAGAGGCTACGCACCTGGACTGGCTTACTGGCCAAGGTGGAGACCAGTGTTTGGGAGCAGTCGGCTTTGGTTGGGTCTGTCATGCTGTTACTAAAGCTGGGGAGAGTCTGTTTCTGAATATTGGAAAATGAGAGAAGGACAGAGCCGAGTTTGGTGCATCAAGCGTCAGCATCAGCCTGGCATCTCCTCCATCACCTTGGAGAAGTTGTTCGGATGATGTCCATGGGAAAGGGTTTGGTGGTCCCTGAGCTTCCTGGGAGCTGTAGCACCCTGTAGGCGTGATTTTCTGTCTGAACTAATGTGCATTAAATGCTGTCAGCTGTTAATGGGGGCCATGGAGGTATCGCAGCGATGGGTGTATGGTAGATGAGGGAGGGCTGCCCCAGCGTGGTTTTGCCACACGCGCTTGTCGCGCTGCCAGGAGGACTGGTGGGCCAGGAGCCCAGGGCGTGACCGCAGGGACAGCACTTGCTCAGTGACTTCCCCGTATTTTCCTTTGTTGAGAGATGAGAAAAAACTGCTCCAGGGCTCTCTGCATGGTGCTGCCATTTGGTAAAAATACTGCATCGCTCGTATGCTGTTTCTGAAGTGTATTTTTTCGTTTTTGCCCTGTGAGATGGGTGGGGAATGTGCGTGTTTGGACTATTTGCACAGACGTAGTTCGGTGGGAAGATGGAGAGACAGTAAGGAAGTTCAGTATTTTGGCAATTTTATTTAGCACCTTCATGAAAAGTGGGTTTGCAGTACAAGCATGTATTTTGTTTCTGAGGTTTATAATGCTTTCTTCTTCATCTTTTTAAGATTTTCAAATAAAGTATTAATACTCGCAATCCTAGAGGTAATGAGAACCTTACAGGAGCTTCAGCTGTGATTTCCCCATTGGGGGCCAGGCAAAGCATGGCACTTCTGAAGTAATACATTCTTGCTCTAAGAAGGACTGTGAAAGTTCATGTCAAAGGGCCATAAATTGCTACCAAGCTAATTTCCAAATGTAAGTCTGTCATGCACGCGTTTAAATTTGATTCAGTTCCTTTAAAACAGTTCACTCTGAAAAGCTTTTTCCATAAAAATATGCACAGTGAAAAGTGTTTACGTTACAATATGGCACTTACATTGCATTAAAAAAAAAATACGTTATGCATCTATTTATTTGCTGTAACATTTTACTAACCAACTGAGCAAAGTAACGCGGAGATCTTGTGGTGTCACGCTAAAAACCCAAGTGTTGGGTTGCCAAGTATTGATGTTCCCACGATACTTTGTAGACACAGAAAAAACTAAGGCAAACTGGAATGATGCTGTAGTGCTGATAAAGGAAATACAGCGTGTGGAGATTAAACAGCTGAAGGGCAGACATGTATTACGAGTGAGTCTGTGCAGACTGTTGTCTTGCTGGGGCCAAGTACTACTTAGGCATTTGCTGCATATTTTGACCAAGTACAGAATGTAGGAAATCTAGATTTAACGTGTTCAAGACTAACATTTCTTTTTAAAAAATAAAAAAGCGTGAGGGTGTCACTGTTTTTTAAAATTGGAGGTTTTTTTTTTTCTTAAGTGACGCTTCAAAAATGCCTTTCGAGAGCAAAACGAGCACGGTGATGAAAAAGAACATAAGCACACTTGCTCGTTAGACTTAGTTAAAGCTAAGTCGATCGTCGATATAAATTTGCATTATTTTCCCAGCGTGGCATTTGGTAACAAGTTTCCTCCGTGTGCTTTTGTTTCAGTTGACATTTGCTTGAATGGCCAAGCGAGTTGGCAAATTTTGTGCTGCTGGTCTTTGAAGTTGTGACTTCAGCCCAAACAGCCTGCTCTTTGTGTACGGCGGGGAGCCCCTTCGCTTTGGGGAGGGATGCTTGCAGCACAAAGCCTAGAAAGGGCCCGTGCATACCAAGTCTCACAATACTCTTTAGCACTTAATAACACAGGTCTTGTAGGAATATTGGCTTATTTTCTGTGAATTTTTGGTGCAAGGAGCTAAAGTTCAAATTAGAAAAAAAAAAACCCGCAGAAGATTAACTCGAAAGTACATTTTTTATTGATCTTCAAATGTAGGTTGGTACTTAGAAGGATTTAAACTACAGTGTGAATTTACTGTCTTCTCTGTTGAATGCAACTGGTATTTCGTGATGGGTTCAAGTGCAGTCTCTCCTAGACACAAAGAAAGTATGGGATTTACTTGAGATCATAGTGGTTTTTGCATACTTTATTCTTTCTTACTAGAGTTATACTAAAATCTGTTGTATGCCAACAATTATCTGAAAAACTTGACAGAATCCGGTGGCAAAAGATGAATGATAGAATAGGAAGGAGGATTTTTATGTTAAGTAAGACAGTAAGTAATCTATTTATTGTTGTATTTGCATGTTTCACAGTCAGTTGAAGTCCTTTTACAGTCAATACCTTAATAATTGTGATAGGAATATAGCTTGCACAGCATATACGTGACTCCTTCTCCAGATGGCCTGATTTCATCCGTAGCTGTACATGTCCGAGGGAGCAGCACCGTGCTGAAAGGCAGCTGCAGCCGTTGGAGCTTTGCAGTATTTCTGTGTACACAAAGTTGAGGATGTGCATGAGCAGCTTTTGGGTGGAGCCTTGTAGCTGCAGTAATTTTCTTTTTAATGCCTGTTTCGTAGCTACAGTGTGGTGGAGGAGAGGACTGTGTTCAGCAATAGGAAGCGCTCGCCTTGCATTTTATGCTGACCTTTCTCAGAAGCTGGATTTCTGGTGGCTGCAGAATTGAGTGCAAGGGTCCACAATTTCTTGGAAGGGATGGGTAAAAAAACCGAGGTGAAGTTAAGAATTTTGTAAACGGATCTTGTCATGTGGGTTTCGCTGTGTTTTGCTTTGACGAGGAGTGATGAATTCCCAGTTACAGAAGTTTCAGCCATCTGAATGTTTAAGATTGGGGTCAACCTTCCACCCGTGCAGGTGGGGGCTCGGTGAAGAGGAGCCATCTGGGCGGGCTGTGAGCCAAAGCCAGGGAGATGTCTTCCCGGCTGAACTCGGCCGCGTCTTGCCGTCCCTCAGATCTGCCGGCTGACCTGCTTTTGCAAGCGCCCTTTAACCGATTTCAAACACCCCAGCAATTGCAAAGGGTGATAGTTAGCAAAGGTCTCTTCAGGCTGACCTGGCTTGTTTTGGTTGAGCCAGATTAGGGAGCTGGTGGCCCAAACAGAGCTGCCCCACTTGCTGAACCCATACAGCTGACTGCGGGCAGCACGGGCTTCACCTGGAGAGATTTTTCTAATTGATCCGGTTAAACCGGAACGAGAGGCTGCAAGAGGCATCTCCCCTGCACTTTGAGTGAGGTTTCTATTGGTTAATTTGTATCTGTTAACACTAGTATTAAGCTGTGTTAAAGCAAACCACTGTTAAATAAGTCTGCTTTACCTGTAGGATCCCTTACAATAGCTAACCTAATTACAGACGTGCAAGGTAGAGCTTACAGGAGACATCGGAGAGGATGGTGCAGTCTGCCCCCCACATCAGAAGTAGTGTCCTCCTTTCTAGAGAGGAATTGCACATATTCTACGCAGATTTTAAAACAACAGTTAGTTTTGTTTTCCTTCCTGTCATTCCTGTTTGGAATTTTCTTTCCGTAAGAAAACATGGCTGCATTTCTACACTCATCTCTTTATCTGTACCATATACATTGTGAAGGAGATTAGCTTTTTATAACATGGAGGGCTTTTGCTTCAGTGATTTGTTGGTATGTAACAGTATGAGCGAACAAGCGCTGATAGTGGGTAGCAATGCATCTTTTAAACTTGCTTTGGATTTGATGGTCAATATCCATTTGTACTTTTTTTGGACTTCATTTTCCACACATACCTATACCCAAGTAAAGATTGCCATGCAAACAGCTTCCAAGACTGGAACAGAAGGATACGGTTCACTTTCTGGACTTTTTTGTATCAGTAGATGTTGGGTCCAAAGTTGCGTGAGAGCTGTATGAACGTGCATTTTTACAGCAACTTTGACTTGGAGGGATGTTCTTCCAGTAGAGCAGCCTGTTGGGTTTTTGGGGTGTGGGATCAGCTTCATTTTAGCTTTGGAAAAGGCTGTACGGATGAATGGCTGCGTGTTTCAGAGTTTGCTGACATCTCACTGGCTCATGCACTGGGTGCAGCCTGATCTTGCTAGTTGCTGAAATGGTGCAATTTTGACTCTCTCTACCAGGTTCCCTGGTCCCTTTGGGACAGCATCTCCTGGCAAGGTGAGAACAGGTATCCCGCAGAGTACTTTTAAGGAGAAGAGAAGGCAGATGCAGGCACACAGGGCAGCACATCAGTGGCAGTGAACCTGGGTTTATCTTGCATGGCAGAGCTGGGGGAAAGACCTGACAGACCGGTCTTGCAGGCTTTGTTTGGGAGCCCAAGACAGAAAGTACTCAGGCGCTTACACAGCAATCACGTGCCAGCCTGACTTCAGCCATCAACAGAGCATCACTGTGGTTATTAGCTAAGTATTTCCATAATGTATGTTTCTACAAGTTATAATTAGAGCCAAGCCTGCCCTAAGCTAATTGCAACCTCGCTTAGAAGTATAGTTTATATAAAGCTTTTATAATTTTGTATGAGGAAGATATACATCCACAGGCATAGTAAGAATGACGCCTTATTTTCAAAATGAAATTTATAGACTTTGGTGTCTGTTTCTCCCGCCCTTTACAGTTTCGTGCAGGCTTTTCTGTTGCATCTTCATCCAGAGCTTTTGCCAGAAATATTGCCCAAGTTTCACCAACATCAAGCCAGCAATGGCTGAGTTTTTTCCTGAGTGTTTCATTCTCACTGCTGAGAGAGTAAACCAGATGTGGAGTTTTGTGTTTTGAGAAGACAAATAAATAATACTTAGATCTTTGGTAAAAAGAAGATAAGGAGTCTTGAACGTGATGAAACGTTTTGTTGAACGCATCACTGTAAGGTCTGCATAAATAATCCATCTCTGGAGATTTGCTTTGTATTTGCTTAGATGATGCTGCACCTCCACATCTTCAGCTTGGTCTCTTAAGAGTAAAGCGATGCTGGCAGCAATGCAGGCAAGCCTCAGTGATGAGTCGAGTTGTGACTATGACACAGGGTTGTAAGGTGGGTGGTGTGCCTGGGGGTCTAACACGGCATTACCCACACGTGGGTGGTTTTTGCAGCACCAAGCAGTGAGCTGGCCAAGGCTGCTCTCTGGGATGACACTGGGTAACTGTATGGCAGAGGCAAGGACAGATGGTACTGACATGGTTGTCACTGCCCTTCCAAGGTGTTCTCTTTGGATTTTCTTCTTTACTTGCTATCTTCCATTCCCTGCTGCCACGTTCTGCTCTCTCAGGAGCGAGTGATGTCTGAAAAGGAAAGGGAACACAGTTGAGTTTGCACCACCCGTGCCCTTGGCTTTTGACCCCTTGGGTACAAGGGGATGCTCACGTAGCCTCCATCACCACCGCTCTTAGGGGAGAAAAAAGTGGGGTGCATAACCCTCATGTGTGGCTGAGGAAGGGAAACTTATAACTCCTGCAGCTGATGAATTCCTTCTCCTTGCTTCTGTCTAGCCATTTTTGAATTTGGTATTTAGTTTGATTATTCAGGTCAGATCAGATTTAGGTCAGTTGTGATGGACTTTTTCCAAATCCAGTTCCCTTGGTTCCTACTGTAAACGCTTACCAGATGACACAATGTGAAGCTGGAACAGACTTGAGCTGTGTGATGACCGAATAAAATCTCAGTGGGAACCGCTTCCACGTTCCTGAGATCAGTTTCTCATGTAATAAATTCTGTATCCAAAATTGTATCAAATACTTTTCTGACAAGAGTGAGTTTTTTTTCTTCTAACGGACAAATCCCAGCAGGGCTATTTATAAGAAGCCTCTCTCTTGTGTTTGTACTCACATGCCTGCTATTCAGACCTACACTGAAGAACAAATATAAATAAAAATTCTCCGTGTCCTTGCCAGCACTTTCGGACGCACCCTTGTTGGTCTCGCCTGACATCCTCCGCTACGTTTCTTGGACATTGTTCTGTCGGTAAGAGTTGCCGTAGGAAAGAAACTGCCATTAAAGTCTTCTCCCTGAAGCAATAATCTGGATTTATCTGGTGACGCTTTTTCTTTGCAGACTGTTTCACTGCTTTGTTCTGCCCGGTCCTCTCCTGGCCGTGAGGCGTGGGGAGGAGTGATCTGAGCGAGTGCCAGGCTCCGTGCTGTAGCAGGCTGGGACCTGATGCGACAGGGAGCAGCCGAGATGGCGAGTGCCCGGGTGGTGCGCGGGGTGTCCTTCACCATGGGAGGAGGTGACCGGTCCATTTCCCAAATGCAAATCCAGGCAGGGGAAAAGCTGCTGGAGTCAGTTTTTTAAGTATGAAATTCAGAGCTGCATTCTTCCACAGTTAGTTCCTAAAATGAAGTTAGAAAACATCCAGAACTTCTTACTAGACCAACCTACAGCCTCTTCTCCTGTTACAGCCTCTTTATTCATTTCCTGAAATGGTAAAGGGAAGCCTTGACTCCAGACTTCCCCGAGTTATGTCTTGGCTCACTTTTGGTACATGTCAGTCTCTTCTGCATTAGATCAGACAGGTGAGACCTGTGCTCTTGGTTTTGGAGAGTCCTGGTGTGCCTGGGGCACAGGTGGGAGCGGGCTCTTCCTCATGGGTCTCTCTGGTGGCTCTAAAACCCACGCTAAGTCATCCTTCTACTATTTGGCCACTTGATGAGATGTTCTGTGCATATCTCAAAATATGTGATGTTTTAAAGCTAGATTTGCTATTTAAATAAGAGGTTTGCCTTAATTGGCTGTTATAAATTACAAGCAAGAAGAAATGATTTATTGCTTATAATTAGAAATGAGTTATGAAGGGGAATGTTGGTAATCATAAAATAAAGCTTGGAATACATTGATTTCCAGATGGCTGGCAGTAAAATTGCTCTTTAATGTATAATAGACCAGACACAAGGAAAAAAATATGTCATCCATCTTTATTTCTTGATGGATTACTTGTATGAATCTATAGTTACCTGAATTTTGAAATACTAGTTTTGCCTGCATAATTGGATGAGAGAAACTTAATTTGTACAGTGGTACATGCTAGCAGAGGTGGTGGTGGAAGAGGTGGATTAGTATTTTGCCCAGCCTGATTTTTGTCATTGTAACGTCAACAGGGAAGATGAAATGATAAATCTGGCATCACCTTTGGGTATAACAATCTCAGTGGATTGTTCTCAGAGACTACAGGTTACTAAGATGTTTTTCTTTTCATCTTTTGCCTCATTAGATCTTTTTATGAGGTTGAGGCAGATCAAAACACCTGTCCAAAAGCAAATGCCTGTAATCCTCCTTGCTCGAGTTTAGAAAAATAGATTTGCACCAGAAACAGAGATGGCAGTGCTACTGCTGAGAACTTTACAATAGAATAATCTTTTTGTTCAAATGATAATGTGTTTGTTTACCTTTTTAAATTTAATTTCTGTTACTATAGTTCCAAGCCTGATTATAAAACTATTTATATTTGCGTTATCTGCTAATGATGGTGCTTTCTGCCATAACAGATGCATTCTGCACTCTTACCATTTGAGAGACTGTGCTACAAGATAGTTAGACCTTTTTCGATTTTCACCACATGAGTTGTCTCACACCCATGTTTTGAAAGTGACAGTCATTAGACTTGCTTAACTGAGACCATCATGATTACTCATTTACCTTCATTAGAATGCTTCATAGCTTCCTTATTTTAAGTGGCTTTTCCCAGCAAGGTGCAGATTTGCCTTTCTGCCATCATTTCATCTGGAAAAATTTCCACGGTGAAACAAATAATATATTTTCAGCTAACATTTTCCTGACCTGTGGAGAGATGATCTCATCAGTGTCTTTATTGACAAACCCAGGAAGAAGGTGTGTCGACCAAAAATATTAGATCAGTCAGCCTTTTCTTGTCCTGGAGCAATTGTAATTTCCCATGGTCTGCAGCAATTTCCTTTAGAAACAGATATGTGCAGAGATTGTTTTGGATCTGCTGCAGTAACATAATTTCATTTGCTCCCAATAAGGTGGCCGTAGATTTCATTCTTTTCATTTTTACTGTTGAAAATCTTTTGGTTTAGTCAGTGGAAAGAACAGCAAGTTGCTATTTTGCAGCATCTAATTGAGGAATGAGCGCTGTAGCTACGCAGAAAAGTATTGCCCGCTCTGAATTGGGTTGTTGAAGATAGATATTGTGGCCTCTGACCCTTTCTGAAAAGCCTGAAATAGGGATTTAGTTCATGATATATCAGCAAAGTTCTTGCTTTTCAAAAGCGTATTGGTGACCGACGTAGGTGCGTAGTTCCTCACTGATACATATATCCTTTAGTGAATGATAGGGGTCTCATTTTTTTGCCAGTTTATGCCTATGAGGTTTGGTCCCTAGATACTTAAGCCTGGGCATTTTCTGGAAGAGACCAGTCTCATTAGTGCTGAAGACGTTCTCAGCGCTGCGTTGTCTGGTGCTGCGCTGCTGGAAGTGAAGCTCCTCTGATCCAGCGTGAAAGAGGACTGAGTGGGAATCAGAAGTGGGAAACTATTTTTCAGTGCATGCACTCTAGTGTTTATTGTCACTTCAGCTTTGCTTTTTTTCTGCTTGAAATGGTTCTTTCTGTAGCGTTGCTTGCACGGAAGCAGGAGGGAGGTGCTGGCTGCGTTGGTGCAGTTGGTGGAGTTCACACAAGCCTACGGGAGCAGAGTTAGAAGCAGCTGGCTCAGGCACTGCTTGACGCATCCTAGTCTTGCTACCCAAGTGTCTGGTGGTATCTAGGAGGGTTCAACCCTGGCCAGCTGCTCTGTCAGTGACATTTGTACAACTGGCTGTCAGTTCCAAGGGGCTTAACTAGGTATGAACTGAGCTCACTGCAGTGAGCCTGCCCTTCAGTTGGTGTCTTTTGGTCGTTGGTTGGGGTCTCTGTAGCCTTATCATTGGGGAGAATGATTCAGGGAAACTCCTTGGGGCTTGCACACCGATGGTGAGCTGGGCTGGGCAACGGGCTGGTTAGCCTGGCCTTCAGAAAGCGAGAGAAACCCTGCCTGCCTCACATCCAGGCATGTGCGATCTCAAGACGTGAGCATCAGAGACGCTTTGTCCTTCAGCAGAGCGTGATGGTGCCCGTGGTTGTATCTGGACTTACTCTGGTGTGCCGCCGTGCACCCTTACACCCCCACCCTGCCCTGAAGGCATTGTGCCTTGGTGTCACAGCCAGCCATGGCCTTGGCCATGCGCCTTGGTGCCCTCTTTAGGGAAGGGAACAGCTCTTGTGACCACCTGGCTCTCAGCCAGAAGCAGATGTAGAGGGTGGTGGGATCTGCAGCTGAATGTGCAAACCCCAAAGTGCTCCAGGATCACACTCAAGTTTGCCGTCTCTGTTTCACCCTCTGGAAAGGAGTGCTGGCCAGAGGTCAGAGGGTAACCCCTTCGTCCTGACCTAATGGCAGATGAGTAGGTCGGTATCTCCTGGCGCTGTTGTGTTTCCAGCAAGAGCATTAAATCCGTGCAGAGAGGTAATTCCCAGCTTTCCGGTGAGGATAACATTGACGGTACCTAATTAAAGGGCACTCTTAGCTGGGGTAAACATTTATATTAATTTCCTTTTCACGCAGATGTCTGGTAAACTGACCTCCTGAGGCCAAACCATCTGGCCTCAGGTGGGAGGAGGATCTCATCCAGAGAACCTGACTGGTTTCTTGCAGGCTTATTTCTCAATAGCTTTTTCTGTCACTGAAGGGAGATACGTGTGAAAGGCCTGTGGTATGGATATATATGTTTTGTGGGCATTTGTCTTAGATGACCTGCATAATTACACTGCAGGCTTGTGGCTGCGGGCTCCGTGGTATCTGCTTTCCATCGCGTATTCTGGGATCGTCCGCGTATAAAATTAGTATGGGCGGTGAGCAGCAATAAGATGTTCCCTTCTTGGGTGAATTAAATTAAAATTCAGTAAGAAATAGAGCTTTCGGTGAGTTTCCAAATTACTTGCAGGATTGAACTGAGGAGGTTGTTATGGGATCGTAAACTTTTGGTGGGTGAACAGCCTGATGCAAGTGAGGTGGTTTTATTACCTAGCAGTGCTCTTTCATTTTTATATACTGTGCTGTGTAATCTTTTGTTATTAAATAATAAGGAAAATAAAAACAGTTGTTGGTCACAGCCAGCTTGTTTTTCAGAGAATTTGCTCACTTTCAAAATTCAGTGTGTGTGATCTGCAGCCCTGTCAGGAGCTATTATATTGAATCTGCTTTTAAATTGTTAAGCTGGAGGACAAACCTAGATGGTATCGTGCACATTTCAGCTGAGAGTGGAGCGGATTCGGCAGGGAGCAGCTTCTGATGCCATGTACAGTGCCATTAATTCTTGTTGCGAACATGTCAAGATTATCTGCTTCCAGTGTTACGTGTGTTGGCTGACATGGAGCGTTTGTAGATCTGCATAATTTTTGAAGTAGTTTGAAATGTGGATATAACACTTAGGGCTGTGTGAAATCTTTTTTTTCCCCTTTTACTGATCACATTGCTGTTCAGAAAGTTGCTTATTTTGTTAGCCCCTCCCACAAGGTACTGTATTAATTTGCAAAGATCGTAATGAAACTGCCCCAGACTAGAAATCGTCATAACTAGTTAACAATTAATGAAACACTTAGGAAGACCAGTTGCAACAGAGAGTGTTGGTGCTTTAGCATATATGGAATCGTACCTTAATGCAGGATATTATTGTTGTTTATGGAATTTGGCAACCCTGAATTCAAACTGGACTGTGATGGACAGAGTTTTTCACTTATTGCATGTGTGTGCACGTGTGTACCTTGGTAGCCCTTTACAGGCGAGGCTGAGTCATGCACATCAAAAGTTGAGTAAGATACTTCAGGTCCTTGTTTTTTCAAGGTGCTGTTTTGATCATTACTGCTCAAACCTATCCTAGCCTCAAAAGCAGTCACGCTCTTCCACGAAGACACTTTTTTCCCCCCTCTGTGGTGCAGCCAGACAGCAGAAGGAGCCCGTATCTGTAGCCATGGCAGCCAGTAATTTATTGCTCCATATGGCTGGTGTGGCAGCAGCTGCTCTCGTTTGAGGAGGTCAGGGCATCGGGGCATTTAAGAAACAAAGCAAAACCCCACTATAAAACCTTCCTGAATGGCTTTGTACAGTAGTAGTATGGTTCTCCATAGAGAGAGCCAAGGGAGAGAAATTAACTTCTCTTCTGATATAACTTCTGTAACTTTTGCATAATTTTAGCCAAAGACGATGTTTTGGGGGCAGCGGAGGGGAAGATTTTTTGCCTCTCTTTGTGATAGTTTTACCTTTTTTTTCAATTTTGATCAGTGGTGGTGGTAGGGAGCACACAGTTCCGAGGCTGTTCACCCCACGTGGCGAGTGACCCCCTCAGGTGGGTGCTGCAAAAGGGGCCAAACAGACAGAGCAGGAGCTTCTGGATGCCTTAGATATGTCGGCGCTGTGTTTCTAGTAACAATGTGAAGGTGTGTGCTTTGTGGGCAATTATCACGGAACAGAAACGCAGATTTCATGTCAGTTTGGGTGTGAGAGTCACTCGCTGCTGAAAAATCATATAGCAGGGCTCTTGGTTTGAGCATTAAAGTTTGCAAACAGGCTTTTCGTAAGTGTGAATCTTGTTATTTTCATTAGGGGACCATTTTAATTAAAATGAAACTGGAATGTTTACTCTTTGCTTCCTATAGCTATGATTGTTTTCTTCACTGTGCGAGCACATGTATAATTTGCTCTAAAAGAAATGTCAGCAGTTTCTGATTACCTTGTGAGTCTTACTCAACAGCTTGATTTTAATTGGGGGGAGGAAAGATTTCAGGGTGCTGCAGGGAGGTCTGATGTCTTTTGGTAGCAGGAGGAAATAGGTGCTATCTTTGGTACAATGTTAATTGCAATAATCACTACTACTGGTTTAAAATGAAAGTTCTTAATTTCTTATCCCTGTTGGGTTTTTTTCAGTCGTCAGTGAAATACAACCTGTTTGGTAATTAGCATCCTTCAGCTACTTAACCTTTTGACATTGCTGCATCTGTATGTTTGTAAGCATCTAAACAGGGTGACTTTTGGAAAACAGTGATTGATGGTAGGTAGTCCTAAATTTGAGGAAATAAGGAGGACGTTTTTTACAACAAAGTGGTGAAACACTGGCACAGGTTGACCAGAGAGATGGTAGAAGGCCCATCCCTGGAAACATCCAAGGTCAGGTTAGATGGGGCTGTGAGCAACTTGATCTACTTGAAAATTTCCCTGCTCACCGCAAGTGGGTTGGATTAGATGACCTTTAAAGGTCCCTTCCAACTCAAAGTGTTCTATGATTCTGTGAAAACTCTCGGTTCAGGTTAGATGAAGGGACAAGAGGGCCAGGCACACAGGGAGGAGTGCATCCATGCCTTCAAATGTATCCCCTCTAAGCCCACAAGTCCAACAGGATTTGTAAGTGATAGTTTATGTAGGTCAAGAGTATCTCTTTCTTGAAATTTTTGATAATTATGAAATATGACAAGAAGTATCTGTAGCAGAATAATGTATTCTGGATCCCTCAGTGGCACAGCTCCTGAAGCATTCTTGTGGCCTCTTTTTGTTTAGATCTGCTGTAAGGAGGCACCTTGGACTACTTTGGTTGCCAAAATGCCTCTTGGGTCCTGCAAAGCATTTCAGAGATGACCAGTTTCTGAACCTTTTTGGACTTTAACCAGTATCTTGTATTTAAATATTGTCTTCTTCATCAGAGATAATAATTTCAGTGTCCCCTGCTTATTTTCTGGTGGTTTGTTTCCTCCTAATGATTATTTTAAATAAATAAATAAGTAGGAAAACAACCAGTATGTGTGTGTTAACAGGGAGGAATGACTAATACAAAATTAAGAGGAAAGATACTGCTTATCATAAAAAAGTGGATCTCTGGAGACATAAATTGGTATTCATTAAGTTGTTTGCCTAGACTTAGTTAAAAGATGTACTCGAGGAGCTGTCTGAGCAGTGTTTTGGTAGAAAGCAAGTCATCCGTTTTGTGACTAAATAGCTCTAGATGAAGAGGAGAAACCAGAAAGCAACACTAAATGATCGATTGAGAACAGCCTTCACGGCAGTAAGGAGACAACAGGCTATGAAATGTTTTTCAGAAAGAACAATATTTAACACTTTGCTGGGAAGTAATACCTCTCCGTCTTTTCTCCCCCCAAATGCAGGTCATTTTCATATCTGATGCAGAATTTCTGAAAATGTTTATGTTCAATTTCTGTCATTTCTCATTCAAGGTATGCAGGGTCCCCTTGGTTTTGATGATGATTTCAGTAGCTGGAAGTCAGAATTTCACCTCTGGTAATTGTGAAGTCCCATGTGTGTAGTTTTACTCGTGTCCTGTATATATATCATCAAATACAGGGAAGCAGTTGCAGAGCGATGCTGGGTAATTCAGAGCGTGCTTCAGTTTTTCCAAGAAATCAGTTATCTTTTCACTTTTGTGGTATGTGACAAAACCTTCTATTTCAGAGACCTTTGGGGTGTGCTGAGGCAGAGGCTTACAAGGGAATGTGTGTGTTAATTATCGTGGAGTCCATGGCTCTCTGCTCTTCTCCTGTATCTTTAAAAAAGTAATTGCGCAGCATAACACCAGCAAAGTGCCTCACCCAAGGAGTGAGTACTGTGTGTCAAACTCCTGTGCCTGGTGGAGCTTTTCTGATGTTCACCATTTCTTCTTTCCTTCTTTGCAGATTAAGACCCTTGATTTCAACACAGCTTGCTAAAAAGGCTGCCACTGAAGAGGTATGTAAAGTCCAGCACTTCTCTTAGCGCGGTTTGAGTTTGGAAGTTGCCACAAGCCTTTCTCAGCCCAGCTGTGGTTATGTGGTAGATACGGGCAAAAGAAGTGAGTGTCTTGTCTCTCTGAGCAGATGAGGAGCTGGTTACTGCAAACCCTGCAAAGCTGGGGCTGCCTGTTCTCTAACCAAGATTTTCTCTCACTTACCCATCAGTAACATTAGCACAGGCTCATAATGCCTAGTTAGACAGCACAGAAAACTCCCTGTAGGTGTCTGAAAAGGTACGTATCAAACAAGTGGGTGGGAGTAGCAGAAGACAGAGCTCGTGCCTGTTTTCTCAGCACCTGCACCATCCTCTCCGAGAAGGGGGACGATGCAAAACGCCGGCACTGACCCAAAGGAAGAGCTGGGCTTCTGCGGGACACTGGTGAGGAAATACAAAGTGACAGCTTGCCCTGCACAGCGTGGCTTATGCTTTGGTTTGTTTGGTTGTTTAGTTTTAAAGTATGATCGTTTATGATATAGAAAAGTTAGTGCTACTGACTGACCACCGCCAGAAACCCTCCTTGGGTGGCTCTGTGCACCCGTGTTTTCTGCTGAAGGGATCATGATTATTGTCAGAGGCACAGTGATAACAACTTTCTTCCACTTTTCTTTCACTTTTCTTTCGCTTTTTGTTCTTTTCACACTGTTCAGAGCAGACATACGCATTTCTTGCATGATAAAATAACTGCCTACTGTGTAGCTAAAAATTCTGTTCCTTATATACCAAAGGTATTTGTCCTCCTTCTTTTTCCCATACATGTGTGACACTGATACCCTTTTGAAAGTGAACCAGTTACCTTGGGTAGTTTAATGTCCTTTGGCAGTTGCTCGTCGGTGCATAAACATACGTGGCCAACCCAAGCCCAGGGTGTCTGGGAGTGAATTCAGGAAGTTCTATTTAAAGGTGTTGTTTGACTGCCTTATTTTTAAAACCCATTGATTTTCAGAAACAGTTTGATATCCTGCCTGGGGAAATACATTTTCACTTCTTATGCTGTGCTCATTAGAAAACTCTGCACATTTTTAGAAGTATAGCAGTCTGGAAGTGGACATGATAATTAGAAGAAGGTCACATTTTAATTAGCATGGTGCAATTTTAAAAAATAATGACTCAATCGTAGCTCCTTTATGCTCACCCACTTTTTCAGAGCAGATGGGTACTTTTAAGCATATAAACTGATATATATTATGATGCTGATTCGTTGCAAATTGTGTCTATTTCTACTTGTACTGAAAACCTAGATGGACGCAATTTGATCACTCTAGAGGCAAAAGCAGTGGTAGGAAATAAAAATAAACTGCAGGGGAGTTCCTCTAAATAAAATGATTAATTTGAGCATTAAAAAATAATGAAAACCTGTCGCTGAGTGATCCAAAAATCTAAATATTCAATTTTCTATTGAAATTAATGGATGTCTTTTGCCATATTAATGAGCTATTGGAGCAAGCCCTTAGGTGACTCAGGCAGATTCTTTAGGCTGACTGTCATGGTATATGACAAGTTCAGGAACAGCTTTGATGTTTGAATAATTAGGCTATCAACTTTCTGGTACAGGGATTTTCTCTTCCAATGTCTCTCTAAAGTGCCTGGAGTTGCAGGGATTCTGGAAGTTACATCCTCCCGGGTAAATAAATAAATAAAAGTTGCACCACCAAGTCAGAACTTACTGCCAGTGGAATTGGAGAAGATGCAGCAGTACGTAGTTGTGTTCAAATTCAAAACGTAAATCACTGTAGAACTTTTCTCGTGGTAGCGACCAAAGGGGTTGGGGTTTCCTGGTCTGCTTTGGACAATTCATTGTTAGGAGCATGTCACTGCTGTCCTTCCCAAGGAAGCACTCCTGGTCTTTTCTGTCTTTCTTAGTAGAGAAGATGACTCTCAGTGCTGATAACTGCTGTCTAGGGGCAAACACTGTTAAGTGTTCCCTTCTCAAAATTGCTTACATGACAAAGCAGTGTTAATGGTTAGTCTTTAACATTCTTCGGGTTGCCAGTAATGAGATGTCTGTTTGGGCCACAGGCTGTAGTGTACAAACTCCAGTTAGTCCCAAGTACACAACAGAGGTGAAAAGTGGCTGTATTACAAAGCGGGTGGAGATAAAGCTCCTGTGATATTTCTTCCCTAGATGAGAGAGGGAGATGGAGCCCTAGACTGGGCACACCATGGAAGTCAGAGCCTCAGAGAGACCAGAGCCTGGGCTGGGGCAGACCATGTTTCTGGTTCCTGCCCTGTTCCCAGATCTATCGTTAGTGAGCCTGAGGTAATATTGCCTTCTCCAAAGTCACCTCGGTGTCCTTGCAGTGTCACCTTGTCTCTCGCTCCCTGCTTGTATCCTGCCTGACCTTGGAGCAGCTGGGGAGGTGCACGTACAGAACAGGTCCCATCAGTGATCAGTTCCCAAACTGGTGCTTGGAGATCATTATTCTCACGAATTTCATAGGCAGTGTTACAGGTGCTGGCATGTATTATCAACCTAGCGCTCTACCATCACATTAAGTGCTCTCTAAAGAGTGCTATTTGTTCTACAGCTCATTGCACCTCCAAATAAATCCAGCCAGAGCTGTCAAAACTAATACATGTTGGTTTTTTTCTAATTTGAAGGGTACATTTTTGTTATCATTAAAGTGTCAATAATGTTGTTATTGTGCAGTAGGCTTGATGTGAGTTGAGCACGATGAGGAAGAGGTTGTAAGCTTTCCTGCAGAGCTCTGCTGAGGAGCCTTCCCTCACTCCCAGCTTTCTTCTTACTCTGTGCTTGCAAGAGGATTCTTGTTCTGCTATTACTGTGTCAGGATATTTCACTTACCTGGTTTTGATTTATAAGAAAACTGTGAATGTTTGTGTCTGACTTCCATTTGGACAATGTTTTGCTGAACAACTTTCATGTCCTCAGGCAGAGCTAAGTCTCGAGCGCTGGATGTAGCCTCTCCTATATGGAAGCTGCCAATGTTTTGTACAAATATTGAACAAAAGGAAAGGCTACTTTACTGTCCTTTCTTCTTTTTTTTTGCAGGTGGTCTTTCCAAAGGCACAAGCAGAAGCATCTAACTTAGAAAAAACATCAGCTGTGTTAGTGGAGAGTGGCCCAGTAGCTTACAACCCTGATGAAGAGGTGGAAGAGGAAGAAGCAGAAGAAGATGATGACCACTGCATGAGCGCCTTGCAGTTAATGGGAGGAAATGGTAAACTGGGATGCTATCTAAATTACCATATACTGGTGCTGTGGGGTTCATTGTTGTAGGATTGAGGACAGATGAGGTTCCCCTGCTTGTCCCTGTCCTCTGGCGGTTTGTCCCATGCAGAGCTCCTGCCACCTGTTTGGAAAGGAGTCAGGGACAAGGAGTCACCCTTGTCCAAAATTTGACCTTCTTAGAGACTCCTCCTGAGAAAACCTTGCATCTTGAGCTTCAGGCTAAGAGGGCTTCTCAGGGGCCAACTGATGTTATGCCTCCTTCAGAATTAGGTTTATTGATATGGATCTGAGGAATCCTGAGCTGAGCAGCCCTGCTCCTGCTGCCTCCTCAGCTGGGGCTGTAGCCAAGTCCAGGTTGTCCATGAGCCCTGGGGACGTTGGCTCTGCAGCTCAAAACAAAACGAATCATCACACTCTTATTTCTGGAGAAAATGTTAGGAGAAAAGAGTTCCTCACCAAGTACAGAAATTACACTGGTAGCGTACAGCGTGCTGTATGGTACACAGATGTGTGCTAATTTCTTTGGGTTACCCAGCAAAGCCACTCATTTAATTAGATTTCTTTGCTGGCAGGAAAAGGCAGTATCCTCTCCGCTGCGGTTTTTCCTAGCCGGACACATCCACATTTATCCTTTATTAAAAACTTCCCCTTAGAAGTCGAGCTTTGAAAATACACAAAAATATTTTCAAAATGAGAGCTGCTAATTATGGGTTGTGGAAAAGCAAGATGGGAATAAGTTTCCTGCTGAAATGTTATTTGCTGCAAAAATCTTTCCAGTACTATTAATTTGGCTTTCGTGGACAATATGTATACATTTCACGAAAGCGTCTGTTGCTTTTAAATTGATTTCTCCACTGGAAAATAATTACTGAACTGTAGGAAAAACAGTTTGTTGCCTGCATTTATTATTAGAATAATGTTCCCAAGACAAGGCACCCATGTGGAGGAGGGTGGGTCTATGTTTATTAATAGCCCCCCCACAAAAATAGAATAAAGGTCACTGAGCTTTTTTTTCTTTGTAAATGTTACTATTTTTAAACCATTCTGAGAACATTCCACTATTCCCTGTCTGGTCTGGTCGACAGCTGAAAAATCAGAGTTTGAAACAAAAAAAGAAAAAGGAAAGGAGTATTCCCAGAATTCAAACACAGGTGTGCAGAGCTGCTCAGCAGAACAAATAACTCCTTTCCAACTCTTTCTTCGGGGCTTTTAAACCTGTCTGCCTGGAGTAACTGCAGGAATTACAGGTGGTGAACTTCACCCATTCTACACAAATTATTATAGATTACACTTAATTCTACTTCTGAGCATTTGCTTGGCTCTTCGGATGAAATGTTGGCACTGTTTTGAATCTGGAATATACAGGTTAACTTTACTGGATGCTCATATGTAGTAGTTATTTGTAGGTTCAACTATGCAACAGAAAATACCAGTTTCACTACCTCCAGAAGCACACAGAGGGGAGATTGGTACATTGGAAACACACGGGCTTGCCTTCTGACACAAACATCACGCAGTCTTTGCGCTCAACGTTGTTTAAGAAAACCAAACTGGGAAAAAAAATCTGGGGCAAAATTTTAAGTTGTTCCTTTAGGAGATATGGGAGGTCTGAGTCAGATGCGTCGGTCAGGATTCATTGCGTGACTTCTTTGGTGCTGATGGGAACTCTGAGCTATCCCTGAACCCTTGCAGTTTCAGCTTATAAATCCGTGAATAATACAAACAAGCCAGTCGTCTTCTTGGTGGCTGTGTCTAGTGAGAACTGTGTAAATGTCTGCTGCTGCTTATCAGCCACCGTGTTCCAAATTACTTATGACAATCAGACTTGATCACCTGAACCTCTAACTAAATTAAACCAAGTATTTCACATATCCATGGGCCAAGTACTCCTGAATGAGGGTCCAGTGACAAGTGAGAAGAGGTATTTATATATGCATGTTTACAAATAGTTTCATTTCATTGAGGAAAGGACATGCAAGAACTTTTTGTTTAGCCCTTAGAAAATATATGATTTTTCACAGTGCTTGCTTAAGGCAAAACTTACCATCTAGTTACGTAGCAGAAAAACAACCTGAAAGTAGCAGTACTTTTGTTGCATCTTCCATCTACTTGGAATACTTGTGTTTTTATATGCCTTTGTCTTTGTGTGTTTCAGATTACGGCTGTGAAATGGATGATGATGATGGCTATTAGTTCCATTTACTTCCAAAGGACACGGACTGTGTCTTGTTCCTGGCAAATCTTCAGTCTTCAAACTGTGTGACTCTGTCTATGGTCAGCAAATGTAATAGAACAATCCTTACTTTTGTAAAGCGAATTTTAGATTGATGTTGACTCTGGTCAGTTTACATTGACCCACAGCCCAGCAATAAAGTTTGGGTTTGTACTTGAAGTTTTTTTTTTTTGGTGGATCATAGTTTGAGGATGACATTACTGCAAGTAATGTTTCCAGAGAACAAAAAAAAAAAAACAGAGACAAAACAGACTGTGCATAAAGCATGTGTGGCTGAAAGCAGCACATCTCTTATTTATGTGGCTTTGCTTTTAGACATGCTGTTGAAAGGGAGCAGACTGAAGGACAGATAGGAGGGCAGGTAACAATGAGAAGCGTGTCTGTTGAGTATTTGAGTACAGTAGCACTATTTGTCTCATAATGCTACAACTACAGTAAAGAAGACATTTCCAGCCTGTATGGTAAACATGACCCTGCTATTTTATACAAGCTTACTTGCCCAAGCCTATCAAAAATTAATGGCAAGTTATATATTTGCAAGGCAGTATCGGTTACTCTGAAATTAAGTAAATAGTTCTTTATATTAAACAATTCAGAGATTTCTTGAAAGATATGACAATAGAAGGCAATATTGGCAGCAAAGAATCATTTTGCACTGCAAATCCGATGAGGTTTGTGTGGAAGGAGGGAGAAGACCTGAAGTGCAGAGAGCAAGCAGGCGACGAGGCTGTGCTCACATGCCTTTGCTGGGCATCCCTGGGGACACACAGGTCTTGTCACGGCTGGTTTTGCTTCAGGAGAGTCCCTCTGGCCACCTCCGTGGAGCTGCTCTCGTCCCACTTGAGTTAGAGTGAAGGTCTGCTCCTGAGAGCTGCTTGTCTCTCAAGCCAGTTGAAAGAAAGAGAAAGCTGAGCTTTTTAATAAATAAGCTAGCATCTGCTTTGGCTGAATTTAATTTAATGTAATTTATTTGCCTTTCTGTGGGTAAATTAAAGGTCACCACGCAGCAGTCTGACTTTCATGGCTCAAATCCCATCCTTGAGCAGTTGGTGCTACGTGGATAATGCTGGACCTCCAGCCCCGTGCACCCCAAAATGTTACCAGGCTGGTCTTTCTCCTACAGATACATCAGCTCTCACAATGCCATGAGGGCAGGGCTGGGGATGGAGCCCCTGTTTTCAGGTCCCACCCTCTCACTGCTGGCTCCAAGGCTCGAGGCTCAGTGGGAAACGCACTGCACTGTGGATCATGGCTTTGATGACCGCAGATGCGGGACCCAAGATGTTCTCATCTCTCTCCCGTGTCTAGTGACAATCATGAAAGCTGTAGCACTGCAGGCTTGTCTTACACCGAGGCAAGGTGGATATTTATCTTCCCAACGTGGTTTCTGTTCAGCTGTCTCTCCTGACCAGCTCATCCTTCCTAGACTTTCTGAGGAGTGCTCGTCACCCAAACACCATCCGTCCTCCCTCTGCAGAGGGTGGATCGTGGCAGGAAAAGAATCTGCCTTGGGAAGCTCTCGAGCTACTGCCAGCCAGCAGCGATGGTGCTCATACGTGTGGGCATCACCAAACTGGGGAAGGGCCATATGGCCTTCCATACTTCTTCTGTCCCTCTCAGCAGCATGCATAAGAGGGATCCTGTAAGTAGAGCAAGAGCGAGTGCTTTTTTAGGAGCTGACTTAATATTATTTGGCCGGTAAATGTAGTCTGTTGGGTAGGTTGTATCTGCTAGATGTTTTTGAGCCTTGTATAAGGAGTGTTTCTGCAATGACTTCTAAAAAGCAAAGTTTGGTAACAAAAATGATGTCGTGAGGCTGATGGGAAGAAGAGCTCTTCTGAACCAGATTGCAGTTACATAGTTTGCAGCACTTCAGTGGAAAGAAGAGATTCCATATAATTCTTAGGGAAAAAGCTAGCATTTTCACCAAGAAAACTGTAGATTTTTTCATGATACTTTATAAATACTGCACAAAAAAATATATTGAGGGGATAAACCTTTCTACCTCTCTCTTCTCTATGCCGTAAATGAAAAATCATGCTATAAGCAGACAATTTTTAAAAAAAGTAGTTGTTTTAGCAAAGTTCATGCTCTTCTAGTCTTTGAGGCAGTTGAGTTTGAGCACTTGGGTTTGAATTAATCTGCCAATAGCGCTATTACAAATACCCACACTCTCAGTATATTCTCAAAGCTTGGGTTTTATTCCAAGGTACACATTATTCTCTATGCAGGAAATAAACATGCATAAATAAACATGTGTATGACTCATGTAGGTCGAGCGCTTTTCTCAAATGCAAGATGTTGGCTCTTAAAGAAACCGCTAAGATGATTTCTTTGTTGCTAAGGGCCTTTTCTCCAGTCTTCTGAGTAGATTTTCATTGGTTTGTTCCCTCAAAGGATACTAAACCTGCTGCCAGTGTAGTGATGCTGTGTGCAGGAGCCGAAAGTCCACCCAAATAACTGCTACTAGTAGATTTGAATTTCAGTAGCACATTGCGTTCCTGAGAACATTGTTTCCTGCACTGCAAGCAGAGGATTGCAGTTGCTGAATGCTCTGGTATGATTTGATTAGGAAAGGCTATTGCATAGTCTGCTGGAAGGGCACTTGGAGAGCACACAAAAAAAAACCCCTACAATTCTATAGCATCTCAGTATTGCTGGTGAAGTTCACGATGTGATTTCTGTACAGGAGTCCTAAGGGAAGAACCATGATGTTGGATAGGCAGACTCCACTCTGAGCATTGTAAGGCTTCTTAAGCTGCAGTGGTTATGTACATTTTTAATTTATTGGTGACTTACCGGGATTTTTATAATGTTCATTCCTTCTTGATTTAACTAAGCTCAGGAAATGTAAACAGATTAGAACATGCTAGTTTCTGTTTTTATAGCTATTCATAAAAATGTAAAAAGATTAACACTGCATTAACTCTGTTTACTACTGTTGATGTATCTGGACAATTTTGTCATATGTAAGTGAGCCTAAATTCACTTGGAGTGATTTGGACCCTGCTTTTCTCAGGATTCTGATTATAATGAAGAGAGCTTATAAGGCTGCAACATTGTTGTTCTTAGATCTTCTTATTTGAACCCACACAAGCTGTATATCATGAGTTTTCTTGCAGAAAGCCTGTCTCTTGCTGCAAGTCACTTGGCTTGACAGGCAAAACCCTCCAGCTGTTGCATCCAGCTTGTCTGCCATGCAGCCTTTTAACACTCTTGTATGGTGGGAGTAAGAAATAAGGGAAATAATGGGATTCTTCACTGTGGTGAATGCATTTCCAGTGTCTTAATCATCTATGACATTTCTTTAAAATCACTGTGTTCAGTACAGCAACTTTTAAATGGTGCCAGACAGCCTTGTCTTGAGGGTTAAACATGTTTGTCGAAAAAGTTCTTACCATCCGGATTGCTTGTTTGTATTCTTTGGATTGCATTGAAACTCCAGTCGCAGATGTGTACAGTAAATGTAGAGTTTGCCTAGTAAATGTTCTGTTTCTTATTTTTGTGTTGAATCCTTGCATTTGGTTCAGTTAGTGCCAAGGAAATTAAACCTGTTTGATGAAAGCATATATATTATCCTTACATGACCACAATATGAGCCATGTTAAGCTTTTTTACTGTACTATATTGGCTGTAAATAAAAAGTGAAACCCGTGCATAACCCACCTTTTATGATGCTGTCCTGCTAATTTCTGATTCTTCAGTCTTCATTCTTTGAGTGTTCAGTTTTGATTGCTGCATGATTGGTTGATAGTGGCCAAAATTTGTAATTTAGGGCTCTATTTTGTTTCTAAAAGGGAAGACACATCTAATCAGACGAGTGTTTTTTACAAGATATTGTTCCACTGATAAATGTAGATACTTTCTGTAAACTAGATAACATTAACAATGTTTTTCCACTAAGCTATGTAATTAACTGACTGTGAGAACAATATATAATGTATGTTTAGTGGAACTGTTCCAGTGCTTGTTTCTGAAAGTTGTATCTTGATAAATAAGGTGTGTGCTGAGTTAAAAATCATGTTATTTTATCAACATCTGGTCGCCGGAGTTTGGAGGCCAAAATCCACCTCCACTCTTGGTGCACATGGCTATTTGCTCCTTCTATTTTTTACTGGAAAAGAAGCTACAACTGGATCTTCAGGAGTGTCTACTGCAAAGTTTTAGCATACAGCAGAACAATTAACAGTAATTTTGATAAACCAGTGAGTGTGTGTTGTCCCAGGATTTCACTGCGTTCCCCTGCTCTCACGTAGGTGCACCTCTGCTCTCATTGACATCAGGATGCTTTTACCTGAGTTTCTTTTCAGCTGTTCCAGCCCATTCCACTGGCAGTTGGGAATTTCTCCAGTGATGTCCATCGCTGATGCTCTCTCACTCATAACCCCTCAGCTGTTAAAAAGTCCTGGCTACCTCAGTCTTTTGTATTTTCTGCTCTTCCCAAGCTGTACAGTTACTGGCTTTGTCCTCTGTTTTTTCTCTTCCCTACCACCCCAGGCTTTCATAGCCAAAATCATACTGTCCCCCTAGCTGTGTTCATCAAATATGCCTCCTTCAAGGGTCTGAGAAGTTAAATAATGCTAATAAAGCTGAAAACTTGCAAAGCTTTATATTAGGTTCATTTGTCACCAGTAGATCATAGCACACTCGTTCTTAAGTTCATGTTTTGTAGAGCAGAAGAGGCTGTTGTAATTTTCCACTCCTGTCATGTGTAAGAAGAGTTACAGAATATTATTTTGTATTTCTTATGCCTGCCCCAATACCTGCCAGTGGTCTTGGTAAGTGGTGTTTTTTTTAGTGAGTTAAGCACACGAGAAATGAGGCTGGATGAAAATTTGTGACTTAAGGCACAGCAAATTTACGTGGTGAGTTCCTTCTTTGTTTTCTTTTTTCTTATGGGACCGTCATGTATTTTCATGGAAATGAGGGACGCGCTTACATTTCATAAAAACGGAAAATGGAAATCCCGTCTTGCCATGTGGTTCTAGGAGCAGGGGATTTTATAACTTTCAGTGTGAATCTTACATTTGTTGTCGTGTGGGTTGGCAGTAGGTGGCATTGTACTGGACACCGCGATGGCAATCATTGTAGTATCCATTTCTATTGCAAAGTTGCAACAAGGACACTTTCTTACTGCCCTGAGAGCACTTAGTAAAGTTTCTCAATTTTTCAAAACCAGAAAAACAGAGCAAATTACGGGAATTTGAACAAAGCAATGAAAGGAAACAGTGCCAACACTGCTCACTGGGTAATTTTTCTTCAGTGCTCTCCTGTGAGAAAGGTAAGAGGTATTTATATGCAGAGATTGAGGGCCAGAAGTTGCATCTTGGCAGCAGCAGAGGTGAGGCAGCTCTGTCTGTTTTCCACAAAAGAATTCCAGACACACCTGTTTCACGGTACGTCCTGCACGATCTTCATCATTTGTCATCTGGGCAGTCCATGGAAGATATTGAAAGAGATGGGACACCAGCCAGGTAAGGTGGAGAGCATGGTGAGGTGTCTTTGTTTCACTTGTGTAAAACCAACCATTTAGGAGCTTTAAGGGCTCTAATTTGATGTTAAGGGGAAAAATAAGATGCATTAATAAAACCAGAAAGATGAAGGGAGTGTTTCTTTGCAATCATTTGCATCGAACTGTGCAACAGGCAGTGAGCGTAAGAATGGACCAAGGATCATATTCACATCTCTGGAAGCCCATCTAGTCTCTCAGCTGCATTAAAAATTTACATCTTTGGCCGTGCCGCTGTTTCTGACATGCCTGTTGAGTTGAGGTGTGATTTCTAAGTGCCCTGAGATGTCAGCTGCCCCCGTGCTGCTTAATGGAGACCAACGTTCCCTGCCCATGGGCTGGTGAATGCGTTTCTAGCTTTTTTTAAAAAAAGCAGATGTTTCCTGTTCCCCACCCATAGCTGCTCATTCCCAAAGAAGAATCTGTGAGGTTTTTGTGAGGAAAAAAAAAGCAAAACCAACACATACTCATTTTTCAACTCTGCCTTTTTTTAACCATGACAAAAAATAGGCCAAACCGCTGATTGCACAGCCCAGGCTGGCCTTGCGTACCACCTTGCTGCGGAGCAGTAGCAGATGTTGGAGAACAGCGCTCATGGCTGCTGCAGCCATCCATCCTCGAGTGGCTCGACAGGTACTGTAGCTGGCAAATAAATGTTCTCTGACTCCTGTCCTTTCGAATGAGGATCTCCTCAATCTGCCGTTCTTGCAGATGTGCTAATCCCAGTCCTTGTTAAATACCCTTGGGCACGTAAGCGTTTCATTCGAAGCAAACATTTTTGAGTAAAAGTCCCCTGTGAAGAGTGTGATCTGTGCCCTAAGCAGATGTCTGTTGCAGGGAGGGATCTCGAGCTCCCAAACCTGCAAACAGTAGGAAGGTGATGTGAAAATATCCATGATAGATGTTCACAGTGCAGTCCCTGCAACTTCGCATCAGGCAATAAGAGCAGGGCAAATACGGCAAGTGTTTGTGATATTGTGACATGTCACCCAAAGCCACTTCTTACTTCATTTGTCAAGCACAGCTTACTGCCTTGCCTAATTAACCAGCAAAGCGGAGTTACTTTTTCTGCTGATTTTTAAATAAATGAGAAAAGGGAACTTCAGCCGTGATACAGCTGTGGTGCGCAGCACGTAGTGCATCCCTCTTCAGCTCTGCGTGGCTGTCAAAACTTTCTCTAGGTGGTCATAGACTACTCTAATGCGGATCTGTTTTAGTTGAATGACGGTTCTTCAGAGCAGCATTGTGTCTGGGAAAAAGACTAAATCTACATAAACCTACATTGATTCCTGCTCTGAGAGCTCACCAAAGGAGAGGCTACACATACATACTGGCACAATTTGAGTAAGATTCATTGGTTGACACAGGGTAAAATATAGCTAAACCAAATTATTTCCAAACTCTAGTCACCATTTTCAAGCAAACTCTTACTCAAGGCCACTGAGAAATTGATACTGTTGCACGCTGCATTAAATCAGTAGGACCTACCATAAGCTCTCAGGTTTCTAGCAGTGATCAGTGTGATATGAATCATCCTGTTTTCTTTCTGGACCATCAGGCACCATGAGGAGGCGTTTGAGTGCATTTTGCTGCCTGTGGTATAATGAAGGATCCTCCATCTTGTTCTTCCCTGTATATTTTACGTTGGTTCAGAGAAGCTGGCTGCACTGATTAATAAAATACTATCTAAAACACTTTTGGCTGGTGTTCTTGGCATACATGCAAGTGTAGACTTTCTGGTCTTTCCTGATAACTTGGTAAGCAAAAGGTCTCTATTGCCAGGGGTAGTGCCAACCCTTGTAAAGCTGCCCAGCATAGACCCCAAGGATTGTCACTGCTTGTGGGTATAATACCGGCGTGAAAGGGGCTACACCTTGGATGAGAGATGATGGTACGCCATGTAGGATATTATATTTGTTCCAGTCTGCTACGCACGTGAGTAGGAAAAGCAGATGTAGTAATGCTGATGTGCAGAGAGGTAGGTTGGGGACCCAAGGATAGCGTTGAGCCCGCGAGTGGTCTTGTGCTTTAATCTACCTTGACTGCCACAGCAAGTGTGATGTGCGGAAGGAGATGAGCAAGTGAGGCCATCCATGAGACCTCAAGTGAAGATCAGAAATAAGCAGGGTGAAGACACAGCTCTTGGAGGATTTAGCTGAGGTTTGGGAGGAAGGCTGTGATTCTTCCAGCATCAGTTCAAGCCTGCTTTCCCAGCCAAGCTTAGATACCATTAAATTCTTGTGTAGTTGGTTGAGGAGTGGAGTGGCTTGCAATCCAAGAAAGTGCTTCTGGGGGTTTGGGAGGGTGTGGGTTGCGTATGTTTTTAAGTTACTCTACTGCCATAAATTGTAAGGACATCGCTAGGAGTTGCAGCTTTCACAGAATTACACAGAATGTTAGGGATCGGAAGGGACCTCAAAAGATCATCTAGTCCAAACCCCCTGCCAGAGCATGATCACCCTTCTAAGCAGAGTCCTCAGTGCTCAGCAGGAGTAAGCAATCACTACTAAAGAACAGAGACCATATGTGAGACAAAAAGGGGGGAAAAGCAGCACAGACAAGAGAATTGCAGTGAAACTTGGAGCTTGAAAACATCGGTTGCTCCAGCCAGGGATGTTCCACATCAGAGGTGGAGGAGCAAGCTGCAAACACAGTGGAGAAGACCTGGTCTAGTAAGATGTGACCTGAAATTCTTCCTCATTTCACCTCCAAGACAAGCTCTGAGTTTCTTAATTCTGCAGGGTGGGATGGTGGAACCATCTGAGATGACTCCCTATGACATCCCTCTTTCTTTGCCATTAAATGCTCGTGTGGGCATCATGTCCGACTTGCTCTCCTCCTGCTAGTGATTATGGCTTAATCACTGCCAGATCCTGCCTAGCTCTGAGGCTCAGCAGGCGAAGGGGCTGGGGCATCAGAGCAACAGCTCATTTTCCTGGAAAGAGAGCAGGGCTGTTTCTCAGGGTTTCACCCATGCCTCTGAGTCTGGCTTGCTTTGCTGTCTCTGATGATCTCACCTAGATAACTTCTTGTTTCTGGTATGATTTCTTGTTTGTAGCTTCAGGAAATTAATGTGGGAGCTGAGGGAATCTAGAACCACCAAGGGCATTTGGCAAATTTGCATGAGGCTGCAAAGACCTCTTAGCACCTGTGTTGTCTGCTCCTCTCTGTACCATGTCAGTTACTGGTATTTTGTAAGAGGAGGATGATAAATACTTCCTAGAAATGTTGCTCTCTGTTGCGGTGTGTTAGGCACTGCTGGAAATGTTGTGAGATGGTTGCAAAAAGCAGCAATATCCCAGCCAGAGCAACATCCAGGAGTGTCAAAAAAAAGAAGCCATAAAGAAGAAAAGAGTCTTTCTGTCTGAGGGTGAAACATGGGAGAAAGGGCTGAGCTGGGAGCGTGGCACAGACAGCCTGCTTAAATTGGAAAGCAGGAGTGGGAGCTGCTTCCCACCCAACACTGGAGGAGAACTTTAGGGGCAGGAGTGGGTTTTACTTCTGGATGGCAGCTCGTCAAAACCCTGGGCTGCATCCTTGGCCCTGTTGGTTGCACGGGTGGAAATCCTACCTCGTGGTCACCCTGTCTACTAGCAAGAAAAGGGAAAATGTCTCTAGAGGAACCAAAATTACCCACTGGAATCCCTGCAATCTATAATAAGTGTTTGAGGTGTAAAAAGCTGACAAAATGGAATGGAGTCAGACATAAAAGTGACGTCTGCCATCTTTAACTTGAAAACAGTGTAATATCAGCAATGCTGCAGTGTCTGGAAGCAGTCTGAATAAAAATGTGGATGCATTCGGGGATTACAGTATTTGTACAAGAAATGTTCAAAGGGCAGAAGTCCTGAGTCTCTTTTGTTAGTCATGGGCGCAAACGTCACTGGCTTTCCGTGAAAGAACAGCAGATTGTTGCCATTCTGTCTTTCTAAACACATGTCCTGTTTTCCCCTTAGTGTATTTCATTATAAAATACAATATTAAAGCTTTAAAAAGTCTTTATTAGCTAGCAGATGGTTTTGCAAGTCACTTTAATGAGATGAAGCAAACTTTAATGGCAGACATTTAAAGTTGTGCTTAGACAGACTATTGCCTTTGGAAAAATCTTGGGAATGTTTTCTCCTTGTCTTTGGCAGAGCTTGGCACCAGATTATGTACAAGGAAATAGAAGGGGATGATTTGCACTGACTGGTTCCCTCCCGAGAGTGGTTTTACATCAGTGTAACATCGCTGAGTTCCACAGTCACGCCGTGATTTACAGAGGTGCAAAGGGAGAGGGAAATGTCATTAACTTGACGCAGTTCAGGAGAAGTATTACATTTCTTGTATACTTGCCTCGTTCCATTGCCACAGTCAAGAGATTTTTTAGGAAGTTTATAGGCAGTCTCCTTGCAGGCAGGACAGCAGTGCACCAACTCCTTCCGGACGTCTCTTTCTGGATATCAGCATCAGAAGCATACGGGAATAAGAAAAAGGTGGTGATAGAGCCCTGAGACCATGTTCCTGCGGGATAGTGTTGCGAGTCCTGGCTTTCTTTTTCCACCCTTGCTAAATTTCCTGAGACCTATCCTGAGATGCTTGTGCTGAAAGCACGTAAGAACGTGGTTGTTCTCAAAAACAAAAATACAAAAACTGTCAAGGCCTCAATGGTTCTTCCAGGCCTGTTACTCTCTTGAGCAACCAATGCCACATTATTCAGAGGTGCAGGGTATCATAGGGATGTAATCACATCTGCAATATGCAATCCATGACAAGGAGGGCTTATATCTCTTTAAACATGTGAGTTCCTTTTGTGTTTTTTTTTTGTGGGGGAGTTTGTTGCTTTTTTTTTAGTGTGGCCAATTGCTGACTTTCAGACCTGCTGCCTCCAAGGGTTTGTTTTGGCTGTGCAGGGTCTTGGCCTCATGGGAGCAGAGGTTGGGGAGTGCGTGGTGATTCATTTGTACAGCCAGAGGATTGACTGTCCCTGCACATATTAAGAGATGAATCATGCTTCACAAAAGCAATAAAAAGTGCCTACTAAACAAGAAATTGCCTGGCTACCTTCTTAGTCTATCCAACCCTTTGATACTCCCCTGCACCGCTGACCCTGTTACACCAGGCCAAACTCTAGCATCAGCTCTTTGCACTGTTGGAGACCTTTGTCCTTCTAGTTTTTCTAGATCTAGCTAATCTCAAAAGCCATTTTTCAGGTTTGGAAAAGGCTTGCAGCTCTCTGCACTATGCAGGTCACTAAGGAAACCTTCCTTTTTTCTCCAAATCGACTGCGATCGATCATCTACATACCAGCAAGAATTAACATGCTGTAATGTGTCTAGGAGCTATAGTAATGGACTTGCTAGAAATGTCCTTACCAGTGTACAGGAGGGAAAACAAGAACGTTTGCTGGGACACTAACACTCAGCAGCACAGACTTTCTCTACTTGTGAGCCCCCAACAGTTGCTCTGAAAAGCCCTGTGATCTCACAGGCTTGGCATGAAGATGGTTCCTTCTTCTAAGGGTAGTGTGTTTCCCTGCCCTGCTTCTCAGAAGGAGCTTGGGAAGGAGGTTGGGGTGAACTGCCCTTTGGAATCCCAATGTCACAGAGCTTCTGTATCAAGAAGTACCAGCTCTTCATCTTCTCCTCGGCTTTGCAATACTAAGTAGCAAATAAGGGGCATCTATTGTCATTTTGTCACCATCCCTACAGTCATCTCCATTAAGTCCTTGGCACATTTTGCTGTTTTCTCTATCCTGTAGGTGGATATTTCTGTGGAGGCCTGTCCTGAAAGATAGGGCACTTGCCAAGAGAAAAATAATTCCTCTATTTGCTAGGGACTGATGAGACACATCTGTGCCCCCAGTAGCAGATGCGCTGCATGATGAGAACGTCTCTTCAGCCCTAGGACATGCCCTTTTTACGGTCAGAGGGCTGAGGAGTAGCAAATTGTCATCCACAGTGTTGTGACTCTTGCAGCATGAAGGTCAGCTCACTCCTACCAGCTCTGCTGAGCTCATCATCACAGCAGTTGCAGCACCCAGCTCCTCTCAGATTGCCATGTTGATTCACATGGTGGCCAAGGGGACAAAGGAGAAAGATGAGCCTCTACCATTTCAGGTAGGTGAAGAAAGGCCATTGCAGTTTGGCAGGTTTCCATGCCAGATTGCTCTGGGAACAAACAGACCCACCTCTCCACAGTCATGCAAAGACCTGCGAGGATTGGCTTATCTTCTTGCTCTGTTTTGACAACACACCTTTGCTGTGGCCTGTTTACCCCATTGGCTTCCAAAGCCACCGTTCTGTGCTTTGAGGTATAGCAGTGCCAGCCATGCCCACATAAATACATGTGGAAATCTACTCTAGAGCTCTAGACTCTCTAGGAATATTTTACTACATTTGAAGCCATCATCTTTGCTTGGTGACTCCCAGAGCTGCCTGTTTCTTTCCACTGAATATAAAGGAGCTGCTGGTGAGTCGTTGGGACAGAGTGTCTGCCTTGTGGGCACCAGGAGTAGGGTGAGGTGAGGAAATCCCATTCCCATCTGTCTCAGCCCTCGTTTAAAGTCTTAATTGTTCTAAAAAGTAAGAGGCTCAAGTGCCTCCTTTCTTCTATTAAGCAGCCATCATGTGCCAAAAAACAAAAGAGCTTTTAATATATAGCTAGGCTGGCTAGGCATTGTACAATGTTGTACCATAAATATCTTTGATTAATAATTTGTTTATTTGCTACTTCACAATAGGCAGGGGGAGGATTTGTGAGGCTGCTAAGCAATGCTCGTTGCAGCTAAATCTGGCATTTAAAACATGCTCATGCGTCAGGCATCACAAAAACTTTGTGAGGAATGAAGACAATTTAAAATGTCTGAAGCACATGCAGAATAAATTGCAGCTGGCCTGTTTACCCGGCACGTTAATTGCTGCTGCTAGCTTCTTTCTCTGGCGTTTCCCACACTGCAGTTTTATTACTGAAGTTGTGTCACGTCCTGGTACGTGCATATGTTTAATTTGGGCTCCATCAATGAAATCTGAAGTTCATGTGAGCCAAGTTAAGCCACACAGTGAATGCTGTGGATCTCCTCCTGTCTCGGCCCCACCACTGCGGTGCCTGTATCCATGTGCTGTGGCTTGGACTCATCAGAAACCCTCCAGGAATAATCGAGGGTTCTCTGATCCCTTCAGAAGCAACTGTTCTAAATGACCCTGGAGCTCTTTTGACTCAGAGTCACGGTGACCATAAACTTTCTCCAACCTCTAAAATTAAAGTATGTTTTGGATCGAGTATGTTCCCAAGAGAGCACATCTGTCGTATGGAGCTGGAGGTGAAACTCCTGCCTGATACTGTCCCTGAAAGCTGCCTGTGCTGCTGACATCCACCATGGGACATTCCCGGCAGCAGGTAGTGTTTCATCAAGGACTTAAAGAGTGAAGATGGGAAGGCAGGAGCTTGTTAGGGCCCAGTGCTGGCTGCCCTCACACCTAGACTCAGCAGCTACGCACATGCATCCGTGTAGACGTTTGTGGCAACCACATGCATTGGAGAAATGCTGCATGGAGACGGTCCTATGTAAATGCAGTTTCACCTAAAGGATGTCGTTGTTTTTAGACACACCAGTGTGATGGGGAAGGGAAAAGGGAATTTGTGCCCTTCCCTGGGTCAGGGAGTCATTAAGGGGCTGAGCAGGTGAACGAGGCTCTAGGAGACGAATCCCACAGAAGGCAACCTCTCCTAATTTTTAGTCGAGAAAAACAGCAGGCCACCTCCTGGACAGCAGGAATGGGGTGAGTTTCTGAGCAAAAGATAAATTTTTTCAGGTCCCCTGCAATACTTCAAAGATGGGCTGTTGGTGCATGAGGAGGGTGTTCCTCTCCAGTGAGGTGTGCCATGGGGTCGGCTGGCAGGGGTGGCTCGAGGCATGGGGTAGCTGTGTGGGAGGAGCAAGAGATGGTTCCCATGGCATCATAGGGACTGTAACTGCAAATATGTTTTTATTTAATTTCTCCCTGGCTTTTACAAATGCTTGTGATGGCGGTGCTTGTTTTACAGGGTCTGAGTAAGTGCTGCTATTGACGTTTTACCTTCACCTGGCTTGTGTGAGTCAAGTGTGATTTAAGGCACCTGTGTAACCCTATGGCTGTTCTCTCAGGAGCTGGGTAAGCCTGTGAGCAGGGCACAGGGGTATAAATCCCAGTGCAATGGCTTCTCGGTGCTCTGTGCTGGGAGGAATGGAGAGGTTTTATATGTTAGAGGAGAGCTCTCACTACAAGTGTGGGAAAGGCCATTGGCAAAGCTGAGGAAACCAACCAAAATAGTTCACGTCGTCCCAAAACTGCTCTCTGGTACGTTTGGTAGTGAGTTTGAGCTCCTGCTTGTCTGTGCCCATGGAAAGCAGAGGTAGGTGTGGGCTGCTCTGGGAGGTGGGTGTACCTGGAGGAAACCTGGCTGTGGCTGGGTGGGCACCATCTAAGTTAACTGAAGGCATGGAAATCTGCATGGGGGACACATCTCAGACCTTTGAACCATGTGGGAGTTATCATCATCTTGTGCTTTGTTTTTACACGGCTGCTGATGTTTGAGATGTTTCCCTGTTGTTTATGACTGCTCAATAATGCTCATTTTTGAAGAGGGCAAAAAAGGACTCTGTCCTGTCAGGAAGGACAAGCAACCCCATCCAAGTTGTACAATATGTTAATATTTCATTTAAAATTCATGTGTGCATTTGTTCATGAAGAAAAGCAAATACGTTAGAGACTTGTCAAGACTGTCATCTGGGTGTCCCTTGACACACAGCCCTGTGCTTTGCCCCTGCAACTAACCCCCTTCCCTCTGTCATCTCCTCCATGCACCTCCATGTTGGAAATGTTTTCACCTTTGCTTTCCTCTGACTGTTTAAAACACTGTATGCGGTGTGCCACAGTTGACCCTGGGGCTCATCACTGGTGCTGCAAACCTGGGGGGCTGTGGGAGGAAAGCCCAAATTTACCAACTTGGCTCCTGCCCTGGGAGAGCCCAGAGGGAGATGCAGAAGTCCGGGGACGAGATGTGGAAGTCCAGGGACATTGCCCGCTGCTGAGCACAAGGATGTGCAGAAAGATAGCCAGTGTTGTTTGCTGCTCTCAGCTAAACTTATTTGAATAGATATACCTGCTTTTTCCAAATAGGCAGTTTTTATCCACTCTTTACCACTAAACTCAGGCTCAGGGTGAACCTGCAGTAGTAATTCCCATGGGAATTAGTGCAAAGAAAGAACGGAAGAGTCTTAAAGCTCCTTTCAGTGTTTTTCAGAGCAGCCCTGGAAGAGGATGGTATTTCAGCCTTAAACTGGAATTTCCTGTAATTTGTCAGTTTTCACAATTCTACAATTATTAACATAAGATTTTTTTTCTTTTCTTTGCATTTGCTGGATGCCATGAATCAGAAAGTGGCTGGAACAGTTATTTTTCTCCAATGTAATTTGATTCTCTTTCCCCCCCTTAGCATTTGATGAGAAACCTTTGTGTTTTCATGCTTTAATACAATCTGGCACATAATTACAAATGACTCATAGATAATCTTGGTCATGGAGCTCTCTGAAATTAGATGATAATTTAGCCTGGAATTTCTGTAGAAAGAACGAAGGAAAAGACAATTATAATTATTCTAATCAAGATATCTTTTTCTTTGCCTGGGGTATTGCTCTGTGAACTGCCAGAGGCCTGAAAGTATTTAGACCATTCCTGCTGCTCACGGTTTCCCAGGCAGACACTACTGATCACCGTGTAGCTCCATCACTGTGAAATTCCTGTAAGTGCTATGACAGGGAGGAGGAGAAGAAATATATGGGGGCAGAACTATGGAGCTGAGTGCTGGGGTGAAGGGAAAGGGATGAACACAGCAGACACCGAAAAGCCACTGGTCCAAATTTGTGCAAATCCTCCAGACTTCCTACTGGGATGGACCAAATCCTGCACAGTGGCGCAAGGATGTTTTGTGACATCCACTGCTGATTCCCACACAACAGAGGCCGGGAGGAAGGGCTTGGTGGTCCCATTCACGTCACTGGATCTTCCCTTCTTCAGCTTGTGATGCTGGTTTAGATGCTTCCAGTGGGGCTTCAGGGACCTTGTACAACAGAAACTGCATCCTTGTCCTCTCTGTCAGAGCTGATGCTTGGGACCCGTTTACAGAAGGGACATCTGGCCTGTGGGACGTTGAGCAAGAGAGAGGTCACCATGAGTTATAGCCCTAAAAGGGAAGGAGCTGGTTGTACGAGGCTATCTCTGGCTACCAGGCCTCATGTCCTGGTTACTCTCAATACGTGGCTGGAAATATAAACAGGTTGGTAGGAAAATAGAGCATTTATCTTAGGAGAGACTCGACTGTGGCTTATCTCACCCAGCAAAGGCAAAGAGGGGATCTGAGTTCAATCTATAAATAAATACTTCAAAGGGGCAAGCACCAGGGAAAGAAACAAGCAAGGAAAACAAGGTTGCATAAGAATAAATTAAGCATGAAGTAATCTAGGCTGAAAACTGGAAGGTTTGTTGGTATTCCGGAGAGCCTCTCCTGGTTTTATGTTCTGTTTATTCAGGAGAGAGAGAGAGAAAGGCTGCTCCCTTCATCCCAGAGGATGAGTCTGAAATGCAGTGATCAACCAGGTCAATGCCAACATTGCTGGCCATCTTGCTGCTGATGGCTTCTGGCAGCAGCATAAAATGCACTTATGTGTGAATTGATCCCGAGTCCTGCCCTGCACCCCTCATGGGCAGCACCCTCCTTCCCATCCCACCTCTAGGGCTGCCCAGGGCTGGTCCCTGGCAGTATGTTCAAGCACTGGTGATGCAAAACCTCTCCTGGTTAGAAACTGAGGGATGCTAGTCCAATAGAAAAGTCAATTAAGCTGAACAGAAAAATGCCATGGAAAGAGGGATGGGATTGCTCTGATTTGCATGATCACTCTTGACATTTAATTGAATAAAATACAGTTTTCCATCTGTGGTGGGTGCAGGTTTCCCAGACAGTTGCCCTCACATGCAGCAGCAGCCGGACTCCACAGGGCCCAACACACCAGGCAAGTGGGACCTGAGATGGCTCCAGCCCTCTGGGAAATGAAGGTTTTTGGCAGACAGACCCCTTGCAGCAACTCTCCTGCGGGTTATACTTCAGCTTTACCTTGGTTGCCTGCCTGAAGGAGGGGCAAGATGACCTCTGGATGCAATGAGCACCCCTCCCTCCCCTCGTGCAGTGAGTGCCAAGCACGCTTGCACAGATGAGGCTGTGTGTTAACAGCTGAAATCTCACCTCGTTTTTTTTTTTGTCCCTGCACCTTTATAGCTCCTGGCCTTTCCCTGACAGCTCTTTTCTCACCTAGTGCTTCCCAGCGCACATATTGCAGCATCACACCAATCACTTCGTGAATGGACCCACTGATGGGGACTGAAAAAAAAAAAAAGTCTTTAAAAAGTACTTCACTGCTTTTGAATTTAGTTCTTTTTTTGAGTAAAAACTCTCCCTTGCTTGCCCAGCTACAATGGCATTTCCAGCAGTGTTGCAGGCAGGGGTGCCAAGTCAGTTTTGCTGGCGTACAAAAGCAAGGTGAGATGTTGTAGCTGGGCAAGGCTAAAAGGAGTGCTAATGTCCTGCGAAAGCCACTCAAAGGCGAGGGAAGGTGACAACATTTTGTTAATTCTGTTTGGCCCCAGCTTTGATTCAAACCCTGCTGGCAGCTCCATCCCGGCCAGTGCTCTCCCCCCACAGGCTCTTCGAAGGATGAGGGTAAAGGGGGTTTGCTGTGATGAGTTAAACGAGAGTTTCCCAATTTGCATTATGGGCCTCCGTCCAAAATGGGGTTATCTGCCTTTCCCAGGAGCTCACGTCTGCAGGTTCTTGGGGATGCGCCCTTCCGTTCCCAGTCTTGATGCAGTGGGGTAGCATCTTCCTGCTGTGCTGGCTTAGTTTGTGCTTGCAAAGCAGTTAAGCATGAATGTTAACTGTTGCTGTAGGATTATGCAGACAGTGCTGTTATCCTGATGGAGCTCATCCCTTCACCCCCCCAGGAAAGGAGCCAGCAGAGGCTCAGATGGTTGGGGAAAGCATTTTATCCTTATTTTGCTATGATGCTGTGCTACCGGCAAGCGGGATGTGCTGGCCTCGGGCTGGGTCAGCACAGAGGCTCAAGGAAGCAAAGCAGCAGCAGCAGGTTTTGTGTCTCCCCCCTGTATTTATTCATTTCACACACAGGGACAAGCTGCGAGGACAGGAGAGAGATCGGCTCCACTCCACCTTAAGCATGAGCCGCGGCTCTAGGGCTGTGAATAAGCAAGGACACTGCTCTGTTGTGGTTTTCAGCACACCTAGAGCAGGGCCTGACATCGAGGCCAGGCAAGTGCTGCCATGTACACGATGCAAAATAATCCCCTTTTTGTAGGAGGAGCAAAATGTGACAGGGCTCGGGGACTCCTTGGGGCTGCAGGTCCCGGTTCCTATGTGGTTCTCATACGAAGCTCAAGAAATTTGGTCTTTTTGGCTCAGTTTTCGACAGAAGTGGGTGAGAGCACCCTGTTCCTCACTGCCCGAGCAAAGAGCAGTGTATAGCAGGGGTGTTGCTGTGGCCACATCAGATTTTGAGCACAGGGTGTGTGTGGAGGGTGCTGACCCTGTGCTGTGGGGAGGAGGAACAGGACAAGCAAAGCTGGAAACCTTGGTCTCTGCCTTATCCACCTGGGCTTCACTGAATTATACTGGAGCAGGAATGTGAGCAAACCCTGGTGGTTCCTGCTTTGAGGGAGGTGATGTAATTTTTTTTTCCTTTTTAACGTGCCTACAAACCCTTGTTATCTCAGTGACAGCACTAACAAACTGCTTTGTTGGAAAGCGGCTTGCAAGAAGAGCGCCTGCTCTGCCAGGGTTTTCTCAGGGCTGTTCTCCTTCCTGAAGCCTGTCAGAGTTGGGTTTTAAGATGCTGTAAAAGTAGCAGGGAACTAAAGTCTCTGATAGATGCAAAAATAGCAAGATCAGAGAAAAATGAGATTGGATTCAGAGCAGCTGCTGGGAAACAGACTTTTTGCAATAAACTGAAATGTTCTTAGCACTTGATGTTTGTGCACTACAATGAAAACATCTCTGGTACAGTAGGTTTATTTTAACTACAGAGGACAAAACTTGTCAAATGAATGCACAGCCCCTGATTTGATCTAGTTCATTTTCGTGTACGTGTTTTTTCTGCTCCTTGGCAGTCCTTGTAGGGCTTGTTGAGGCTGATTTACTTGTGCTATTTGGAAGGTGGGCTTTGTGAGAAGCCACTGCCTCTGATCCCCGTGAGGAGATGCATTATCTGTGAGCTCAGACAGGATGGAAGAATAAGCAGGGCGATGATGGATGTTTAGATTTGCCAGCTGAGCTAAAACACTGAAGGGAAAAAAAAAAAAAAAGGCAGTTCTAAACATTTTGCTTGATCTAAATCCGGATATCTTATTTCGCTTCAGATAAACTGTGTCTTTTGTAATGTTTATTCCCTTGCCACTTAAATGTAAGTTACATTTAATGTAAATTTGCTCTAACATTTATAGTAATATACAAAATTTGTATGTATGTAAACTTTTGAAGCGTTACATCAAAAAAGAAAAGTTAATTTAAAAAAATAGTAATACTGTAATTCAAACTTCCCCCCATCTGACAATCTTTCAGGCTCCCTTTTGCTTTACCCAGTCTGACACAGATCTGTGAACTCTTTGGGTCCATCTGAATCTGCATTTTCAATTGCAGTAAGCTCTTAACAAAGAGGTTTCCTCTCTGCTTTGGAGAAGGCTGCTCTACTTCCTCTGCCCCCAACTTCACCACCAGTCCCTGCTCCTCTCCTGCCTTTCCTTCTTGGCCGGGAAGTGTTTAGTTCACTCCTTTGGTCCAGCGACAGTTTCAGAGTGTAAAATAAGAAAGTGCTCTTCTGTATGGATGCACTTCATGTTTTCAGGGGTGCTACTGGGGCCTTACGGTGTTCCCTGCTCCTGGCTGTGCTCTCGTCTCTGTGGGGATAGTATCTGCCTGTGCTCCTGCTGATTTCTGAAGGAGAAAATTAATAGGCATGAAGCCAACAGCTTTATAGAGGTGGGACTTTGTGACAGAAAGGGACTTTGGCATTGCTGTGAGAGGAAAATTATTTCTATACTATGTAACATGAATGAATGTTTCCAACATTTAAAAAAAAAACAACCAAAAAAAACCCCCCAAAACCAAACTACCACCTGAAGAAAAAAAAAATTGAAATCCTTTGCTTTTAGCACCGCAGTGGTTGTGATGCTGGAGACTGACATCTTCTTTGCCCAGGGAGCAAGGACAGCAGGGCTGGAACCAACTCATGCCTTCACTCGTGGAAGGATCTCAGCAGGAAGAAGGCTATCAGGGCTTCTGTAGACATGGTATAGGTAGGCGTAAGACCTGCTTGGACCTGAAGTGACTGCCCCGTACTTGTGTCACTTGGTTTGAGATGCTTTCTAGAGCACTAACTGCCACAGAGGTGTGGAAAAGGCAGGTGGATGGTCATCTGTTTCTCCTTTGTCTGAAGGCAGCACCAGATCCTCTTCAAATGTCCCAAGGAACTTTGCCTCGCGTAGCTCTTCCCTCTGTGGCACCTCAGAAAAATGTACAGAGACTTGTGTCTGCTCAGGTCACCATTGGGTACGGGTTTGGGAGTGAACTTCAGGTGCTTGTTGGCGGGGGAAAGTTTTGCTACCCAACTCTGTTAAGTGCAGTGGGCAAATGCACCAGGTGCCCATCTTGCTCAGCCCTTCTGATGTTACTTTCAGGTTCATGTAATTAATCAGCTTTTCCTAGGAAAAAACCTACCCAGAACATTGCAAGCCAGGAATGAGAAAGTGATTGCTCATAGATATGTATCTAAATTGCTGAACTGGTACCAACCAAACAGCAAATGTGATTTTGACAAATGTTCCTACCGCAGGCAGAAGCTCCGACGCTTTGAGGCGCAGAATAACTCTGCCAGCAGGTACCGGACTGCAAAATTAATGTTTGATTCTCGATTCCATATTTATTTGGAGGCATCACCTTCATTTTACTGGAGTGTAGTTGTATGCAGAGGAGTTGACTCAGCGCACAAAACCGTAACAGCCTCTTGCAGCGATTGTCCATGGAGCTCGGGAAGCATCGTGGTGGCACAGGGTCCTTGGATTCCAGGACCAGCTGCTGGGGGATGAATTTCAGAGGGAAGAGATCACGGCTGGGCAGATACAGTGTGTTCACAGACGGAGAAAGGTTTTTCTTTTAAATTTGATTTATGGTAAGTGGAGAAAGGGTGGGACTTCCCAAAGCAGCTAAGGGAATTAGGTGCCTGATTCCCATTGATTTCCCTCTGACAGTGATTAATGTACTGTTTTCCACTTTGCGATGTGCCCAGATGCGTTGGCAGGGGAGGATAATATATCAATCAGTGAGTAATATGTCTGCTTGCTAACTTCAATGAATGGTGGAAGGATATTTTACATTAGGCTCTGAATCGGGCTTTTGGCTGCTTACCATATTTTAGGTTACGTTGGTTGTTTTTCTTCTCAGTGGTTGCAAGATGTGTTTGCAGGGACACTGCACCAACCGTGAGTGAGGCTGAACTGTGGAGTGGTTTTTTTTTTCACAGGGTGAGGCAGCAGCAGGTTTTAGAGAGGGGGAAAACCTCTTGTTCGTTTCCATTTCCCCAAATTCACAGAGAAATGCAGGAAGAACAGTTTGACTAAATGGTATTTTCCAGCCACCTTAGGCGTTTTGCTGAGGCTGCATCTGCATGATAGAGCTTTTTATTTTCCACCTTCTGATACTCAGCAGGAGAGGGACATTATTGTCACTAGAATACTCCCGATTCAGTGAAATTTGAGTGGGCTAATTAAATAATGTAAAAACCTTGCCAAAGCCCAACAGTTTTGTGTGAAAGGAAACGGCACGGTGTCTCCTCTCTTTATTTAAATGGGAGGAGAGGAAATATGTGAATCTAATGAACTCTATAAGTTCCTGTGGCTTATTCTGAGCAAAGCAACCTTTAGCACTATTTGCATTATTAATATCCCAGATGAGCAAACCGGCTGACACTTGACACCAGATAAAAATCACTTGGAAAAACTTTATTAACTTCTTTCTGCTGTCTTCCTGGGATTCCTCCTTAATCTTGGGGAGCGAATACTGCTCCTTAGAAATGTTCTGGAAATGGTGAGCGCTTTCTGTCTGTATTAATTTTATATTCTATTTAAGGACTGGAAGTTTCGGCCTTGGAAGGCAATAGCAAGCTGCCATTCATGACAGTTGACTTTGGATGAGGCATGTATTGCTCCAGGTCTTTTTAGAGTGGGATGTGAACTTCCATCTTGGCAGAATGAAGCATCCAGGTCTCTGTTGCTACAGGAGAGCCACACTTTTTTTTTTTCCAGGGAAATTCAAAATATTCACATAATTCTCAGTGTCTCTACAACCTCTGCAAACACTTCTTGCTTACCTGGTGCCATTGTGGGACCAATGGTCTAACGAGGGTCCCTGAGGGCTCAGCAGCACTGCTGGGTCATGTGTAGATGTGATAGAAACAGGAACATGTCAGGGGCAGATCACCATGCCCTTCTTTGCCCCAGTGATGAATGAGGGAGTTTTTGAGCCCCTGAATACTGAGTTCCTGAAAGGATCCAGGTTAAAAATGTCCTTCTTTGATACTTGCCTCTTTATCCAGAGGTTAAAACTAAACAAAATCTGGGGTGATTTCAGTGGTCCTGTTTGCAACCAAGGCTGTGTGAGAAGAAGGAAGTTTAGATGCTCTATTTACCACAAAAGTGGGGGAGTCCTGAGTCTTCACCCACTCAGCTCTAGCAGAGCTGCCTCCTCGGCAGAGCAGGAGACTTGAAACGCCTCGTCTGGGGGGTACACTTTGATCTGCAATCTGAGGGTGTTCTTACCCATCCTTCATCTGCCTGACCAAGACAGTGAGCTTAAGGGAATAGGCGTATTTCTGTTGTGCGGTGTCACAAGAAGTGCCTATGGACTGGTGTGGAGCACCTAGGAACACTGTGTTATATGTCCAAGCAGGAACTATTAGAGAAACCTCAAATACAAACTTGCAAATAGCTAGCAGGGATCCTGGGCTTTCTGAGAGGGGAGCTATGGGAAGATCCCACCTCTTGGTGTGTCAAGTAACCCTACGGAGAAATGATGTCTTTTGCTCTGTAGAGCTTTGGATTAGGAGCCCTGACAGGTTAGATTTGTACTAGGAAGATGTCTCATGGTTTGGTGGTTCATCTTTTTTTCCTGTATAACATCTGAGATGTGGTGAGAAGAAATGGTCGAATTGTTTTGTGCCCAGATTGCTGTTACAAGTGAGCGCCTAAGGCTAAATGTTTCTGAATGATTGCACTGTCCAGTCAGGACTGTTGATTCTGCTCCATCAGGTGCTGGCAGCTTGCTGGATGTGTTAAGAATTGCTGGGCCTTTAAAAGGCCTTTAATATATAGTCTGCCCTTGCTAGTTCTCTGAGAAACTTTGTAAGGTCCCCAAAAGGTCAGGGAGACATTGGAAATGTCCCAAAATATTTGTCCCAGAATGCTTCCTGGAATAAGAGTTGTTCTTCTGGTTTGGCTATCCTGTGCAAGAAGGCACCGCACCTGCCTGCCAGCCCCTCAGGTCCTCAGCTGCAGCGTGCATAAGTATGTGTTTGTTTTCAAATGAGTGAATAATACTGTAAAGCCAGTAAGGACATTGATGTGCCTGGCATTGGCTTTGGTTTATGCTTTCAGTTAGTGTTTGATTTATTTTTTTTTTAATCATTTTTTTTTAATCAGCATTCCTTTGTGCTTGTGCAAACCTGTCCCTGCTCCTGTGCCTGCTCCAAGCCCTCATCCTGCACGTGTCTGTCCCCCTGGCCAGCAGCATCCCTCTCTGTGTCATCCCCTTGCCTGTCTTGTCACAGGAGCCTTTTGTGCAGCATGGGAGAAGAATAAGAGTTCCCCCTGTTGTTACCCAGCTCCAGTCGGTGGCCACATAATTCTGAGGCCGAGAATGGATGATGCTGCAAACGCAACCAGGCGGGAGGCAATGAACTGAAGAGAAGCATTATTCAAAATTGCAGCAGCTGCATGTTGAGCTGGGCGTAAAAGTTAGCTACAGTTCCTCCTCCCAAAATGGGCAGCAGCTCTGTGGCTTGCATGCGAATGCACAGCGGATGATGCACATTCCTTGCCGACCCTGCCGTCCCCTCCTTAGTGTCCAGCAGGGAGTTCAGAAGGACCCTTTTTGCTTTGTGGCTCTGCTGGGAGTAGTGTGAAACCACATTGGTATTTCTTCCACTTAAAAGACTGGTCTGCTTGCGTCGTGGTTCAAAGACCTACAGAGACCCTTGTGCTGGGCTGCATGGGGACACATGTTCCCAGGTGAGCACAGAGCAGTGGCTGCTGGGCAGGGCTGAGCCCAGCTTTTGGGCACCATCAAATCACGCCAAAGCACATGGGATGGTGGAGGCAACCACAGGTCTGGAGATGAGCTCCTGAGGTCACTGAGTGAGAGGCGTCATGTTGAGGAGCAGGCATGAAATGTCCTTCCATAGGTTACAGATGCTTCTTGTCATCCTGTAGCATCTAAGAATTTTTGCCTTTTTTAAAAAAGAGAAAGCACCCAAGAATTTTTGCCTTTTCTTTTAAAAAGAGAAACCAAATGCAACAAGAAGGGTGCGGTGGAGACCAAGAAGATAAGCAATGCCTAAGCCCCTGCAATAGTGATTTCTTGAGTAACTCCCCCACTCCTCTCCTGTGCTCCCACGTTAGAGGGGGCAAGAAAATCCTTGCAGTCCCTACCAGTCTGATCACTTGACTCTGGGGACAAGTTTAGCTCTAACATACTTGGAGGCTGAAGGAAAACTTTGTGTCCTAAAGCTGCCTTCTCTGCTGGGCAAATTCTTGTTCTCCCATTTTATGTGATTTCTATTTTTGTCTGGTGCCCAGGTTCGCTGAGCTACAATGTGCCCCGTCACTCCTCATCAGCTGCCTCCCCAGTCGTGTCTGGATAAATAGAAGTGTAACATATGCCCCAAATGGCAGAAGAACTGAAAAATATCAGTAACTAATCACTGCAAACGGGTGCATCATAGCTACCAGAGCCATTTCTGCTAAGCTCAGGCTAAAAATCCCAGGGCAGATGCTATTTATGCTGTACAGCACTTCAGCGGCAGCACTGCAAGAAAGCAGAGAGACAGAAATGAAGGTCAGTCCAGGCCTTTTAAACACTACATTACTTAAATGGCTTTTCCTGCCTCAGCTGTCTTGCTCTGAGATTAGCCCAACTCCAAATGAGGAGGGGTATTTTTCCGTGCCCCAGTAAATCACAGGCATATTTCTGTGCTAGGTCTGAGTCTGGAAGATACAGAGCAATCCTACACATTTGCAAGCGATTGCTCAAACTGAGTGCCTTGGCTGGGAGATCCTTCTAAAAGAGTTAACTATTACAGCATATTCCCAAATTACATCAAACCTTTGATCTGCTTGGAGTTTAAAAAAAAGCCCAGCAACTCATTTTCTAAATTGCTTTCAGGTCTTTAATTTTTTAGATACATAAAGCTGACATGTGAACACACCCATGTCTATAGCATAACTTTGGCTTCTCTGAATGTGTGAAGCTTGGCAAAATTCAAATGATCGAGTTAGTAAAATAACTTTTGGTGTAATTAACATGTATTGCCTTTCCAGGTACAGGTGAAATTGGATAGCTGAAGTTCAGGTGGTGGATTTTGAATTGGCTCTTTGTAAAATCACGGAGTGTCCAGTGTACCTCTTTGAAGAGACCTCATTAAAATCAATAGAGCAGCATATTAAATCAGTGTGTATTTCATGTTTTGGGAATACCTCTGCTCTTCTGCTGTCATTTTTTTCTGGAAAGCTGGTGGGGTGCTCTTGAATGAGGCTTGAATGGTGAAGGATGCTACATTTGGTGAGTTCCAGAGATGCTGCAATGACCGTCTCAAGGGTTTGCACCTTCTGACATTTTGTGGGAGCAAAGGCCAGGCTCTGCATTTTGAAAGCAAGTGTAAATCCAGATTTAGCACCCCATGGGTTACAGATCTAATCCAGTGTAACAGAGAGTAGCATGTGGCCCATACTTCAGAGCTATCGGTGGTTCTCGAGTAATAAAGCAGAGGCGCGGATCTGAATGCCTCAGCAACCATCTTTCCCTGACTGTGACCCCACCCTGACAACTGCGTGCTGCAAGAATGCCTGTGCCGTGGATTAAAATTGCATTTACCAGCATAAAAGTTAACTCAGCACTTTTGTAGCGTTTGTAATTTAAGTGGCTTGTAAAGGCTTCTGCGTACCAAAATGAGTATGTCCTTGACCTGTTGCTATTTAGGTAGATAGCCAGATTATAAGTTTGAGTGTTTTTTTCCTATGGTGTATCTCTGCATCAGCTGTGTTTGTTCCACACTTTTTAGCTTTTCTTGGGAAACAGAATTTCTGAAGAGTTTTAGGGCATTTGAGACATTTGCCTGCGCCCAGCTTCTGCATCTTGAGAGCAGCTGGGCAAAGCAGGAGGTACCAGTGCTGCTTTCACCAGGTATCAGAGGAGTCAAAGATCTTTTTTTGGGTCATAACAAAGTAAAACGTCCATTTGAACACAAGGGAGCAGAGAAAATGCTGGATTTCTTTTCTTGTTCATTGACCAAGCTGAAAAAGAAGCTCAAGTTAAATCGATTCAAACTGGATTCTTTATATTTCACCTTGCAAAAATACTTTTATAGCAAAATGGTTTGTTTCACTGAGAACGTAAGTATCCAAGCAGTTGGACTTTAACTTTGTTATCTTTTCATTATGAAGTTTGAAACAAAGCCATGTATTTCATGCCTGAATTTCCAAGAATTCCACTCCACTGTGTTTTTTTTATTTATTTTATTTGGAACATACCCAAAAAATTCAGTCCAAGCTAATAAAATCTGACCATCTTGAAAGCTTGATTTTTTTAGTAAATTCTTCCTTAACCTTAATATTTCTGGCTGCTGCTTCTTCATGGAGCACCCAATCTGATGCCCCCAAGTCTTGCCTCTGGCACGATGTCCCATGCAAAAGCTCTGAGTGAACTGATATTTGTGTTGCCGAGTGTGGCTTTGGCTTGAAGAGCATCAGGTCCTCCAATATGGTCTTCAGTGACAACTTAGGGCAGATTCCCAGGAACTGGGAGTTTTATGAGCATCAGAAGGACTAAAAAATGTGGTGAGGGATAAACTTTTAGGCTCTGATCTACATAACCATCATAGCGAAAAGTTTGTGTTGCATGGCATCCAAGCTTTAGCAGGGCATCTCATTTTGCTAGCCATGTGTGACGTCAGATCAAATTTAAAATAAAAATAAGAGAGCTTAAGGATTGGCTCAGAAAATAGTTACGAAGTTCATTCAATCCAGTCCTAGTTAGGACACTTAAATGTCTTCCTGGACATAAGCCTGTGCTTAAACGTACTTAAACCAAACATAAGCATGTCTTTGAAAATGCTTATGTGCTTTTCAAAAACGAGTTTGTTGCCATCCGAAAGGTCCCTATGGAAGCTGTGGCCTCTTTAGATAAAGAGAATGAACCTAGTGAACAATTTCCAGAAATGTAAAAACTCTAATTAAATAAAATGGCAATAATTGGATTTATCTCCACATTCTTTAGTATGAAATCTCCTGTCTGTATCAGGGTGAAAGGATTTCTTTCATCGTTGTTTAAAAACCAAGAAGTTAAAAAAGTGAGAAGGTATAAACTTATCCTTCATCTGCTAGTGTTGTATGGAATTGGCAATTCTTCTGCAGCTGAAATGAAAAGATGTTGAATATTGCTATATTGTAGTATACACATTAGTAGAATATTATAAAAAAGTGTTCATTGTTCTCCATTCAACAGAGGTATATATGCATTTAAATAGACACCACGTGACTTGGGTTTATTGCCCCGATATTTTATTTATTTATTGCCAGCTTACTTTTACTGCTGACAAATATTTTCTGTGTAGTCTGAAATTCAAAAGAAATAGTCACAAACAGTCATGAATGTTTAAAGTCACAGGTTATTATTTAGTGTAGTGCTAGTTATATTATACATTATGCATTAAATACTTTTCGGTGGTACACTTATTAAATACAAATTGAGGAAAACCAATCCCTCAGTGGGAACAGACCTGCCAAATAACTATTTTCTTTTTACTTGCAGTCTGACGTATAAATGAATATCTCTTGGATTTCAAAGCTGATGCTGTTGCCCCCCTTCCCGCTCTGTTTTCAGTGTGGATTTCCAGGGCTATGGGGACTTGTTAAAGGAAAGATCAAACATTATATATATATGTATTAATGCATGAAACAGATATATTTACCTCACAGGGGCATTGAGAATTAATTAGTCGCTGATTAGAAAGCAGTGGAAAATGAAAACCACTATCTAAGCACTAGATGATATTTTTTCCTTTGGATCTGCAGCCGAAAACGAAGCCGATCGGAGACGACGCGGTGGGACACGTCTGCACCGCCTGCGGTCTGGGCTGAGCCAGGGTGCAGCTTGGCAGCAGCGGGCTGCCGGTGTGGGTGTGCTCCCCATGCTTTATCTGGATGAATTTGTGGAACAGCTTGCTCAGGCTGCTTAGGTGTGAATGCTTATAATGAAGTCAAGTCCCTGCCTCGAGCCTCTGGCTGGGTTGCAGTTGTCCCGTGGTGAGCTGGGCAATGGGGTGGCCCCTTTGCGGTAAGTCTGTGGGGTCTCTTGGTTTGGTTGAGCATGAGCAGAGCCCAGGGACCCCGCAGGATGCCCACACAGCCAGGAGGGTAAGGGCAGAGCAAATGTGACATACGGTTCCCTTCAACAACCCCCAAACCCTTGTCTGTATGCTTGGCATTCCCCAGGAGATTTTTCTGTGGATATCTCCATTCTTCTCTTGAAGCTGGGTAAACCCTCTGCATCCCTGGGACAATGCTCCAAGGAGCTTCCAGAGGGGTTGTTTTTTGAGAAAACCCTCTTTTTTAGCTTGTTTTTAACCTGCCATCTACTAGTTTGTTGCCACCACATTCTTTTGCTCTGGATCATTCCCTCCTCACCCTCTCCATATCACTCCTGAGTCTATAGACCCTCATCACATCTGCCCTATCATTTCTCTCTCAACATGAGAAGCAAGTTAAAGCCCGTTTAGCTGTTTCATGTGTGGGTTAATTTTCCTGAACTCTCACTGAGCCAGTGTGAGGGATGAAGATATTGGTAAAAACGAAGTTACAAATGGTGAGTTTTTCTGCAACCCCTGTAGGAAGGGGAGGTACCAGGAGATGGGCTTAGAAAGGAGATTTTCATAGCTAACTCAGCGTGTTGAATTACTGCTCCTGGGTGAATTTCTGTTTCTGAATGCTGTGGCAGGTATTAGTATATTGGGATTGTAATTAGGAGGCAGGGCAACCAGGGGCTTTATATAAGTGTCTTTTGTCATTTAAATCTTCTACGTGTAGTCAAAGCAAGCTCCTGAGCTGTCTGCTCTGCCTGTCCAGCTCACGTCTAATTCCAGTGAAACCCATTTAAATCATGGAGACCAAGTCAGGTCTCCCAGCTGTCACAGCCCCCTGCTACAACAAGGGAAGTGAAAAAGCCTCTCTACCACCTCTGAGACCGAGGTTGGTGAACGTGCTTTGGGTTTTTATGTGGATTGGAGGATGGGAAATGATGGGTGGAGTGTCATGATGTCCAGTGCAGCCCCCGTGCACACAGGGACTGTGTCTCAGACCATGTCTGGAGAGCACACACTGCTGCAAAAGCTGAAAAAAAATGCAATGAAGTGAAGCAAAACACTTAAGAAAGAAAAAAAATAGATTGTGATGATTCTGTGGGATTAGAAGCACACGTTTTCTGGCAGCCTTTAACCCTTTAATTCACTGCCTTTGCCCTCAGATATTGTACCTGGATGCAAACTGAAGGCAGGTCTTTGAGAACTGCAGCGTGAGGAGATGCCTTGTGGTCCCTTCCTGCCTGTAAGACCTCAGCTGCAACGCAGGAATGTTACCATCAGCCCCTTAGAACAGCTGTAGCTGATCACAGTTCTCAGCTTTTTCAGAAGCAGCTGTGCACCATAGCAGTGGCCAGCCCCGGCCTCAGCCTTTCTTCTTGCCTCTCTGCTCAAAATGCAACCCTCTACAAAGAAATTTTACAGAGCCATGTTGTGGCATGCTCTAAACTCCACTGGAGCTCCCTGACACGACATTTTCCCTTCCCTTAGGGACATATAAAAGCATCCATCCGCTCCTGCCACATGGGCTGAGGATCGCTGTGGGAGAGTGTGTACATGTGTGCGGCTCCAGGCACAGGCTGTCAGGGTACTCACATGCTGTCGTTTGCACGGGGCTCCATAAATTTTAGCTAGGGACCCTTTGGATACGCATCTTGCAGCACACAGGAAGCAGCTCCCAATGTTGGTCTTTCTGGTTGGGCAGTAGACAGATCGAGCAGCAACTAATTCCTTTTTTTCTTGAAAACAGACCAAGCCGCAGCGCCTGAACCTCTTATTAAACAAGCAGAATTACTGCTTTCTACTTTCCTATAGATTTTGTCTTAGCCTCTTATCTGCTGCACCTCCCACCCTTTCCACCCCCCATCTGGGTGGCAAATAGCATCAGGCTTAAAGCAGATTTACTGGGCGTGATGCCTGCGTACCCTGTGCCTTTAACAGTAAGTGAGGGGCTGAGTTGTAGCAACCATTTTCTCTCCGTAAACACATACCTTCAGGTCTTAGGCTAATTTTATCCAAATCTTTTAGGGACTTAATGTCTTTGGCTGCAGGTAATTAAAAAGCCACAAGAGAGGACAGACAAGTATGCGGATAGGCAGAGACCAGTGGGGTGACTGCCAAGACAGCCAAGATGAAAATAGAAAAAATAGGAAACAATAATAGAAATAGTTCCATTTTTTGGAGCCACAGGGTCCTCTGCAAGCTCTGTAGAAACTGAAGGACATTACACCCCTGCAGGGAGGGTCATAAATCCATTAAAACTACTTCCAACTCTATGAAAAGAGGGTTAAAAAGACACTCTTAATATTTTTACCTGCCACCTCAGCCCTACCATCAAGAGGAAAGAGGTTGGTCAGTGAGCAGCTCCTGTGAGACAACCTGATGAGGTGCTGGGAAAGAATGCATGAGATGTGGGTTTGCTGGGCCTGCTCCCCAATTAAAACATTGCTGCTGATCACTCCAGCGTCGGTGGGAGCAGTCGTACACCCAGCTGCCGGCAATGGGGCAGCAAAGATGGAACGGGCTGGTGCCGTCTCTCTCCCCAGAGAGGTTTTGGAAAGGTATGGATGGGGTCGGAGTTCTTCCTTGCTGGCCTGGTAGCTCCTTGCTCTCCCCATTGGACCCAGCCGGGGACAGCTGAAATCCAGTCTCTGGTTGTCTGTTCGGAAGAAACCATGGGAAAACAGCAATGTTTCGAGTCAGAAAAGAGCCTGTTTACATCTTTGCTAGAGTGGATGAAAGCATCCAACCAGCCTTGTTTATTTTAGCAAACATTTTGTGGATTGTCAGGAATTTTCATTAAAGGGTTATTTTTAATTTTTCTTCTTGTCCTTCTGAATCAGGGAAGAGCGCAAAGCCAAGGAGACCCTCCCGAGACCTGGTGCAAAGTGCCTGACAGGGTAATTAATCCACATTCTCTAAGAAACTCTCCTTCAAGTCTCACAACTTCAAAGAAAAATACCCCACAGTACCTCTGGCTGCAGGGTGTCCGTGTCTTGCTGTCTGACATTTGATGCAAAGGGGATTCATTCTCCCACATCCAAGCTGAAATTCCCCAGGTACTAATCAGCAATTTCACATTTTCAGCTTGAAACGATTTGCGTGAAAGCCATTAGAAGATAGGAAGCGGGTGTACAAGAAATGCTCTCATTTGGTCTTTCCAAAGAGGAAGTATTTTTTTATTTTCATTCCTTGATGGTGACATTTAAGATGTTGGCCCCCAAATTTCGAGCTGTTGAAGGAACTGGACCACCCTGTGCTTTGGCAGTGATGGAAACAAAATCTGGCCGTTGTGTATTTGTGTGTTGTCTTAAACCTGAGCTTCCTTGCTGAGATATCTCCTTTAGTGGAAATTAAATAACATACAGTTGCCCCTGTCTACAAGGCTCATTACTGTCTGTCAGTTCTGACCATTATATCCACTTAAAATACCACAGGGAGAGCTTATTGGGATTCTTCTGATATACTATTCCTCCAAAAGTCAATCAAAAACCAATCTACTGCACTTAAGGCTTTTACTGCTTTGCTGAAGACAATCTCCCAGTATTGGCTAATCTGCACAGTCTGCTCCGATAGCACAATGATTTTTAAGAGCATGTGAGAAGAGATTAGCTACCTGTTTGTAAATGAGAATAATGGCTCACTTTCAGTGGGTTGTGGGTGTACGATCAGAGGTGACAAATGCAATTACTTCTCCTCCTCCTCCAGCCAAAGGGGGGAAGAAAAAGCCAGAGCACAACTTGCTTGTTTGGGCTGTGTCATAAAATCAGTGGAGAGTGGCTTGGTGGGAGGAAATCATCAGTAGGATCGTTGGTCAGGGAGGTGAACGGCAGGCAATGGAGTTGAGTTATTACCCTGAGGTGGTGGTATATGAAGCAGACTCCAGTGTGGGAGGGGAAAATTTGTTTTCAGAGCAGCTAATAGTCCCAAAGGGTCCTGAGGCCCTGTGCATCACTTTGTTCTGCGGTACAGGCAGGGCACCAGGGAAACAGAGGCATGACTGAGCTGCAGAGTTGATGGGGAGGCACAGCCTACAAGGGCGGGAGGGACAGGGGCTAGGTCCCTGAGCAGACTGTGTGCAACGCTTCCTGCGGATGGAGGGATGGATGGACAGATGGACAGGCACAGCACTGACCGGTTAGAGTGCCAGAAGCGTTAAGAAAATATTGGGTCCCTAAAAAGGGTCTGGGCACTCCTAGAAGACTTCTCAGGGGTGGAGCAGCATCTTCCCTATCACAAAGACAGGGAAACCATGGCGCAAAACACTTCAGCAATTAGCACAGATAGTTTATGGTAAGCCAAGGAACAGAGCAGAGGCATCCTTGCTCCCTGTCCTGCTTTAATGGAAAAGATATCTCTTTGCTCCCCCAATTTAAGAGTCTGAACATTAGGCTACTTTTTTCTCTGATCCTATTCTGGACATGCCTTTGTAAAACCTTGTACATCATATTGCGAAGATATTAAATGCAGAGCATTTTGTGCTATTGAAGTGTAACACTATTCTGGAAGCACAAGAAAGAGGTCATTGTACCACAGATGGTTAAATGAGAAATGCAGTTCCTAATTTGAATAACATCTTTCAGCCCTTGTAGAGATTTGTGCTTACAGGCTGTGCTCTGGGATGCACCATCACAGCAGTCCTGACAGCAGTTGCGGTGAACAGATGCAGCCCAGTCTGCACTTGCAGTTCATTGCTGGGGCTCTGTTGCCTTCAGTGAAGAAAACAGAGCAACAGCGGTTCCTCCCTTCCTCCCCAGCCTGGAGGAAAGAGTCTATCTACGAAGCTAGCAAAGAGGGATGTGTAATCACTCCTGTCCTGCTGATTACTCAAAAGCAGAGGCTGACTTTCTAAGCTTGCGATTTTGCATATCCCTGCACAGACACAACATCTGACAGCGTGGCAGAGCTTGATGTGTTTATCCTCAGCTCCCTGGGACACAGACGACCATGTTCCCCTCTTCTCCTTCTGTTTTATGGATGAGGACTGGAGCAGAGACACTAAAGCTCAGCCCACAGCCATCAAAGAAATCCACGGCAGAGAAAGGAGCCTGTCACCAAGTACATCTCCTGCATGCAGAGGAGCTCAGTGGCATTGGCTAACAGGGCCACCACAAGCACTAGGGAGGCCCCGGCTGGGTCTGGAGGAGCATTTTCCTGCCGGGACAGTCCCATGCTCTGGAGACAAGGACATCCCCCTGCTCCAGCCTTTTCCACTGCCGTGCTCACAGGTCACGTGCCTGGAGTTCATGTCCCCATTGCTCCCATCTTGGTCCCTCCATCTGGGATAGAAAAATGACCTCGTTACCTCCTTTCTGCCGTCTTAGGCACGTGCTGCAGAGGGAAGCAATCCCACTGCTCTGTGCATGATGTAGCGAAGTCCAGATGCTGTAAATGCTTAACTAGGCTTAACTGGGTGGTTACATGTTGGTTTTGATCTGTTAAAGTCGGTGTTTGCAGTTGAAAACTCAAATAGTGTAAAAATTGTAAAGTGACTCATAAAATGACTAACATGATGTCTATATAGACTTCAGCAGGCATTTTCTACCCTTTTCATACCAAATCATGGATTAATTCATCAGTTTGATAAAATAAAAAGTAATTAATATATTGCTGTCATGTATCTCTTTGCAGTCAGAATGATAAAATATTCACAAGAGAGGTGGCTTGGAAACATGAATTTGATGAAGATGATTTGAAAAGAAAGAAACTTTAATTAAAGTCTAGAAAGGTCATTGAGTCCTACCATCAGATAATGGTGAAATTATAAAACGGATGGCAAATGTCCCCAAGAAGAAGAAAAGCGGTGGTCTGGAAAAAAACAAAGAGATACTGTTAACAAAGTAAAACTCCACTTAGCAGAGGCATTGCTCTAACAGCCTGAAGAGCAAGGAGACGTGGTCAGTTTGGACTTGCAGAACTAGAGCTTTTGGCTGCTATTAAAAAAAAAAACTTTTGGAGAAGAACATTGTACTTAGATTTAAATCAGTCATTTCACTGATTTCTTTTTTTCAGGCACATTGTGGTAGAGAAAGCGCCTCTGGTATCTCCAGGGAGAGGAAACCTGAGTTGATTTGAAACTTTGTTCTTGAGGCAAGCTAAAGGTGAGGACCAGCTGACCCTGCTCTTGCTGTTCAGAGCTGAAACTTGGAGTCAAAAGGCCCCATTAGCAACAGGCAGCTGCACGTGCTTGGGAAGGGCTCTGGACTGGATTTTGGTATGGTCATCCCAGGGTTAGATCCCCTTTGTATTAGAAGCTGTAAACACACCCATAGCACTTCTGTGCTCTTGTTATGGCCGTTCAATCTAGCTACAGCTGGAAGTCTGTCCTGAGAAATCAGGACCATCTCTCCAAGGGCGGTCATTAGTGCTTTGGTGTCTTGAGCATTAGTAAATATTTTATACGGTCATACCTGAACCCATCATATTACAGTCTTAATCTATTCTCTTTATGCTGTCCCCAGGGATGTGATGGCACTTTCAAATAACCATCTGTAACCAGAAACCTTTACTTTTTTGGAAGACCATGGTCTGAGACAAGAATGGGAGAATCAAGTAAATGAGGAAGCCATGAAATCATAGTGAATGCATCATTTTTGGTCTCTGAAGCAGTTATTTTCCATGTTACAGAACTAGGTGATATGTTGTAATGCAATATTTGTGGGGAGGAATTGTGTAGCATTTGTGGGAACGTGGTTCTATGAAGGTCATAGAACCATAGAATGGGCTAGGTTGGAAGGGACCTTAGAGATCATCTAATCCAACTTCCCTGCCATGTCCTATATCCTTTCTGTCTGTTTTTGAGGAATAAGGAGGTTTCAAAAAAACGCTGAAAACCTGGAGTATTTTTTGTTGCCTTATCCATATCATTGCGATTACTGTCCTCATCAGTGGGGGCTGTTACACGCTGCTTCCCCACAAATCCCTCTGCTGCTCACAGAGCGTTGCTCAGGTCTCAGTGTCAGGGAAGGCCAGGCTGAGGATTGCTCATGCAACCCTAATTCACCATGATCTCATCTTCACGTGCCCTGTCACAGTCTATTTTTTCCACTAAAGCCTGTCTCAGTTAATGCGGTGAAGGGATGGCGATCACTTACTGAGCAGCTTTCCTCCTTATTGTTCGATGCGCAGCCCCAGGCGTGAGCTGTTGTGCTCATTTTAAGCTCTCTTGGGTTTTCCTTGTGCCCACTGCTGCCGGGCGAGTGAGTAGAGGGCTGAAGAGATATTAAGAGCAAAGGTTTGCAAGGAGACTGAGTACCTGCCTGCAGTGTACCTGATTTGTTGGAGTACCTCAACCCTTACAGCACGGACATGTCCTTTGGCACCCAGGAGGGTTCAGCCCTCATCACCAGCAGACCTCTGGGGACTGAGCCATGCTGAACACATCATATGTGGTAGGAAATGGAAGTGGAGATATCACACTGTGATAGCCCGCTAAAACAAATGAATTTATCTTCTCCTCTAAGCCTCTACGCATCTTTTTAACCTTGCAGACAGAGAAGGATGTGTGTGCTCTCCTTTGCTGCCTGGCATTGACTCACACCTCAGATGTGTTCATTATAGAACATTGTGGAAGAAATGCCAAATGGCCATGTAATGAAACATGCCAACTATATATATATATATATATATATACACACGCTAAAAAACTTTGCAGGGTCTAATGCCTGACAAACCAAACAGTAGGATACTTTGTGAAGGAATCTTATTGATTTCAGCACAGGGTGAATTTTTCTCCTAATCTGAGTCAGCCTTGATGTTGTTGATTATCAAACCGCATCCTACCTACTAGAGAGAGTCCAACGGAGGGCTATGAGGATGATTAAGGTATTTGAACATCTCTCTTACGAAAAGAGACTGAGAACTGGGGCTGTTTAACCTTGGAAGGAGATGGCTGAGAGGAGACTTTATTAATGTTTATAAATATCTGAGGAGTGGGTGTCAAAAGGAAGTGGACAATCTCTTCTCAGTGGTGCCCAGCAATAGAACAAGAAATGATGGGTTTAAGTTAGAACATAGGAAGTTTCACCTCAACATGAGGAGAAACTTCTTTACTGTGAGTGTGACAGAGCACTGGCACAGGCTGCCCAGAGAGGTTGTGGAGTCTCCTTCTCTGGAGACTTTCAAACTCTGCCTGGATGTGTTCCTGTGTGGCTGCCCTAGGGGATCCTGCTCTGGCAGAGGTTTGGACTAGATGATCTCTGGAGGTCCCTTCCAACCCCAAATATTCTATGATTCTATGATCCTTGGTACCTGTCTCAGGCTCTCAGCAGGGTTATGTGCGATTTGAAGCGATGGTCTCAGACATTTAAATCACAGATCCTTGTCCCCCATCGTAGATAAAAGCAGGTGAAGACAGGCAAAACTAAGTGGTGAGACATGCTACCTGGCAGGGTGGGCTGAGAGAACCAGGTTCTGCCCACAGTTATCCACAATGCTCCTCTGCCCGGTGTGACGCCTTCTGGAGCAGGGCTGGCTGAACTGGGTGTTAATCCCTGAGCAGCGATACTTTCCTGGGATTTCTGTAATACTTAAAAGCATTAACAAAGATAATGAGCAATTTTCATGTGTATCATGGACTGCAAGCTGGCAGATGAGCCCTACGCCTCGTGCAGTAATCCTGCTGACTGTGGCTGGGTCGCAGCACGAGTGGGTACGTGCACCTCCACCACTGCGGTGACATTGGTCTGGGAACCTCATCTTGACTCTGGTTCACAAAATGGTCTTCAAATGTCACCAGTCAAGCTCTGCATCCTCTGACCCAGCACCCACTCTCCTTTTCAGTCATCTCCATGCTTCAACATTGCCTCTTTATCACAGTAAACTCAAAGACCAAGCCAATTTTAACGTGCAGTGCTTTATTTGTATACCTCACGTATGAAAGATCAAAGGTGGGCTAATAGGGCTGCTCTTTTCCCTAACATCTTCAGCATCCCTTTGGCTAGTTGCGATATTAAAGACAGATGACAGCAGATTCCAAACTCTCTTGGTTATCTTCTGGGCATACACAGGATGAACTGAGGCAGACAGAAACCAGATCTACATGCCTCTTTCTTTTCTTTTTTGAAGGTAAATCCTGTGCCCAGGGAACAAGGATCTAACACACCAGAGCTTGAACATTTTTTGTTCGGTTTTCTATAGCAATTAGTTGAGTTTCTTTTGGTTGGTCTTTTATCTGTTACCACAGCCTACTTCTTTTTTTTTTCCAGAAAATTTCTTCAATTTACAGTGCATTATAGATTCTAAAGGAAACAACTGCTCTTCCTTTTGCCTATTTGAGTTGGTTAATGTGTTTAAACTTTTTCTCCTGCTGCCAAAGACAGTATAAAGTAAGGGCTTTTGAACTGGTGTCCTTGGGGTGACTCACTGCTTTCATATACCTAAGTTTACAGCTTCCCTGCATCGCTTATGGGGTGATTTAGGTGTACTTCTTTGCAAAGAGGAAATTTGAAGGCTGGTGCTTAGGTGATCTTTTTGCCATTTTAACCCTGTGGGTAATGTTCTTAAAATAAGAGGAGGCAAAGAGGGGGTTGGAGGGTTGGACTAGATGATCTTTCGAGGTCCCTTCCAACTCCCAACATTCTGTGATTCTGTGAAAACAAAAAAACCTTACTGGTTTATTACTGAAATTTAAACCAAACCTTTTATTTCAGAATTAGAGCTAAGGAGGACGTGCTGAAGTTTTGAGATTTCAAGGAAGTAAATGTAAAAATGAGCACATTTTTGCAAATTGACCCCCTTCATTTGATGGGAGGAATAGAAACATTGTAATTTGCATATTTCAGAACACTTCAAGTGGACTTTAAAAAAGGTTTAAAACAACTGTTTCATTGTAAATGAATGACAAGTGCTGTTCATGATAGATACCCAAAGAAAATACAGGAGATACCTTCCTGCAGGTGTTCACACCTACAGCATGTTTCTCAGCGGTGTTCAAGAGTCTCCAGCAGAGCAGGAGAACGTCACAGTATTTCTCCCAGATAGGAGTGGGGTGTAAGTCTCCCAAAAGTCCATTTGCATACTAAAGGGATTGATTCCAGTTGGGTCTGGTATCAATCAGGAGGCCTTTGTGAGCACCCTACATTAACATATGTGCATGCCTGGAGACAAGACTTGAGCCGGTAATTTGCATGTCCATGTGACAAAGCTTGCAAGAAAGACTTCATGCTGAGGGCTGCATAGCACCTGCCCAGGTAGAAAAGATCAGCTTTAGTAGTTGAATGATTTGCGAATGGCTTTTAAGCACAGGAGATGAGTGCACCTGGCCACCCAACTGCATATTTGCATTTCCAAAGAGAGGAGAGCTCTCCCAAGCCCAGAGGGAAAATTAGTGAAATTGCCTCCTCATGGAGAGGAGGAGGGTCAACGCATCCTTAAGGCAATGACTAAAGGAACCTTTAAATTTAAGGAGAAGCAACAGCCTGTGCAAACCTTGATTTCCCCCCTTCCCCCTCCCCCCTTTTTTTTCCTGTGAATACAAATCAAGAAAGCAGAAAGGGCAGCCTACAAGTAAGTGTCTCCAAACTGTTGACTTACCACAGTGGAGGAAGTTTCTGGTTGGTTTTGACTAGAACAACCATGTGCAATGCCCTTTTTTCCTTTCAGTGGTGGAGGTCTTTATGAAACTTTGAAATATTATGGTCTGCTTTAGAATTGTTGTGGGTTTTTTCAACCTTTAGCTTAACCTGGCTTGTGTTAAGTGTGTTTTCAAAGCGATGGCCTAAAACTGGGGTATTCATTTCTACGGTGTGGTGATCCTTCATGCAGTGCACCAGGCCTGGTAGTGCTCTGAACCCAACACATTTGGACACCGAGGCATGTTTGAATAAATCTGTAACAGGGATACGAACACATGCATGCAAATGCAGGTGTTCAAGAGAAAAGGGGATAAAATGCAGTCACTGTCACACACATGCTCGAAGTGGATGCCGAATAAATACCAAGTAAATAACACTTAATGTCCAGAAGCAGTATAGTTATTGCCAAAAGAAGCAATGCATTTGTATCTGGATGTATAGCTATGTCATTACAATGTACTTGTTGCCAGCTGGATACGATAGATAGCCGTATAAGTACATCTTGTTTATTAACTCATACTTATGGTATAAGGCCATATAAACACAGTGTATTCATAGACCCATAAAATCTCTCCTACTTATCAGCTCATCATCTCACTTCCTATCTCAGTAGAAAATGTCTTCTCTCTTACTGAATCTTCTTGGCTTATGCTTCTTATTTAGATGAATGATTCTGCCCTTTAGCTTCCCAGATGCAATGTGGGGATAGAGCTTGTATGAAAATGTTCTGTGTAAAACAGATCACAGAAAAATAGGCTGGTGGAGTCTTTGTGAAGTTTTGTTGTTTATTCCTTGGCTGTGAGCAAGGGTTTGTAACACCTGTGTCACACTTGTGGAAAGTTGATGACTACCCTGACAACCGCCCTGTAAAAGAAAGGAAGCAGAGCAGAGCCATGCCACCATTGCCAGTGGCGGGGGAGAGAAGGCTGGGGTGGGGGGGATAACCACCAGCACAAAGCATCAAGCACTTCTGTGCCTGCAGCTACAAGACAGCAGTGTTGAAGTGTGGATAACAGTCCATTTTTGCTCTTTATTTTGATCTCTTCTTACTTCTGGTACTGCCTAAAGAACAGCTTGTCTACACCTGTATGTGGAGATGTAGTGAAGTGTTATATTTTTGTCGCAGTAACAAGTCAAGAAAGTGCTAGCACTGAAGGCTATGTGGCAGCAGGAGCTTTGATGTAGTTCACAGTAAGTGTTTCATATCAGTTTCTGGTTTTGAAGCCCTTTCTGAAGTTGGGTTGAGGCTAATAGCTTCATTTTGTAGTGGGGAAACTGAGGCACGGGAGCTTGCTAAAGTTTCGGACCAGTTCCAATAACAGGCTTAGAATGAAGGTTTCTGAGTCACTGTACTACCAAATAAACAGCATACAGAGTAGCTGATTCAGATGAAAGATGCTTGTCTACTTTATTGATTTACTCAATTATCTGTGACCCTGGTGCTGTAGGATAGATGATGCTATTACTACCTCATAGTAAGGAGATATTACAAAGGCTTTGTCAGGCTCATTTTGGTCTGATCCCTTACTCAGGAGCATCTAAGCCAGAAGCAATTCATAACCTTGTCCTCCTAGGAAAATTACTATTAAAATCTTTTCATATTTTTCTTTCCTGTGATGTGTTGAGGAGATGCAATATATTTCTCAGAAAAGCTGTTCTGAAGCATTTCCAGAGAACTTAATACTCTCCACTCCATATTTAACTTTTCTAAAAGAATGAGGTATATATGATTGCAGAAGCTATCCCCCTCCAGTCTCTCTATCTTCCTCTTGACCTTTAACAAGCGTGAGCCCCTCAGTTGATTCCAACTACAGCTGACAGAAGGACAGAGATCTCTCAGATACTCTGTTCTTTGGGGTTTTGTGAAACTGACAGCAGAATGAAGCCCTTCAGGTGGGGGCACCACCAGAGTCTCCAGGATGACCTTCCCGAGTGTGAGGAGAGCTGGGTAGTAGATAGGGGAGCACCTGAAGCATGGTGGGTGCAGAAGGGGATGTGAATTGTTGTCAAGTGATAAACTAAAATCCAGACCACTCAAGAAAACTAACCAGCAGTAGGTCTGCTCTCTTAAACTATCTTGTTCCCTCTCTAAACTCTCCTGTAGGACATGTCTAAGAATCATGAAATCCAGTTGCCTGAGGAAGCGGGTGGAGAATGACAAACAAACCAGAAAGTTGCTTGCCATCATATTAAGACTTTAGTTGTGCCTCACTGGATGAATGGGAACATGCATCAAAAACTGTATGCTCTGAGGACTTGGGGATTTGCCTTGCGGTGATGTCATGTCTCTTCCATTGATACAAATCTCTGGGACTTTTCTGGCTTCCACAGAGCCACGTCAGCTTCCTCTGGGTGAGGACGTGGCCTTGCATCTTCAGACCAGAAGGCTCATGTGCTACTGGCTGTTAATTCTCTCATTGGATTGATTGTAACTCCTGGGGAGGGGCCACCTGGAAAAGTGAGATAACACCACCTATGCCCCCGGCTACACAGAGCCATGGTCCCAAACAAGGGTGTTCTGCTGTGCGAATGTTTACCTTGTCCCACTTCCCACTCAGCATCATGCTTTCTGGTGAGACACTGAAGCGTAGCTAACCCTTGGCACGTGCAGCTTATTCATTCCTGAATGGGAATGGACAATTGCTGGTGGGTGTCACACAGTGTTTGAGTTTCTTTTTAAAAATAGGAGGGGGAGGAGAAGCAGAGAAAGTCTCTCAGTCAGACTCTCAGTCCTGGTCTATTCCTTGAGCAGAGTAAGAAGGCAGATGTCTTACTAATCAAAGTCTGGAAAGAGCACAGTGCAGCTGAGATGACCTAGGCTCATAGGGAAAGGTGAGGGAGCTTGCAGCTCATCCCGTGGTCATTACAGCATGTGTGTGGTGCATTACTCAGAGTTGAGAAGCTAATGCTCCGTGAGAGAAGCCTGTAGGTCTACTGAGCAAAGCTGCAGTGCTCTTAAATGATTGGTAAAGCAGTGAGATGTTGCTTGTATGACACCAACTCGACCTCCCAAATTTGCCCTTTTTTATTTTTTTTTTTTTTTCCACTCAGTGCAATTCCATGTCGTGAAAGCCCAGTAAGTGACACTCAGCTATCAACTCTGTTTTAATATGGACTTTGCTGAAGGAGAAAAATGAAAGGAAAGAAAAGAAAAAGAGAAGCTTCTTCCAAGGTCATTAGCTGACAATTGCAGCCTGTTTGAAAATGGCTTGCACTCTCTGCTAATTGGTCTACCAGACCTGTTCATTTGTTAATTTGATGCCATTAGGTAACTGGCACATCTCTGCTGCAGACAGAATAAGGCAAGGATTGAAGATGCTGGTTTTTTTTTTTTTTTTCCTTTGGATGTTTTGAGAGGACTTGACACAGAGCAAGGTTGCTCTGTGCCTGCCAGGGAGGACTATCCTCAGGGGCAGTAGGACACCGTAAAGACACCCTGGGCTGGGTGTCACCCCCGCTGAGTGGTAGCACCTGAACTCTGGGGTGAAGGGGATAGGCTGAATGAATAAATTGCTTTAGGTTAAGTGAATAACCTTGAAGCAATTATTGTAATTACTTAGATTGGCCCCAAATTGACTGGGTTTGGATTTGCATGGTAAAAGAAAAAAAAGATGTTTCAGGGTTAAATGTATGCTTTGCTTGAACACAAATGAGTCCTACAAATAAGAATGAAATACTGCACCCACAGAATAAGTACCAATACCTGTCATGAGCCTTGTCTCTCCTCATAAAAGCATAACCTTGAACAAGGGCTTGGGTGTCAGTCATCAGCCCTCCAGGAGTGTGCCTTGGACATGAGATGTTTTCCATCTCTCTGCCGTTCGTGCGAAACGTGAATGGATGGAGCAGTCAGTCGGTGTGGTGAGGCCAAGCCCAGGAGAGAAACATATCCCAATATGTGGGGATAGCCCGCTGCACCCACCCCTGGATATGCCCTATAGCTGGATGGTTAGGCTATTTTTGGAGAGAAAAAAAGACCTTGAATTCAACAGGGACAGGATTTGAACTGAGACTAATGCCTGAGATTCTGCAACAGAAGAGACATCAGCTGTGTCTTTCAATCTGTGAAAGGTGCCAAATGCCCTGAAACTATTTATATGTTTAAGAGCACTCAGGGAGTGCAACCCAAACTGTTTCAGGTTGGCTGAAATAGGATCTTTTAGCAGCTTCACTGGGTGCTCAAAAAAAATAAATTGCTCTTCCCCATATCAGGTCTGCCTCCTCCAGCCTGTTGCACCATTGTGCTCATCTGCAAACTCAAGCTGGAGTTCCTAGTTGATAGTGTCTCTGTGTTAAGGACCTGCTCTTCAATATTTTGGTTTGGTTTTTTTTTGTTGTGGGTTGTTTTTTTTTTTTAAACAGATGGCAGCCATAATTTTCTCAGTGTGGAGACAGAAAACCTCAGCCTTCCCTTCTATCTTTCATCCCAGACAGACCAGGAACATCTCAGACTCAAAACTTACTGCCTTAAAGGCAACTGCTCTTTTCCAAAGAGTGCAGTTGAACCCTGCAGTTTACTGCCACACATGTGAATTGTTGTTGCCTGTGCTTCATTGCAACTGCAGCAGAGTATGACATGAAGACGTTTCATCCAGGTGTGCAAACCTCTCCTCCATCTCTGTGAAGGGCCTTACCGATGGCAGCATGGGAAAAGGGTGGTAGCAACAATGGTAGCAACTTGAAAAATCCAATGTTAGAGCAGTTTTCCTGATTTTTAAATTAGGTAGAAAAATTACAGGTTCTCAGTCGCTGGCTCTCACTGGCTGAACTTTGCCATCTAATGCCAGTGTTTTGGTTTTTTTTTACCTTGTGCACCTAAGAAAATACTGGTTTTTTATGTGGTCTAGGTATTGGGCACAGTGATTGAAGCAGATCCCAGGAGCATCGTACCAGGGTAGAATGGAGGACACTCCATCCTACCCTGGATGTGCACTTGTGTCAGGGTTAAGTCCAGATCTGTGTTCAGAAAGCTGGGAGAAAGGAACTGGTCAAGCACCCCTGGGGGGTGGACCTGGCTTTGAGCAGGTAACCTGTGTTTCGGTGGTGTTGAAGGCAAACAAGCAGAAGCCCACATAATTCTCCCCAGAATGGGGCTCTTGCCAGCCCAGCTATGTTAGTCACAAACTGCACCTCGTCGCACTCACAGTCACATAGAGCCTGGAAAAAAATCTTGTCATCTTGACCCAGCGTCAGGAGCCGGAGGATTTAGCGGGCTCTTCCTTACTGTGTTTTGAGAATTTCTTAAGAAAACACTTTCCTTCCATGGGTGATTTCACAAGTTGGGAGAAAAGCAGCTGTTGATGGTTCACAGCTCAGATTTCCCTGAGAAGTGTAAAGTCTCAGCTGGACATCACGATGATAGATTTTATAGATTTTAGCCCCCCTCCTCACATCCACCAGGCAGCTAAACCCAACAGTAGGTTACAGTGCATTTCTCTGTGTTTAACTTCTCCTTGAGATAATCCATTTGCCTCTGTTCTTTGAAAACTTACTGAATAAGCCACTTGTTTCACACTGGTGGGGAAAAAACACTTTAGGGGCCCCTTTTGTGCCTGACTTATGTATAACAGAGGCATGGAGTTTCATAAAATCTAATAAATATCCAGCTCTGCCAGATGTTAGCTTTCCTTTTTTTTTTTTTTTTTTTAGTTTGCTTTTTTCTTTTTTATTTCCCTACTAGAAAAGAGGTCAGAATCTGAGTTCCAGACTTTAGCTGACTGCAAATAAAATGGGACTGTTTCTAAGAGACATGTTGTGACAGTGTAAATTATCACATTTTAGATGGTGTTAAATATAGAAATGCCACTTAAGAGGGGACTCATTTCGTTCGGTGTCTGATATTTGTCTCGTCAAGACGTCCTTGTGAGATGGTGTCTGTTTATTATCTTCCCACTTTTTTTACTCTATTATTCTGCTCTGTCTGCAGACAACGGTTAATGAAGTAGTTATATCCTTTTCTGTGTTTCATGGTGCTTGAGAGGTGGGGGCAGGTCGTTGCAGAGCTTGTGGGGTCTGACTACAAATTTTCGGTGTGGTGGAGAAATTCCCACTTACAAGATCAGCCCCTTTCCTCCCAGGAGAAACTTCTGGGTTAAATGCAGGGAGCAGAGGCAGGTGAAAGATGCCAAAAGGTTGTGTTAATAGACAGCCCCATGAATACAGCTGAGGCAGAGGGACTGGGGTGTCTGCAGGAGGCCAGCGGAGCAGCTGGAGAGGCAGATCCAGTGAGGCAATGTGATACAGCCCAAGTTAGGAAAAAGCCAGGATGAGTTAAGAAAAAAAAAACAAAATATTTTCCTTAGGCTGGAACAGACAAAATTCACTGGATTGAATGGTTTTGAAGTTTGTTCAGTTATTTGAGCTCAGCCTAACTCATTGATGGTTCTATTTCCTTCTCCCTATGGAAAAGCACGTGCTTGCTCTCATTTAAAAAGTGCCATTTTCTTTATGGTGTATGCTTTCTGCTGCTTCTCAAGAGTGGTAATTGCATGGAAACTTGCACGATTTATACCTAAAGGAATCTTAATTTTCATACATACAAAATTACATCTATTTAAGCCTCATTTAGTCAGAAACACTGCAGTTTTCCATCAAATGCCTCTCCAAACAGAAGCTGGTTTTGCACTTAAAGTGGATTCTCAGTTGTAACTTTATCTTTCCCACCTTGGTCTCAGCTCCATTAAACTTAATCACCATCATATACTATTACTTGTTCAGTTAATGAAAAATAGTTTTCTCCAAAGGTAAAATGTTATAATTAAGGGCTCTGTATAGCCACAATAGCTTTTGTGCCTCCAACCTTTTTTCATTTTTAAAATTGGTTCATTCTGCATAGAGTGAAAGGCCAGAAACACTTATGAGACAAAAAAATTCTGCCCATATGATGGGAAAAATAATCACGTAGGATTACATGGCCACAGATAAAATTTTGAAACAGGTTCTTGTCCCTGCCATGGATCATCAGACAGGTCCGATAAAATTCTTAAGTAGGTTAGTGTTGCCCAATAAGTTAATAGCAATGTTGATTTTATTCAGAATGATATGAGGTTGTTTTTAAAGCAGTTATGAGACTTATGCATGATGGGGCATGTAGTCTGGCCAGAGACCCCAATATCAGTTTGTTTTGTCAAAATTACTATTTTTTTGCCAATGCACCATATTGATTTTGTATTCTCTTCCTCATTAAAATTAAAAAAAATCTTGCATGGAAAATTCCTGATCTGTGCTGATAAAAATATGTTCTTGTGTATGTTCTTATGATGCACATCCAGTTATATAAATATACATGATTTGTAGCTATACACAAGTAAAGCGGGCTTTTCAAAAAACAGTCTAACTACTCCCAGCCTAAACTACTTAGAATAAAAGCAAGGAGAGTTTATAATTAAATTCACTGGGAGCTGTGCTAGTCCCCTGCTGAGTGCTTTTAAACATTCCTCTCCTTAGACTCTACTGGGAGAGAAATATACTGTATTTATAGCCATCTTGTTTCAATATAAACATGTCAAACTGTAAATCTCAGACACAGAGATGGGCTCAAGCTGAAAAATTAAAATCCAGATTCCCGACGTTCTCTATTTCAGATCAACTCCATTGTGGGCTTCAGGTTCGAAGATCCGGGACTGATTTCTCACTTAGGTCCAGCTTAAGTCCTCACCTTTGGAGGCGGTTGGCTCTTGGACCCCATGTCCCGCCGAGCTCCAGTTATCCTGCCTGTACTGAATTAACTCCTGACTTCTCTCAAGTCCAAGGTGCTTTCCTGGAGTGAAACGCCCTTTGTGTTTCGGCACGTATGTCCCTGATAACCTTGCTTTCCATTCAGAAGGTGATTACGCATTTCCTCTATAACTGGAGCAACGTGTACCTGTCTTTGGTTTCGCATTTTTGTTCTGCATGTCCCTGTGTCTTTCCTTCCATGCCCTGTGCTGAGAAGAGCCTAATAATACTACGGCAACAACGAAAATAGCATCACGGTTATTATTAGCGTTGGACAGGTTTCTTGCTGGGAAGGGATAAGTCTGTGAAATGGGCTGTGTGCCGCAGGATGAGGAGCTGCTTGTGCCTCCTCGGGCTCCTCTGATGGAGGTGGAATGTTGGAGAAACACAAAGCAAAACCCAGCAAACTTTGGTTAATTTGGAAAAAGACAGTGGCTATCATGTTGACAATCCCAAGCTTGTTTAAGCAGTAGATCCCAGGGAGAGAGGGGGAGGTAAAGAAAATGTTTCCATAACGACTGACATGCGAATACTGTTAATGTTCCCACGAGGTGCCAGTGTGCGTTCACGGCACACGCATCTCCTAAAAAGGTGTGCGTGCTCTGCAGATGTTTTCTCAGAGCAGAAGATGTCCTAATAAGCAGGTACATTGTTCCACATGTTTAATCATGAACGGCAGTGAATGGCTGCTTCAATTCTCCCGACCCTTTTTTCTTCCCTCCTGACCTTTTCCTTTCCTAGCCTGTCACAAATGAAGAATGATTATTAGCAGAAATTAAAAAAAAAAGAAAAAAATAACGTAAGAAGATTACGCTTGAAGAAGAAAGGGGACTTGAGAATTTAAAAGAGAGTGGAAGTGTGTTATGTAGCATTTGTTTTCTCTGCTGCCATTTTATTGCTTTTCTGGGATCCCTGCCAGAAAAATGGCGAGTGGCACTTTAATTAAAGAAGGCTCTGTGTGCACTCCAGCTGTTCCTCATGTGACCTATGGGTAAAGCAAAGGATGCTCCCGCCAGCTCGCCCAAATCAATGCTAACCCAATTCCTGACCACACACTGTCAAGCGTTCGTGCAAACCTGCAGCATTTAGGGCACTGTCTGTGAACCAGACGCTCAGCGCCCGCTCCTGTTCCTGGTATCCTCACGTATCTGAAGGCAGAATCTGGCAGTAGGATTGCCAGGGGTACATGAGTGCGTGTGGGGAGGTAGGGCTTCACTTAAAACATTTTTCTCTCTGCCTGTGGCAATGTTCGTTTACCCATAAACAGGCCATGGTGCCTGGAAGGAAGGGCATTTTGGGGTTGGCGGTGGAAGATGGGGCTCCCACTGATGTTTCTGGGAAAGCAGAAATTGGCTGTGAATGAGTATGACTAATTTTTCAGCAGTAACCCAGATCTGAGATGCCCCAGGGCTCAGGGAAGACCAGTGCCTTGCTTTTCGTTTGGGTTTTTTGTTTGTTTGTTTGTTTTTTTTTTTTTTCTGGCTTTGGAGAAAAATTTGGGTGGAAAAGAAGAGGCCACCTATGCCAGTGCACCTAAGCTGAAAATTCAGCTGCACATCTTGAAGGTGCTATATGAATTCGTCAGCAATGTTCAAAAAAAAATACTAAGACAGCAAAGTTGCACAACAGGATTTTTTTGTGACAACCCTGTGAGAAATCTGACATAGCATCTTATATTTAATACATATTAAAACTGTGTTTCTTGTGAAACTGTCCTCTGAACCTAGTTTCTTGTGGAAGAAAATGCTTACTGTGGTTATGTAGGCTGTATAGTCCCTTAAGACAATAGGTTGGACCAAGTTGTTCTTTGTGCTATGTGGTCCCTTTGCAGCCTTCTGCCAGTGTGAAGGGCATGAAGATGAATGCGATGTTGTTTGTGACCACTGTAAGACCATTTTCCAGTGCTAGACAGGCATAAAGGGGCCTCTCTGTAAGCGAGAGTGTCATAAAACCCTGTGTAATAAAACCCTGTGCTTTTGTTGCAGCAGCTCCGTGCATTACTGCCATTGTGAATGTCACTTCTGACGTACTAATTTAGGTGAGATATGAAACGTCCGAGTGTAACCTGAAGTGTCCCACAGCTGAAACGTTTTATTGTACTTTCCACACATCTCACCTACCAGTAACATGAACCTGCTTCCTCCCACAGCAGTACGGAGCCGAGCCTCCTATACTGACCTGTGTGAGACCTTTTCTGGGAGCTTTCCAACCCTTTTCCTTTCATAGCCTGAGAATTGTTCCTTCTGTATTTGTCTGTCTCCCTGCACACCTAGGTCTATTCACACGGTTTACAGCAGCGGAGATGAATTGATATAATACATTGAGCAAACTGAAGACTGAGCTATTATATTTCCAAAAGTCAACTTTGGAGTAGTGGAAAGAGACTGGACTCCCTCTCCCTTCCGGCAAAAAGAAGTGGTGGCAAAACCTGATAACGGGGAGATGTTATCTGGATGTGGGAGAAGTGCAAAGGTTTGCATGGAGCCTTGGTGTGCAGGTGGGAGGATAGAGCTCTATCTTGTATACTTTGTCCAGGCCTAATGTGGTTGCAGAAGACCTCATGGTAGGTGAACAACTGTTGATGCATGTTGATAATATTTAAAAAAGGGTCAGCTCAGTCCCTTCTAACGGAGAAGCCATGTTGCCAGCTATGATATATTCTGAGCTCTGGCCATGGTCATCTCTGCTTGTGAGCTGTTGCACACTCTCTTCTTGACTGGAAATAATGAGGAGTCCAGGGCCTCTTTTTAACACTCAAATACCAATCTCATTTTGGTGACACAATCTATTCATTTGCACCCCAGCTTATATCTCTGAAGTGATTTATCTGTTCTCTGCAGTCTGGTTTCTCTTTGGGTGATGCTGTTACAGGAGTCTTTAATTTCTCTGGTGCTGCCTTTCAGCTCAACGCTATATTGTTTCCCCTGTCCATACAAGTTTCTTTTACAAGAAAACTCATAAATTATTTTTTTCCTTTCCCTAGATTTTATCTTTTTGCCCTGATAGGCAGTTTACCTTCTCTTCATATACACCTGAGTTAACTTTGTTTGTCCTGGCTGCTTTGAAGTACAGGCTCAGAAGCAGCAACGACTTCATGAGCTGAAAATGATCTGGGCGGAGTTGGTGCTTATATAAGAGGCCCTTTGCTGTTCTGTGCATCAGGTGTTGGGGGATAATACAACAAAGACTATCTTCTTGTATAATGACATGGGTTCGTTATTAGTAGAATTATTTCCAAAATGTACCTGGAGATGGCATTTGTACTGCCCTAGTTTACTTCTGATGCTTCTCACAAGTACTTTTTTTTTTTTTTTTCCTTCTGCAACTTGGATACCTCTCTTCCAATTACAGGCAGGCCACTGTGTCCTTTTGGGAGTGATTATTTATTTATTTTTGGTACAAGTGTTTGTTGATTTGCTGGAGCTAGTGTTTGCCAGTGTGCTGGCCATCCTAAGCGCACAGCTTTTACTGTCATTCTGTTGTGGTCTAGCAGGTGCCCTTATCCTTTAGGGGTGCTGATCTTTGAATCAGGATTATGTTACCTTTGCCTAATTGTTATTGGAAGGAGATCTGCTCCTGGTGCCTGACTGCTTCTGGTGGATGAGGGTGCCTCTTGATGATCCTCCTTTGAATCCCTGACATCTAGACAGGAGTAGCTGAAGGTTTTTCTTAGTCCAAGCTCTCCTCCTGCTGCCATCCTTGAAGGTCTTGCTTGCTGCTGCTGTGTGGTTATAGACAGCCTCATCTCCGTTCTGCCCTGATTTGCACCTAATTCACGTGGTGTCCAGTTCCCACCACAAACTGGGTGGTTTCCTTTTGCCATTTCTTCATAGACCATTTGATGACCAGATGAGGGCCTGCCCAACACATCAGTGTCTGGCCTGTGGCATTTATTACGGCTGGCTGCTTGGCTTGGCACTCTCCAAATGTGTTTTTTCCTTAATATTCCATTGGACTAAGGCAAAATACCCTGCACAGGAACCACAAACTTGGTTTTTGGACTTGTTGATAAATTTTCCGTGCCTGAATGTTTTTCCAGTGGAAATGTGGGTGCTGTAGGAAGTTGGATAAATAGATTTCATTCCAGGATGCGGCCAAGGTATGTACCCAGCCTGGCAGCTACAGTAATCCCCTTCCTGATCAAACATAACTATGGTGTCTCCACTTTATGTCTCTCCAGGCTGACTGTGACCATCATGTTTCATGTGCCTTGTGAAGAATGACAGCATGAAAGGACCCAGGTCTGTAAACCTGGATTAGTTCAGTATTGACAAACCTAGAAATGCTGCAGTTTAAGGTGACATTCCAATATTGTGCAAACACACCTGGAGCTGAAGCAATCTCTGTGCTTGGCAAGGATACCAAGGGAAAGACTAGTAAGAGAATAAGTGGTCTATAGTATAGTCAGACATCTTGGAGACATCAGGCTGGGACACAGAGGAGAGCTCAGGACTAGAAAAGGGTGCACTACATGGTGACCTACACATCTCAGTCAGAGGGAGAGGGACAGTCTTTGGGACTGACAGAGCAAGGAAAGAAGGACGTTGAGGGGGAAAATAAAACTCCAGACAAACAAAAAAGGCAGACTCAAAAAGTGCCAGACTCAACTCTGCTTTTCTGGCTGATCTCATTTAAAGCCCGAGTAGGCAGGATCATGACGGTAACTCTCTGAGTGCATGTCTGCATCAGATGAATTGAAGGTCATAGGGGTGCTCCTGAACAGGCTGGCATGACTGTTCAGCACAGGGCTGCGTAGTGGCACTAGGTTTGTCCTGGAAGCAGGATGGCTGGGTCATGCCAAGGGCCAGGACATGGTCAGCAGGGAAATATTCTGCCTAGTGCAGCTCTGTGCCTGTAGTTTGTTCCCACAAGGAGCAGGGATCTCAGCATGGGACCAAACTCCACCACACAGCATAGCCTTAACACCCACCCACAACCCCTCCCCACCCCCCCGCCCGATTTTCTAGACCAGCTCCTACCATCATGGGTCCTACGGAGACCAAACTGGCAATGTCCAATGATGAATATATGGAGCAGGAGCCAACTAGGCTGACCTCATAAAACAGAATGAGCAGGTACCTCTGGTCTACATGTGTCCAAATGAGAGATAGTCACTGGCCAAGCATAGCCTTGAACAGCTTGGTAAAATTGAAAACAGATCTAGTGCCAGCACTAAACAAGATCAGTCCAGAGCCTTGTCTCTGCTCAATGCTGTGTGCATTGAAACATGCCTGAAGTTATAGTACTAACACGCTGTGTATCATAAGTATTAGTAGCACTGTTTTGGACACTGCCTGAAGTAGCTGCCAAATGACTTCCTGCTCAGAAACGGCAATGCTGCAGGCGTGGTGAAGTGGTTCATAAAAGCCCATGCGCGGCACGCCGTCAAAGCCAATAAAACATTACTTTAGCTGTAGGGCAATAATACCTTTCTAAAGCAGGACAAGGCAGTTGGCTGGATTCCCATGTAGAAACTGTCTGAGATACTTGGGAAGTGCTAATAGGATACAGGATCTTTGCCTGTCAGGGGCAAAGTGGATATGACTGCAGTTTCTGCTGTGGTACCAAGACGATGCTGGTGGGACTCAAGGAAGCTGTGCTGGGACAAGACCAATGTGGAACAGTCACATGTTCAAGCTGAAGTATTTCGGGGAGTGAAAGGAGTTGATAAAATATGAGGTGCCTTTAAAGCTTTTTCAAAAACTGAAAAAAGTCTGTTAGTCTGCTTAGATGTATTATGTTATAACTTATCAGTAATTTTTCTTAACACAGTCAGGAGCTGGTGGTGCCAACTGCTGTAGTAACAAAGAACAAAACCCAGGCCCTGCCCTAAAGAGTTTGTAGTCTAAATATAGGATTAGCAAGAGCAGGTGGATGCAGACAGATAGGGCAGTACAAGAAAGTAATGCCATGATGCTGGCCAGAAGAATAGCGAGTAGTGGCACCTTAGCAGAAGCTTGTGAAGGATCCAGGTTTTTGGAGGTGTTGCATCAAAGAGGAATCTGAAGGATCAGCTCAGCTTGCAGAGCAAGATATGGAAACCATAAGAGTGCCTGCCTGAAAGTGTGGTGGCAGAAAATTGCACTGAGTGCTGAGCTCTTAGAGGTTGCCTTTTGGCCCAGAGACAATAGGTAGTAGGGAGAGTGGGTGGAAAAATAAAAGATGTGGCCTGTGTTTGAATCGGTATTCTGAGGAGAGTTTTGAGGGGCATATAGGTCTAAATACTTAGGAGGGGGGCAAAGATTTTATTTATGAGTGACAGAAAAGAAGATGCTGCAGTAATCAAGAAGCTGAGAATTTGGCCAGGCTTTTGGGTGTATAGAAGGACAAAAAAGACCATGTTTGAGTGGTGGTGTTTGGATTGACTCTAGAAGGTTTAGCTTGGAGTTGCTGATCCTGGGGAATACTACAGCTGGAAGTGGCTCCAGAAATGTGATCTTGCTGGGCTCTGGCGTGGAAGGAAGAGAGAGGCTGGAGTCTGTCTCAGGGACTTGGTCTAGGTGTACAGTTGAGGGACAGCGCAAGGCTTTGTTTGAGCAGGTCTGGAGTCAGGATTGAAATAGGAGGCACCTACATGGAAAGGATGGCTGAAGTTGTGTCTGGGATAGGAATGGTCTTGGAAGCAGTGAGAGAAGGGCAGCATCCTGAGCAGAATCCAGCAGGGTCCTCTCATGAGGGAGCAAGGGTGGTGAGGAGGATCATCAGAGAGATTGTGAGGGAGGTATGAGTAGAAATATGATAGAAGAGACTCACAGAAACCAAAGGAAAATAAATCCTCAAGAAGGTGAGATGCCTGAGTGAGGATGTGGGGAGTATAAGGAGGCTGGAGGTAAAAAGCTGGATCTGAGATTGTGAAGACAGTTGTCTGGAAACCAGGCAGTCTGTTTGGCCAGAAATTTTGGTTTCTGTATGTCTGCTTTTGATCTCATTTTGAGCATAAGTAAAATAGTTCCAGTTTTTTGGCAAAGTGGATGTCCCTAGACTGTGCAGCTGCTTGGCGAAAGCAGCTTTGTTGTCAGTATGGTGGACAACATTGCAATGACATTACACAGCTGTTTGAGGCTCTGTGGTCTTTCTTGCATTCATCACCTGCCTTTGGACTGCTCCCAGCTCTCATTGCTGACCCACTGGAAACCTCTGCTTTGCAGTGAGCTAATGTTTATCAGATTTGAGAGGCTTTAAATAAACCAATTCCTGTTCCAGGGGACTCAAATTGAACAAAATTTTGGTCTCATCCCTAAATTTCCAAGCAGCTCCAGCCATTGATGACTTTGACATCTGTGATCTGAGCTGAGCATGAGGAGAAGATGCAGTATTCCTTTGGTTGCTGCCAGGCTATTGTGATGGCTGATGCAATGTTTTTGGCAGCTAAACTATGACAATGAAGGTTTATGTTTTAGGACCCAGTTCTAACAGGAGTTTAAAGGCCTTAATCTTTTTTCAAAAAAAATAAAAATGAATTGGCAAGAAAGCCCAAACCTGAACTGGCTAAGAGCCAAGCCATAGTACATAACCTCTGAGCACTCCAGGAGGTTTTTGTGGCAACTGGATGAGAAATGAGTTGATAGAGACAGAGCAGGGGGAGTTCGAAGTGCAGCCTTTCTGATGATTTTTCATCCTGCTGGATTGTCCTTGCGCTCCCTTGGCAAGAAACCCAAACCCTGCTGCACCCCTTCTCCTTGGCTACCTCCATGGCAGAGCTGCTGGTCTCGGGGTTCAAGGGAGAGGTGTTTATGCTTCTTGTCCAGTGGGAAAGCAGAGAGTGTGAGCGACTGTAATACCATAACACGTTTACCCCCATCACACACTTCTAATGCTACTAATAGAGCAAGAGAAGGAAATTCCTCGGGCATGTGGGAGCTCTCAGCTGTGGAAGAAACCACCATCCTGCTCTTCTCCACTTCTTTGTTCAAGCCAGCGCCTGAGCCGCTACTCTTGATACAGGCTAATGCCGTGAAGATAGCATAGAAATAGGAGAAGATACACTGAATATCTAAAATCCAGGTTTCCCAAGAAGGTTAAAAAGAGAGGATTGCAAAATCTCACCCCTTTGTTAGCACTACCTGGCCCCATGACTTGGGACAGGAGGGCAACAAGGTGAGACATTGCCATGTCCAGCAGAACCACATCTCCCCAGCAGCAGGGAAATAACCTCCTAAATGCAAGGTGCACAGGCCATGGTGTGTGAGTTTACCAGCCTCCTAATTTTCTGGCAGTCATGAAACTTTATTTTCATGATTTTCAGAGTTGGCTTTAGGACGACACATGGTGCTACATCAATCTGGCAGAGGGGTGGGCTGCCTGATGAGGTTGGATGGTGTGATTGTGCGATACTTTGCTCCTCACTAAACTCACTGGCAGATGAATTTCCTGAACCAGTAAATTAATGTTCAGCATCCATCTTCTTAGGTGGCACAACTGTTTCTTTTAGTTCCAGTGAAGCTGGAAGGACACAGATGAGGTCAGGACCAGCTTCCAGCAAGGCACTGTACACACACACAGCCCTGCCATGGTGAGCTGGGTTGGAGGAGGCTGTAAATAGGAGTGACTTATTACAAGACGCTGGGTACATCAGTGCTGAAGCTGCAGCAGAAAGCGTTTGTTCCCAACTGCCTCTGTGTTCTCTGCTCACCCGTGCCATCTCCAAGTGCCTGAATTTGACAGATGCAGATGTTCCGGTTATGTTCTGCTTTGTAATCCAAAAGCTTTGAGATTTTCTCACTCCTCTGAGGTCAGGAGGCACGGATGGCAGCTGAGGGCTATCTGTTTGCTGGCCATCTTGTCCATGTGAAGTTACTTGGGAGAGTCTCTCCTTGCTGTAAAAACACTCTTGCGATTTCCCCTTGTTCTGCCTAGGATTTTAGGCTCATTGACACAAAGGACTACTTTGGTGGGCTGGGGGAGGATGTTGATGTGCTGGAGAGGTGAAGCAGTAGACGTGGTGTGACATGGGGAGAGAGACTCCTCCTGTTGGCAAGCCCTACTTTCCCCGTGTGCTTGGGGGTCCATGAAGGTTCTCAGACCAGCCCATCTGGCTGCAGAGGCTACACTGAGAACGGAACACACCCCTTTGTGGGACTTTTGGATATAGCACCCCAGGGAACAGTGAATAAATGTGCATGTCTGCATGTGCATCCACTTTAATAAGTTTTCAAATGTGCATCTTCTCCTTCCTAGCAAAGTTTTCCAAATGAGGTCACAGGAGGGGCTAGCAGTTACTCCAGCATTTGCAGCACAGATTGTAACAGGTTGGCCTGCCTTTAGAATATATCATAAGGTATATCTATAACTAGCAGAAGTGGCTCCTATTTTTGAGATCATCTCCCAACCTCCCACAGGTTGATGTTTTTATTCTTCAGGTGGATGAATTTTTCCGTCAATGTCTGTCTCCTCAACAGAGACACTTCTAGTAGCAGAAACTGAATGCGAAATGGTAACACTGCTGCTGGATTCAGATTCCTCCACATCAGCCTTTCTACTCTTAACTCTGGTTGTACACACACTATGGCCTGATGAAGCCTGCAATATTTTCACCTGGGAAGATGGCCTTGGAGGAAGATTCAACCTCTTCTCTTCACCCTCCAGCATTTACCGGTACACATCAGTTTCCACATGGGTTGCCTGATCTAGTTGAGATGTGTCCCTGCTCATGACAGGGAGGTTGGATTAAATGACCTCTAAGGTTCCTTCCAGCCTAGGCCATTCTATGATCAAGTGCCAGTTTAACATTCAGAAGTTCTTTGTAGTCACACAACTGCTTCTGAATCTTCTTTCTTATCTCGGTTAACTTCTCTTTCTCAGACAGCAGATTTAGACAGTTTTCCTCCTGCTTGGCCAAGACATCCTCAAGTTCTTGGACTTTATTGTGATATGCTTTAGACTTTTCTTGAAGGTGATAAAATAGGAAGACAGACTTCCAGTGTGAATATTTTCTTTCAGTTCTTATCTTACTGCAAAGATTACCAAACTGTTCATCTTGGAGATCTGTCTAGCATTCTCAAGTATTTTAAGGTAGGTGTGTTCAAGCTCTTCTTTATACAGCTTCAGACACATGTCCTACTTCTCTCTTGTTTCACATAGGACTTTGGTCAGTTTATGTTCATAATCAACGTGATGGACAGAATTAGCCTCAGCTAAGTAAGCTTCATGTCTCTTTCTTGTTTCATTGATTTCCTTTCATATTTTTTTTAGAGAATTTCAAGTCCTCAGCTAGGCTCTGGCAATATTTTTCAAGATTGACCTTGATACCATGTGTCAACCTTCCGTAAGGTTTCACTTGCAAGCTGTTCCTTGGCAATTCCTTGGGAATTGGCTGATGAAGTTGCCAAGCTACTTTCCGCATTTGAAAAATCATGGCAGGGAGGTAATTCAAGATATCCAGCATGGCTTCACCAAGGGCAAGTCCTAGCTGACCAATCTAGTGGCTTTCTACAATGGAGTGACTATATCAGTGGACAAGAGGAGAGCGATGGATGCCATCAATCTGGAGTTCTGCAAGACCTATGACACAGCCCCCCACAACATTTTCTCTCTAAGTTGAAGACATATGGATTTGATAGGTGGACCATTTGGTGGATAAGGAATTGGCTAGATGGTCACCCCCGGAGGCTAGTGCTCAGTGGCTCAGTGTCTAGATGGAGATGGGCAACAAGTGGTGTCCCTTAAGGGGCCCATGCTGGGACCAGTGCTGTTTAATATCTTCATCAATGACATAGACAGTGGGATCTAATGCACCCTCAGCAAGTTTGCAGATGACACCAAGCTGAGTGGTGTGGTTGACATGTCAGAGGCACGGGGTGTCTTCCAGAGGTACCTGTACAAGCTGGAGAAGTGGGCCTATGTGAATGTCATGAGGTTCAGCAAGGCCAAGTGTAAGGTCCTGCACCTGGGTCAGGGCAACCTTCATTATTGACACAGGCTGGGGGATGATGTGGTAGAGAGCAGCCCTGCAGAAAGGGACATGGAGAGTACTGGTGGATGAAAAGCTGGACATGAGCCAACAATGTGTGCTCCCAGTCCAGAAGGCCACTTGCATCCTGGGCTGCATCATAAGAAGCATGGCCAGCAGGTCGAGAGAGATGATTCTGCCTCTCTACTCCGCTCTGGTGAGACCCCACCTGGAGTACTGCACCCAGCTGTGGAGCCCTCAACACAAGAAGATGCGGACCTGTTGGAGCAGGTCCAGAGGATAGTCACAAATGATCGAAGGGCTGGAGCACCTTTACAGAGACAAGCTGAGGAAGCTGAGGTTGTTCAGCCTGGAGGAGGGAAGACTCTAAGGAGACCTTATAGCAGCCTTCTAGTACCTGAAGGGAGCTACAGGAAAGCTGGGGAGGGGCTGTTTGCAAGAGTATGTAGTGATAGGATAAGGGGCAATGGTTTTAAACTAGAGCAAAGTAGACTTTGATGATTCTATGAAGTATTGTAAAACAGTAAATATGTACACCCAATTCCCCTTTTGCTCCTGCAAAACCAGCTCACATCTCTCATGCCTGAGAAACTACTGCAGAAGCTATTTTCCTTCTCTCTCTCTCTCTCTCTCTCCCTTTTTTCCCCCCTTTGTAAAAGGAAGACCAGTCTTTCATTGTTAGATTTTTTAAATAACCCTTTTCTATTAAAGTCTGACTCTTACATCTAGCAGCACTGGCTGGACTGCACCAGAAAACTGTGTTAAGGAGGTGATGCGTGTCCCGCCGCCTGTTGCTTTTCCTCTTAGTTTCCCAGGAACTGCTGTAAAGCTGTTCCCTACCGCTGAGGTCAGTGGGGTAATGTAAAGGAAGGGGCTGGCTCCAGGGCCATTCAATGCTGTGCAGTCCCCATACTGCAGAGGATTTTGGACATTGTCTTAAAGGAAAAGACTCCGGAGGGATTTTTAGGGAAGAGTCTGCTGCCAAGGGGAGCGGCAGCAGCCCGAAGCCGGGGCTGTCCCCCAGCCCTTTGTTCCTCCGGGTGGTCGGCTTCCTCCAGCCGGCGCAGCACAAAGAGGCTTTGGGAGCTGGCCCAAAACTGAGGAGTGGCAAAATGCGGTTAGTTCCCCTGCTTTTTATGAAAGGCATGTCTGGCTGCCAACAGAAGTTTCCGTATCCTGCTGCCTTCTGTTTGCTGGGGTTCAGCTGGGACCTGCTGTGCTCCTGAGTCCTAGGGCTGTGACTGGAGTCTAGGAGCTTTGCTCCTTCCTTTGTACAAGGCTGGAGAAAATGGTCAAGTGTTTTCAGCTTTTTTGACTGATTAGTGCTTATTACAAAGCTGTCTGCCTGGGCCAGTTTCCTCACAGGGGTTGAGTGTCCTGGGGACATCTGCTTTGCTTCTGCTGGGGCTGAGCTTGTTCAGGAGACAGAGGGACGCGATCAGAAACTTGGGGAAGATGCTGGGAAGATGGCCATGGGCTGGAGGGTGCCCTCCAGGAAAGTTTTGAGCCCTGGTCAGGGGAGGCATTGAGTTGCCTTGTTCAGGAAGCGAATGTAGTCCAGGGAAACCACCAGCTCTTAAAGACACCAGAGACAAAAGTTTCCCTTGGTGCACTCAGTCTTGAATAAATTGGGAAGGTTGTCAATAAATAATCTTTTTATCAGACAGGACACGTTCTTTGGTCCAAACCCTTTTCTTGTGGTTAATCTTGTGGTGAAGAAGGAGGACAAACCTTAGCACAGGCTTTGTAAAAAGGAACTAAAGAGAAAGACTTGGGAGACATGAGATCAAATGACAGTGTTTGTTGGGAATTACTATCATGTGGAGAAACTTTGCACTGATTGGTGCAATTAGCTGATATCAAGATGCAGTTGAAGCCGTAAGAAGCATCCATAATGGTGCGATGGGCAGAGGTTTGTGAGAATGGAAGCAGGCTGTCATTAAAATGAAGATGCAATTAAAACAGAAAGTGTTTTAATTTAAGTTTATACAGTGTGACAGTTTGGAGACGAAAGTTTCCTACTTTGGGCAAATTTGGGGCTGTTGTTAATTTTCTGATCAGACATGGTCTCTGGTGTGAGTTCATGTCCTGGAGCACCATACTTAAGGGCTGTCTTCTACACACGCAGCTTTCAGGCCATGCAGATGGGGCTTGGGTCCATTAGGCCAGAGCAGCTGCAGGCAGCTATCATACTGGATCAGCCAAAGATAGCACAAGCATACTTAATCTTGCATGCGTGCATAATATGAAAATAGGAATAAGTGAAAATCTGCCATTTGTTTGACAAGAACATCCTCCAGTCTGGGGAGCACTCCACTCAGCAGCCATGTTTCCTGCGAAAAGAAGTCAGAGCACATGGAGAAACTCTGAAATGTGTTATGTGTTTGATATGAAAAGCATGTGAGAGGGTTTTTTTTTTTCTATTTTCTGCGGGGAATTAATATAATAGAGCTGTCGCCTTTCATCAGTCAAATTTGGTGGCAGCTAAGCTCAGGGATGGTAGCGGAGAGGAGGGCATGTGAAAGGTGTGGAGAGAGCTGGAATTTGCATCAGGGAGAGGAAGGGATGTTTTTGTGCATCTTGAGGAGAAGTGAAGGGCTGTTCTTTGGGGTTTGCTGCTGTCAGAGACAGTGACAGATTTTGGACTGGGCTGAGCCCACTGGGGTGGGCACAGAAAGCATCTGGGTGTAAAGCAGAAGTTCCTTGCAAAGGAAACGGAATAATTTTTTTTGAGAGAGACTGTCAGGGTTATTTAGATGTAGGTTTAAACATGCTGCTCTTTTCCCTGCAGTGAGGAATACCTCCTTCTGAACTCTTCCTGGAGGAGAGGCTACACTGCCAAGTAGGAGGAAAATATCCCTGCTTGAGCTCGCGTTTGAGGATGTCCAAAACACAGTGGAGCTGATGCAGCTCAGCAACCAAAAGGGCGCTCTGCAGAATTTGGTATTCTATATATTTAAAGTTCTATGTAAAATTTTACAACGTATATTTTGTATTGAATTATTTGTATGTGCAGTGCCTAGCACACTAATATTTGCTCTTACTTGCTGTAGTCATAGTCTTGCCAAGTAGTGTATGCCCCTGCTCCTGCTAGCCCAGGTCTTAACCTTACCAGTATACAAGCATCTCCTGCACAGACATGAATGCCATGAAGCCTCACAAGGTAGAAGACTCTCAGCAGCTCACCAAAGATTACATGTCCTCAGGGCTTGGCCATGGCACTGCCTTGCAATTCCAGCAGAGCATCTGGAGAGGTCATGCAGGGGACTGGGCTTGGTCCCTGACCTATTTGCCCTTGTGGAGCTGATGGCACTGGAGCTGCTGCTCTGAGATACTTGGGTAGATTTTATATTGGCTCAGTCTTGGCATCTCTGTGGCTCCGGGGGTGGAACTGCCACAGTTTGCCACAGACATGAACCTGTGGTCCTCCTAATCACTGTCCTCAAGGCTTTCCATCTGTGCTTGGCAATGTGGAAAGTGCTGCAGTTCTCAAGATGCATTGGTTTGCACCGTGTCAAGCATCTATTTGTCCCTTTACAAGAGCCTCTCTTACCCAGGCAGCAGGAGAGATGAGCAACTTCAGAAAATGTGTAACTGATTGGAATCAAGAAGAAGGTGGAGAGAGCAAGTGTTATGTTTTCTTCCTAAATTTTTTTGGGAGATATCTGAAACTTTGGGACATTCCTCCAGTTGGACGTTATAATTAACAAGAGATTAGCCCAGCTCTTATCTGTGTATGCCTTGTGAAAAATCCTATTAAAGCTGCACAACTGTAGGTAGGGCTTAACGCAGAGAACTGGCTCTGTCCACCTATAGGTGTCACAGGTTTCTGTCACCTGAGAGATACATCTTGAGCTTTTTTTTTTTCTTCTAGGAAACATTGGCCCTGCATTTTTGACAGTTTATTTGTTTAGATATTATAAAAATGCGAAGAGGCTCCTCTTCCCCTCTCCTGCAGCAGAGCATCATCTGCAAAGCGGTAGCCACTGCAATAACCTAACTTCCCACCTCTAAACCAACCAGTTTTGACTATTTGCTTTGTACTCCACACATTGAGAAAGAAAATGCCGTGGTTTGGAAGCCACTTGTTTGAGTGAACCACCTTGTGAGCATGGAGCAGCTGCTGTGTCTGAGACAGCAGTTTCCTGATGGAAAAACTTCTTGCTGTAGGGAAAAGCATAAAATATGAGGCTCTTCTTATTTGAAGCATATCACCATCCCATCCTTCAATCCTCTGCTTCAACTGAGATAACCAAATTCTCTGGAGTATATTGTGTTCAGAGTGACCTTCAGTAAACTTACATCGTGACCTTAGAGAGTGCCCGAAAGGGATCTCTCTGTGCCTGCCGGTACAGCTATGAGTCTGCTATGCAGAGCAGAAGGTGTTGCTTCTTGGTGGACCTGGCAATTGGTTTGAAACCTCCTGTTCAGTTGGAATTTCAATCTGGTGCTGAATTTTCTTTTTTTTTTCTTTCCTTTTTTTTTTTTTTTGGCCTGGTTTCTAGATGGATAACGTGCTTCAGTTTCTTATTTTGTCTGGTGGGCATTTTTATACGGTATATGTCTTCAAAGACTGACTTAGTTATAGATTGGCCTTATCCTTCTGTCTCATCACCACAGTTACTGCAGGCCTAGTAGGTATTTTTTTAGTTGGTGATTGCATAAAAGAAAGGTATGTTATTTAGGATAATACATGGGCAGAACTTGTGACATGATTTGTAAGGTTAAGGCAAAGCACTTGATGATCTCTTAGTTATTTAACCTGAAGAAGGTGTCAAGCCTGTCCTTCCACCACTGCACATGACGTAAATGAAATCTGAGGAAAAATCAGCCATAGATCCACTCTTCTGTAGATTGCTAATGTACATAAAAATGGTTTTGTATTATGTATTTTCCATAAATAAAGGAAAGACAGCATTACTGGTAGGTAGTACCTGGCTGGCATTTGCATCTGTCAAGGCTAAATGAGAGCAGGGTGTTTACGAAGTGGAATGATTTAATATGCCAGTCTTTTCTTATCTGTCATCTATTTCAGGAATTTCAAATCTTTCTGAATTAAGGTTATGTCTCCTTACCTGGCTCCAGGCTGGGAAAAACCTTACTGGAATAAACAAAGAAATCACTTAAGTTAAATCATAGGAGTGGTAGGAGGGAAAGGCAAAACAGAGTAACTGCTTTAACTCAATAAAATACTGACATAGATAAGAGAGAATAAGGGAGAATAAAAGGGAGGGAGAACATGTGATGATCCAGCATCTCAAATGTGCAGTGTAAATAAAACTTCTGTGGTGAGGGATGCCTAGTGATGGGCTAGAAGTGTCGACATGGAGAGCAATTGCTAAGTCTGCTGGGAAGCTTCATTGCTCGGATGATGGAGTGAGTATTATGTATTTATTCAAAATTCTCTCTGTGAGCCAGGGAATTGGGTCCTGGTGTCAGGCTTGGACAGGGAGGATGGCAAGTTTTCTTTCCTAATCCTGAAAAAGAGTTTCTTCAAACAACTGAGCCTGCATGTTGGAAGCCAGGGTGAGTGCTGCCCTTACACATGGTTACTTTTTCATATGCTTCTCAGGAGGGAATTGCGAATCCCAGCCAATGGGAAGAAGTGTCTCACAGTTTTTCAAAACCTCTCCCCTCACATCTAGCTCTTATCAGTTCCCACTACTCTCCACTTTTTTCCTTGACTTCTTTCACTTCTCCACCTTGTCCTGGATTAGATCTTCTTCCGTGTCACACCTGCCTGGTGCTGGCACAAGTTCTTTCTCCAGGGAAGACGGATGTACCTGCTGCTGAAAGCTGTGGACAGTGAACATTAAGCAGCAATTAGTGTGACTTGAGTTCTTTGGGATGACACAATACCAGGAAACTGGAGAGCATGCAATTCTTGTTGGATTTACCAGAGTCACCTGCTGTGCATGGAATGAAGATGAGCCTGAGCTGTTGGTGACTCACTAATTGTACTTCCTCAGGGGCCTGTACTTTTCTTGTAGGTCTTTCTCAACACTGGACCTCTCAAAGGGACTCCTGACAGTTTCCCAGCAACTCACCTGTCTGGCTTCTTATCAGCCTGTTGAGCCATGAATCCTAAATGGGTGTTTAAGCACCTAAGGCACCCAGCAAGGTGCTGGCCAGTTGCACCAAAGTTCAGATGACCTTGATTCACACTTGCAGATAGTAGTGTGCTTTTTGGAGGTGCAAGCCTTTTGAAGCAGCAGCAACAAGGGATTTTGAAGTTATTTCAAGGAATAGGTGAGAGAGAAGCCATGCCAGTTTTAATCTGAAGCAGCTATGGTTTCATTGCTGTGTGCCAGACTAACAGCTGGAGAAGGCTGGGGAGCATGTTGTGCTTTGATGTTTCCAAAATGCGATCCTGGGGGATTTCAGTGTAACCAAAAAATGTTTGAAGTGCTGGCCCCTTGCCACAGTTTGGGAGGAAGAATGTTTCTGAAAACCTTCACAGTTTTGTGTGGAGCTGGAGTGTGTTTTTCCCATGCAGCCCCAGGCAAGACTGAGGCCGATGTACTGTGGAACTGTTTTACTGTTTTATGGCACGTCTAATTCATAACCCCAGGGCAAGAGCAAAATGCTAAGGACCAGATTTTCAAGACTTAACTCTAACCGAAGATATTCTTATTATCTTGGAGAAAAGGACTGCAGTAGTTTACATTCCTTAAGGGTGATGTCATTTCCATTCCCTAGATTTTGACCAAGTAGAAGAGTGAAATAAGTTCAATTTGTGTATATACATCTCCACTTCTATAACAGGCAAGAAGCTCCACGGAAAGCAATTTTTCTTGTTTTTGTTTGTTTGATAAAGCAGTAGTGTATCTCCTAGTTTGAAGTATCTGTAAAAGGTAAAATACAGAATGTAAGCCATTAGACTAATTGCAATTAGCATGGTTTTAATTCTGGCCCGAAAGGAATTAGTGTCACAGCTGAGGGAAAAATAACTGTGCTGTTTTGTTGTTCTTCAGTGAAGATTCAAATATATACTCACCTGTCCACCAGAAAAATACGGGTTCTGGAACTCATAAAATATTAGCAGAGAAAGGACTTTGTCATCCATCAGTGTTAGTGTGGCTTTAATCTGTAAGGATCAGCGAGACCTTCTCTGTGTGCTTTACAAAGAAGCTCCCTGAAAGGAGGGCTTTTCCCCCTCTTTCTTCACAGCCCCTTACTATGCTTTTCATTCTCACCTTCCTTCCAGGTCTGTGCCTGCATTTGGCTTGCTGAGCTCTCACACAAGTCACTGAGAAGCTTTCAGCCAAGAAGTGGGTTAAAGAGTCAGCCGTGCAATAGACAATTAGTCTCTTGTGGCAGTATCCTAATTAATCCTGTTATTAGGCTTTGCCACTAATTGCTATAGGTGAGGTCTGACCCTAATAAAAGCCACCCTCTTTGGCCCGGTGCCTCCACCGTGCCATGACCCGGGTGCCGGAGCAGCAGACGCTCTGGACAGAGTTACATGCGCAGGAATTTGCCTCCGCGCCGCTCCACCGGCCGCCGCTGCAGATGGCAGCCTGCGAGGAGTAATGTAGCGCGAAGCCTCCTTCCTGCACGTCTGGGCAATTTGATCCAGGGGCCGGTACCACACCGTGTGTGCTCAGTGGGGCATCTCAGTCTTCAGGTGCACGATGTGCTGCCGCAGCCTGCTGTCGATAAAAGGCTTTAGATTAAAAGACTTGATCACCTCCTGTTAATGCTTCACACCGACGGTGCTTTTTAAAAGATTGTCTCGATGATAAAATGAGTGACCTTCACATCCAAGAGTTGCAGAAGTTCCAGCTATGCCCTCCCATTAGATTATTATTACTGGTTATAATGTCATGCTATAAATTGTATTAAGACTAGGTGCAGCACTGAGACAGAGCGATCCATTCTCCCCAGCTTCCATCTCACTGAGAGCATGTTTCTCCCTGTGCTCATTCAACAACAGTTCACACCTTCACAGTTTCCTGCACTTCACCCTGAATTTTGCTCCTCGGCATTTTTTTTAAGCTGGGTAGAGTGTTTCATCCTCCAAAGCATCTTCAATTTTCCTGATAAAAGCAACTGCTGGCCTCATGTAGGTGGTGTCAGGTGCTGCTGGCCCATCAGCCAGATGTATTTTCCCTGATGCTGCAAAAAATGGGAGAGAATTCTCTGAGCAAGGGTGGGGGAGGGAAGAGGACAAACTCGAAATAAGTGACTGTAACAGTGCTTTTGTGTTTTAAAGGGCTCTTGCACGACAGACAGGAACCTCTTGTTTTTCAGGCGCTGCATGCACTTGAATTGGCTGATGCTTGCCTCTCTTGCTGAGCCCTCAAAACTGCTTCCTACTGAATCACACAACCTCACCTCCCTGTGCCTGTGCATATAATGTGCAGCAGGGAGGAACAGTGCTGGGTTCAAGAGAGGCTCTGAAATTCTAGTGAAACACCTCTGAACTAAGCGGGGTTTGTGCAGCAGGCATGTTTGAAAAGCCCATTTGCTGCTTATGTTATTATTCAAAAGAACCACCGGTATTTCTGTCCTGGATGATTATTCATTCTTTCTTCCCTGGCTGTTCTGTACAGGCTTCGGAGTAGTATTTTTGCTGTCATTCAGTCGTCTTGCTTCTGCAGACCTTCCTTGGATGGGTATGTTTGATTTGGTGGGTGCTGTAGCAAGCAATGGTGACTGCTGGTGGTGGTTGTGTTTGGGTTACTCATCTGAATCAGTGTGCATGAAGCCCTTTCTGCAGGCATGTATCAGACTTTGCTTTGCTGGGTGACTTTGGAGCTGCCACAAGCTATATGTTTTCAGAAGGCTCAGAGGGTGCTCAGTATTCCTCCGAGAGCTCTCAGCACCATGCAGTGTCGGGCAACCTCAGTACTCCTGCTATCAGTGTTAGTTTGAAATCAGCAAGGCTTCCCGCTTAGCTTCAGAAACAGCATCCCAAGTGGCTGTAGCAGGAATAAACCCTGTGCTAGGTTCTGCTGGCAATTTTTAGTCCAGCTTGAACATAGTATTTGAAGCAGAAAGTTAATCCTGTGGTCCTTATTTCATGGCAGTTGAACCCTGGGCATGATGTAAAATAACAGATGTATCCTATCTCTCCAGCAATGTGCTTTAGATCCAAGGAAGGTTCCTGTGGACATGAAAAGAATTGATATACAGAGAGTGAAAATCTTCCCAGAAATATCTGTTCTGTCTAAGGGTGTGACTCTTGCACTTCTACTCACTGGATTAATACTGTGTTGGTGAGGATGCTCCAAACCAAGGGAGAGGAACCTGCTGTGGGATTACTCATGAGATAAGGCTGGCAGGGTTCTGTCCGGTTTCTGTATCCCATCTCTCTGCTGGCCCTTGCAAGCTCACCTTTCATTTACGACTGAGCTTTATGGGTTTTCAGAATGATTTCTGTAGCTCTTTCTGATCAATAAGTGGTAGCAATCCCTCTCTGGAGGGCATGTTCTGACATGATATTACCCTGCCATTCGTTCTCTTCCCGTTTTATAGCTCCCCTTAATATTTAAATGGGTTTCTTGCTGCAGTGCTTGTGCCCCGTTTACCCAAATAATCTATAACTCAATGACTTCTAAATCCACTTCACAAGTTGTTATATTCATTATAGATGAGTTGTAGTGCAACCTGCATCACAAGTAGATATTTTCATCTGGAGGTCTGTGCTGAGATCCAGCGTGAGCAGAGAATATATTAAACCCATAAAACCCCCAAGATGTACCATACCATACAAAATGAGCTCTAACTACATGCTTTATTCCTCCTTATCACTTATATTCACCAGCCATTCAATGAAAATGTACTACATACACACCAGGCAGCTTCTCGTGCAGCCACAGCACCTCGTACAGCTCCTGCTGAGGTTTTGAAAGCAGCTGGCACTTGTAGCAGGGCTGTTTGGAGATGGCTGGGACAGTCAGGTCTGTGTCATTAGCTGTGTCAATTTAACTGCTTATGCAGGAGGGGGCCCATTCCAGCAGTGTCCTGGGTCCTGCAGCGCAAGAGGAACCAACATCCCATTCTCAATTTCAAGCCTGTGACTCGTCCCACTGATTTTGGTGGCACCAGGATTCACTGGCTGCTGCTTCAAAGTTGAAGATGCAACTAGATGCTGAATGGACAAAGGATTCAAGGGCCAAGGTTTCAGATGTGTCTCTGGGCCGTTGGGGGCTTTATTACTGTCATCATCAGCTTCATCTGCCCAAGGGCTTTGTCTGGTAGGATTTTAGCTACTTTTTAATCTCAAATCCTGGCTGATTGCTGTGCTAAAACCAGCTTCATGACTGCTTCACTCTCAAAGTGCTGTGTATCTGAGAATCCTATATAGATGCTGCTCTTGAGAGTCAATTTCCTTTTTAATATTTTTTTTTGGAATTTTTTTAAGCACCATGAAGTAATAGCTTTAAAAGGGATGTGAAAAAAGGAAATCTGGAGTTTGGAAAAGACTCCTTACCCCATTCTAACAATGAATGCAGGAGAAACATTAGAACTTGGCAATATTCCTTTGCTTGTAAAATTTGATAGATTTAGATTTGACTGGTTTGCCTTGGATTGAGTAGGAATGTTATTAGTGCATGAAATTCAATGAGCTCTAATGCTATTTAAAAAGCCCTAATGAGAAGGGTGCTTTTGTGTCAAATTCTATTGTTTTTTTTCCTTCCTTTTCTGCTTTCCATATTTGAAGAGCTCTAAAAATATTTTTAACAGCTAAGGAGGGAAATAGACTTTTGTCTGAAGGACCTGGGGGAGGAGGGGAGTCTGGGGGAAGGAGAGTGAATTGATTTGGTTCGTAGCTTCTACTGTATGTATGTGTTCTCCTGTGAACCATTAAATTGGGGAGTTCACTTGGGTTACAGCTGGTGTTAATTGTGATCTGAGTTTACTGACTGGCCTCCTTCTCTCTCCAATCAGGACTCATTGTCTTTCCTGTCTGTTGAGATTTTTGTGTGACTTACGGGAAAGTATCAGCTCAAAGGACAAAGAATTGAGATTATCAGTTTTTGTAGTGATTTTTTTAATTATTTTTTTAAAAATAGTTGTTGTGGTTTAACCCTAGCTGGCAGCTAAGCACCAGGCAGCCGCTCACTCACTCCTCCCCACACAGTGACATGGGGAGGAGAATTGGGGGGGAAAAAAGAGTTGAGATAAGAACAGTTTAATAACTAAAATATTATAATAATAATGATGATAAGTGATGAAAATGAATATAGCAAAAAGAGAGAGAGAGATAAAACCCAGGAAAAGAGAAGTGATGCCCAGTGTGATTGCTCCAGCAGCGACTGGCCCCTCCAGGCCAACCCCCTCCAGTTTCTATACTGAGTGTGATGTTCTGTGCTATGGATTATCCCTTTGGCTAGTTCAGGTCAGGTGTCATGGCCCTGCTCCCTAACAGCTTCTTGTGCACCTGCTCACTGGCAGAGCATGGCAAGCTGAAAAATCCTTAAATTAGGATAGGCACTACTTAGCAACAACTAAAACATCAGTGTGTTATCAACATTGTTCTCATACTAAAATCCAAAACACAGCACTGTACCAGCTACTAGGAAGAAAATTGACTCTGTCCAAGCCAAAACCAGGACAAAGTTCTTTTGATTAAATGTGATACTCCTGTATGTAAGACCTGCAATTGTACACTTGATCAGCTTTGGTGGTGTACAGTTTTTACAGAATTTAGTGTAAGAAAACCTGTATTTAAAAAAAAAAAATCCATAAGGTGAAAAAAACCACACTGAACCAATATTTTTTGATCTAAGTAAAAATAGTTAGTTTGAGCCATCTTGTTTTGAATCAGATCGTTGTTAAATTGGGTCTGTCCATTTCTCAAAAGCGCTGCCCACTGCACAGACCTGGTCCTTGGATGTTATTTCTGCTTTTATTGGGCTTTGTGGTGCATCATGGAAGTTGTTACTTTAGAGGCATGATAGGAGATATATTCTGGTACAAAGCTCAACCCACAAAAAGCATAAGAGCAGTGCACTCACAAACACCCACTTGCAGTAGGCACCAAGGACCAAAAGCTTATGTGGTGAGTGCCAAACAGCCTTAAAGCAAGCTGTTTCTAATGACGTGCTAAAATAAAATCTTTCATGGTTTAAATAAACTTTGAACTTAAATTCTGAAAAGGGCTTTTATATTTTAGGTTTTTCTCCAGCTTTGAGAGAAAAACAAACAGTGAATGATCAGAATTAACAGTGGAATATTAAATCTGATTTTTTCTGTTTGTTCTAATACTACTAATACAAACAAAATTGATGAAAACCTCTTGCTTCAAATTTATATCTTATACCATTAAACAAATAAATGTAAACATTTCAGCACCATAAGCTTTTCAGGTCCCTGCATAGAAAGCCATATTTCCTTTTTTCTCATTAGCCTCCTTAAAACAAAGTACGTATTTTATGTCAACAGACAGAACATCTTTTTTTCTAACTGCAACAAATTTGACGACAATTTACCTTGTATGAAATCACATGTAATGCATTGTTTATCTCCTGGGTAGAATATCTATTTGACTTCTGACTTAGCTGAAAGTACAATTACTCCTGCAGCGAGGAAAACTCCCACCCCCAGGTTTGCAGGTGTCACTTCTGCTGCACTGCATGGATGGGAGATAACACTAGTTTTCAAGAACTCCTGTGTCAGCCAAAAGCTGGATTTTAAGGTAGATCTTGCTTGCCAGATCCAGTGCAGAGATTTAGCCAACCACCCAGAAGCCTGGAAGTATTCCAGTTTGTACCTTCACAAAGGCTGTCTGGGCTGTGTCCCAGGGCAAGGAGATGAGCTGCTCCAGCGTAGAGCTGAAAACTATCTTCACCCTGTGGCCCTGAAGCTGTTTGCTCAGCTAAATCGTTCCTAGAATAAAGCAAAAAACAGGTCCAAGTCACCAGGCCTGACTCGTGCAGAACCCAGTGAGGTCACTGGGGGGCCTAGTGTGGCCCCCACAAGATACTGGCAATGGTGCTCTCCTGCTGTCTCCTGAAGAAGTGAATGAAGCTCAGCATCTTGCAGGATACATCTATTATCAAGTCTCCTGTGACATAGCTCATGGCATTGTGCAAAGTGTCAGAGATCAGTAAATAATTATTACTAATTGTGTCCAATAGTGGTTGCAAATCTGTTGCTCAATTTCTGGTTTTGTATGTTCTGTTTTGGTTGCCCAGAGGAAAAGTCCTAAAGCACCTTGCAAAATCCAGTTCTTGCAGTATAGTGTCTTCTCTTCTTTGAAAAGGATAAGGTCCCATAAATCTTACACAAGATCCCGGTCTTTGCAATCATCTGGTCCAGGCTACAGACCTAAGAGAGAAAAAATAATCAGCTCAGTCCGCAGATGCTTCATCCCCAGAACTAATTGTTCAGGTTTTGATCATTACCTCTTGGCTCTTTTATGTTTTTGGGGTTTTTTTTAAAGTTCATTTAAGAGAAAGCTAAAAAACCCCCAAACTTCCATTACAGTATCGAGCATCTTTCTGTATATACTAAAAAAAAATACCTCCCTGTATAGCTCAAGGATCTATTATTGTTGTGTTAACTGTTTGACATTTGTATATTGGAACAAGTTTTCATGCCCTGGTCATTCTCGAGGGACTAGACCACTGTTATATTGCTGGTACAGCCATTTTTCTGGGGTAACTGGTACACAAGGGTAACTGGTACACAAGGGCAGTGCTATATTAAGTGCAACATATGCTAGAAATCAGAAATGGAAATGTCTCATCATCACAGTAAGAGCACTAAGCCAAGGCTTAGTTAGCAGCTGGGACACAATATAAAAATAGTAAACCTGGGTGAGAAGGGCTCACAGGAGAAAAATGCAATAAAAGAAGCAGGACCTTCAAATTTTCATTTCCAAAACTGACTGGGGAAAACATTCTTGCACAGATTTTTTCATCAACATAGACATAATGGACCCCCAAAATGAGTCTGTTTGAATCATCAGTGAAAAATCTCAAGGGCTTTAGCTGAATACTCTTGTTCTCCTCTGAAGTGGTTGTTCTTTTTTAGTTAAAAATGGAGAATTTCAAGGAAAGAAGATGCTTCTTTCTAAAATCTACCCTTTCAAAACCTCAAGTACACGCAGAAAAGGGAAAAGTTCTGAGATAAAACTACATATTTGCAAATTTTTGGTGGGGTTTTTCATGTTTGGTTTTTTTTGTATGGGTGGGTGTTGTTTTTTTTTTTCTTTACACAGTTATTTGTAGAGCATATTGCTAATACTTTAGGCTTTTTTTTTGGCTGGGTGAAAAGGGTAAATATATTCCAGAAACGTAACTTGTCATAGATCTCAGTGTTGTTCCATCTATGGGCCCTTTCTATGGCTGCGGATGGGTGCTCTCATACTTGTGTTCTATATCAGAAAGAAGCTGGTTCAAAAAATAGTTGTAGGCTAAACCCAGCCAGTACTGATGAGGGCTCTTCAGTTTATAGTAGCTGGGGGGCAGACTGAATGAGCTTCTGACCTGAAACCCTTGAAAGAGAAATGATGAGCCCTTTGGGACTGTATGGAGCAGTACGTAGCCACAAATTGGCAAGGCTGAAGGTGTCTAGAAGAGAGCAGCCTGTGGGGCAGGTGGAAGAGCAGAGATCTGGCCATCTTGGAGCCTGGGAAGAGAAAGTCTTTAGGTTGGGGAGAAATTTTCCTGTCCAAGGGAGGGGCTTGTGGTCAGAGAGAGCACAACAACCATCTAAGCAGCTGAGATGTGCTGAGCTGTGTGTTATACAAGGAGGCTGACCGCAGTGAGAGTTTCTGCAGCCCCATATGCGATCAATGGGCAGCACCTGGGGTTTGGCACACTGGGCACTGGCTTAGGCTTCCAGGATTCATTTAACAAGGAGTTTTTTGCTGAACTATTATATTCAACTCAATATAATGACACATAACTCCTCAAGATGGCTTCATGACTGATTGGCTTTGATACCAAGGTGCTGCTTGCACAGAGTTCCCCAAGCAGTTTCTTAGAGACATCTGCTTAGAGAGCGCCCAAGTCCCTCCCAGTCTCTGCACCCAGTCCCACACTACGGCTGGGTGGTACACTGGATCTCCAAACTGGTCCCAGTTACAAACCCTCCCTCTCTTCCTCTTTCTTCGCAGGGTTGTTTGTAAGCATGAGCATTCTGCAGAGCCCTCGTCGTGTGGGAGACAATCCATGGAAGATAACAGGATCTGCATAGCTGCTGCTCTGCTTGTGCTGTGAGGCTGCAGCTCTAAAAGATATTTAGGTTATTCCCTTGGAAGCACTGTGAGTGACAAATACTCATACAATAGCTGTGTCTCTTGTTTCTACCCAGCACTCCATTGTGAAATGCAGCAGACTACCCAGAAACAGAGTCAGTGTGGGCAACTTCTCTGCAGGCTGATGGGCATCTTTCTTTGGAACCTTGTTTTATGAGTGGCTCAGCATAAACTGCTCTTGAAAAAGTTGGTAATATGAATTTTTGAGTCTTTAATGAGCATTTTTAAAGCACCTTTTCTAGAAAACAGTGGTTTTTGTTAAACTGTTTGGTCAAATGTCCAAAGCAGGGTAGTTGTTCTTTGCTTGAGTTTTAGGTGTTCCTTGTGCCCAATCCTTTTGTGCTCCTCAGATGTGCCCCCTCCTTTTCAACAGCACTTAAAGCCTCTCACTTATTGGGTCCCAGAGCTTTGATGTTTTATGGGAATATAGTGCATTTGTGGATCTGGTATAGTAGACAAGAAAGAAACTACAGTTCCTTTCCTGAGGACTTACAGCATTTAATTTTGGCCAAAATGTTCTTCTTTAAAGGTTTTAGGAGAAAGAAAAAAGACATTTACAGTAAAATTTTAATGAATGGTAGGGTGGTAACTACTTCTAACAGTTTCCACTTGAAATTTTATTTATTTTTCTGCCAATTTAGTTGTTCTTTGTTGCATTACTGGGTAAAGAAATATCCCATGGCTGGCAAGGAAATTCAGAAACTTGATTCTAGGACTGTCCCTCTTCACTGGTATCTGAAGATGTTGGTGTTTTGTGGTTGGGATATTCAGCTGTTTGTTCATCCTAAAGCATTCAAGTTTGATCAGCAGGTGCAACTTTTCTGATAGATTCAGAAGCGATGTTTCACTGTGGCATTTGTAGTTTAAGACTTGAAACCTTTCTGTTTACAAGGGCATGTGGTGACAGGAAAAGGGGCAGTGCTTTTAAACTAGAGCAGAGTAGGTTTATATTAGACATTAGGAAGAATTTCTTTATTATGAAGGTGGTGAGACACTGGAACAGGTTGCTCAGAGAAGTTGTGGATGTCTCATCCCTGGAAGTGTTCAAGGTCAGGTTAGGTGAGGTTTTCAGCAATGTGGTGTAGTGGGAGCTGTCCCTGCCCATGGCAGAGGTGTTAGAACTAGATGATCTTTAAGGTTCTTTCCAACCCAAACACTTCTAAAATTCCATGATTCTATGATTGTTATAGCTGTTGTGCAAACCGAATGGGCTGATGATATTGTTTGGTTTCTTTTCTTTCCTTGTGTCTTCAGCATTCACCCCCTTTTCACAGCAGTACTGATTCTTCCAATCCATATTTCACTAAAATTGTAGACTTGCTGGATCTGACCACAGTCATGTGGACAGTGTCAGCCTTACTGTTGCCAGCCCTGTAAGTGTGACTTTAAGAAACCTGGCATTTGCTGAGGGTAGAGTAGGCAAATCTTCCCTATGCAAGCTGGAAGAGCTGCCTTAACAGATTGCTTGTCAGAAGTGCCGCTGGGAACATTGATTTAATGTTCTAGATGGTACCCACAGCCCACAACCCTGACCTGAAACCTCATCAGACAGGTCTGCCCTGTGTCACACAGGGCCATCAGCCTCAGGAAGGTTGAAAGCACAAGCACTCCTGCATGCTGTATAAACCTCCTCCTGGCCTCCAAAAGACGTATTGGTGCAGCACAGACTTGTACTAATGGTGGATCTGCCATAGGTACATGCTGGTCATGACAGTTGGATGTTTTCAATACGGTGCATTGCTGTAGGTATCATATAAAAGCGTGCCTTGAGAGAGCACTTGAAGCAGCAGAGGACAGTAAGTTTGTGAATTAGTTCAAAGATGCCCTAAAAAAACTTCCCTCAATGGCATCATCTTGCTGTGTGGTGTCAGCACAAAGAGCAGTCAATGATCTGTATTGCTCCGTCCTGAATTTGCAGACAACTATGTTTTCATCAGACTGGCTCTGGCACTCCGTTGACAACACCGATGTGCACGGGAGGAAAGGAGGCACACGAAGGCAGCACTATTGTAATAAACTCATGATCTTACTAACCTCTGGCCCCATATTCATACAAACAAAACTGTGGCCAAATAGGACTGCAGCCTGCCAGAGATCGAGAGTCAACACAGCACTGCTGAAGGATAATATATTAATTTTATTTGCACAGCTAAGAAAATTCAGAATACAGCAGTTACAGTGAACATGTTCTGCCCTTTAAGTTGACCCCTTAAAAAATGTTAACAGAGCTACATAAAAAGTAAGAGAGAAATAGCAGATGCTCATCAAATTAAGAGAAAAAGTTGCCCGAAAATGACATTTGGGAGACGAAGCTAGACAATTTTTGAATAATAGAGTTGGAAACACAATGAAAATAGTCCTATCAAAATAGAATATATGTGACAGAATTTTTATAAAGCTTCACAAGGCTTCTGTGGATATAATATGCAAGCTGGGAATATTGGATTCAAAATAATAAAAAGCTCCCAGACGAGCTCCATCTCATTGCAAAGAGCTATAGTGGCTTTAGGCAGACGCTAAGAGGTTGCAAGGAAGTGCTTAAGCAGTCTTACATAAGAGATAAATACGATGGATCCACATGTAGTGGAAGAACTTCTTAGGATAAAGAGAATCTCCCAAAAATCACAGTAGAGAAAAAGCTGGAAGAGCTAATGGATTCATCTGAGGCTACTGTATGAGCTACAGCATAAAAGGCCAATTAATTCTCAGGCTATACAGTGAATAGATTATAGGATCAAGGACTTTTTGCATTTGGAAACCAAATACAAGGTAAGAACTGAAAAGACTAGGAAGCAAGGGAAGATCCCTGGAGACAATAGCTTATGGGTATTGGATCCAGCTGTTCTCTGCAGCTGTACCCGTGATTTTTCTGTGAACTGGAGAAGTATTTGCAGATGAGGTCCTACCAAAAGGTGAGACAACACTGCACAGAGCAGGACTGATTCTCATCTTAGTTATGCATGTATGGGTTGCATACATGTGAGGTCTGGATTGCTACATTAGGTGCAGCTTACTGCAGGGAGGATTTTATGTGGTAGTGGCTCTAAAAATAGCTCTGTAATGGTCCTGCTTGGTGTGTGTGCATAGACACATACACATACTGTTCTACATGTTCCTGTGGTGAATAAGGATGCATGCAGGCTGTCTCTCCCAGCCCTTAGTCTGACTGCATGGTTACACACTTCAAGACCAATACCTGTGATGCACCCTACTTTTTCATAGAATACTTCTCAAAAATAAAATAGAAAGTTTAATCCTCCCCTACCTTTTTTTTTTTTTTTAAAAAAAACCTTCTCAAATGATGTTTCTTCGTGCTATAATTTAGGATCTGTATAAATATATTCTGCTGCAAAGGGTGATAATTACCACGCCCACACAATTTTATAATACACACATCTAATTGTAGTACAGTTATTTGTGGCAGCCAAGCACTGAAAATACACTTTTATTGTATGCCTCTAAGCAACGATAAAAAAGCCTTTTTATTGCTACCTGAATGTACACTTTAGGGCATTTTTATTTCACCTAACTAATCTGCTTTTAGATTTTTCTTTGTATGGATTTCAAAATTCCCTTTCTGCAATTAAAATTATAGGTAATTAGTAGGGACATAAAAAAAACTCTCTCAGAATGTCTTGTCAATATGTCACAGTGTCCTGAAGAGATGCCCAAGCCAAATAAAAAAAAAAAGAAAGACCTTTCGATTTGTACAGCAGAAGGAAATTCAGATACTGTCATTTCTTATGGGTCAGCCTGGACAGGGCAGGGCCTTGACCAAGGCCAGGGCAATAGTCAAGGTCTATTTATCATCCTTTTATATATGTCTTACCAAAAGAAAATCTAGGTTGTCCGCTCCATTTTCCTTCTGTGAAGTAACAGCATTTCACAATTCAGCGCTGCTCTCAGAGGTTTTGCCTCCACCGTTCAACAAACTAGTGCCATCCTTTGCTCCCACGTTCTGGTCCCTCGATTGCCAGTGCTCTTTGGACGTATCTCAAGTCTGAAAAAGGCCCTCAGAGGCAATCGGTTATTTTTTCTTTCAATTTAAATCCCAGTTCTGGGAATGGTTCACCCCAAGGGCTGTCCCCTACAGGCAGTCCTTACAATTTCCCTATGGGCTGTTCCTTTGTCTCCTCTGAGTTGAAGACCAGATGTACCCAACCTCTCCCTGCCTGCACCTTTGAGGAACACTTAATTCCTAAATCTCTTCCCAAAGCCTGTAGTTACCAAAGCTTGTTTCAGGATCTACTTGAGAGTGAAGCCTGAGCCTGAAAATTCTCACTCCCTCCTGTACTCTTAGGTCACAAGACTTAGGATGTCTCAAAGGATTATGCTGTACCCTAGGCCTTCACCATCCAAACAGCTTGATTTTCTTGCTGCTTGCCTTTTGCAAGGGGGAAGAGTGCGTCCAGTGCAGTCAGAGGGAGCTTTGGGTCAGATCACCAAGGGTTCTGCTTCTGACCAGGTGGCTGTGGTCATTTTGAACGCTAGGCTCTCAAAGCCAGGGAAAGAGTTTGAATTCACCCCATTCCCTTTGAAAGGGCATAAGTGCTTACACCCTCTGTCAGTACTTACACCCTCTGCCCTAGCGCTGCTGTGGGACCTGCAGGAGCCTTGGATGTTTTTAGCATGGAGTTAGTGTAAGGACCCCATTGTCCTTGTGCCACCATGCTGTCCCCTGAAGAGCACCCTGCAACCCTCCGATGGCTAAAGCAGGGGCAGGACCAGGCTGCCAAGTCTCTAAGGGCACAGCTGCAGCCCAGATGCCTCCTGTCACAGCTTGTTGCCAGAAGACAATTAACCTAATTGCCTAATTTGAGGGAGCAGGTGGAGAAGCCCTTTGGAACCTTCCCCCTGCCCCCAGCTCTGGCCCTGACTGGACAGTCTAGATTTCACCCTGCCCTCCTCTCCCCTTTTCTCCTCTTCCCCACTTCTTCTGCCTCCTTGGGCTTCCCGGTACTAGCCTCTCCAGTCACTTCACCTCCCTGTTCTTCCAACGCTTCCTGAAAATAATTTTCAAACCAGCTCTCACTGCGAATCCTTTCTTATGGGGCTCCACTCTCCAGCATACCTATGCCATGATTGTCATCATTATGAGTTTATGAAGATGTCACTGAAGCCCAGCTCCAAGGACTTCTGTTGTGTAGTCACAGGCAAACTCACAAAACATCAGCTTGACCCAGCATCCCCCTCTGTCCTTCCAGTACAATGACAGTAATAACTTTGTTGGTCTAGCTGTCTTCATTGATTCATTTAGTTTATTTTTGAATAATCTTGCTCAGCACCTTTTAATGTCCTGTCTAGTATCGATTAGAAAAATCTTGAAAACCTTCGTTCATTGGAGGTAAACAAATACGATAAAAGTGTTGAAGAGAGATATGTCAGGCGTGCCACCAAAAGATAGGTCAAATATTGATTTTTGTCTGTCTCTAAGCCAAGGTGAGCCAGGCCACATTGAATGAACAGTTGGAGGCATGTGCAGACTGCAGAAAGTTACTACTTTAGGGGCTGCTACCCTTGACTACAGCTAGAAGCAATGCTGTAGCACGGTATAAGGCCCAGGATGCCATGGTCACTGCTCAGTAAGAAAGGTGGCACATTCCTTGGGAAATGTAAGTAGGTGTCTACCTGAGCCCTTTCCCAATCTTTAACTGGAGTTTCTTTCTCTTGGAGAAGCAGGTTCTGTTGCTCCTTCTTTGGTCTGTGGGTCTGACTTGAGAGATGAGCTTGGGAAATGCCAGTTAGCCTTGCTGGCAAAATAGGTCGGAAGTACCACAGACCCTGTTGCAGTGCGGGCACAGAGCTGCTCAGTGATACGAGGTTTTAACCTCGTCAGGGATAAGACTGAAGCAGACTGGGAAATCTTCACAAGGCAGACACGCAGTACATTCACTCCAAGTTGCATTGCTCTACTTGTGCTCCAAGACACAGGACGCAGGTGTCCTGGCTTACGGGTCTGCTCTGCATTCTTTGTGAATTATTGAGTGACTGGGAATTGAGAATATCCTTGTGAATATTTGGATTTGACAAGTACATGCACAGATAATAGCAGAAAGCTTTCACTATGGGAATAGAGATCAAGTTAAAAAAATGAGAGCCCTGTTTGTTAAAGCTTTTGTTGCACTGTAGCAACTTACATTTGGTGACTCACTCACCTTGAGAGTCATCGGGATGCGCATGCTAATGCAGCGATGCAATGGGCTGAGTAACGAAGAGTGAAAGATCGTTCTGGTTAGGAAAATGACCGAAACAGCTCTACTCATCCACTACCTGCGTCTCTGTCATGGCTAATGTGCAGAGCACCTTATCTGTATCGCTAATCTGCTTAAATGCGTGACTCACAGAACAGGCCCTTGCCAGAAAGATGACGGCAAGAGATCTGAATGCTGGGGCTGACAAGCCCCCTCCCAGCCTGCTCTAGTAGTGGCTTTACCACTGAGCTGTGTCCCTTAGTCCTGGGGCTAAAACTCTGAGCCAGAGATGACACTGCAGTCCAAGTGCTCTGGATGTCTCCGCTGAAACGGCAGGGCAGTGCTGCAGATGAGATCATTGTCTTGGGCTGGCACCCTGGTCCTGGCTTGTAGTGGGTGTCCAGGAGGCTCAGGGAAGGGAGGGAGTGTTTCAGCTGGCAGCAGAAGCATGCTTTGGAAAAAAACTATATTAAGAATGTGTAATAGGCTGGTAGATGCTCTCCCTTCTCAAGGCCTACCATCTGATAGGCACCTGCTACATGCAATCTGTGAGTGCCATTTACATGTGTGCAGCCTAGACTGGCTCATGCCTGCCTATTGTAAGGTGTGAGGATTTGCTCCTCATTATCTTCAGGAGTGGGGCGTTGCTGGAACCTTCCTTTGACTCCTTCTCAAGTACTTCAAATCTGCCAAAGCATGAGGAAGGTCTAGAACTGCTAAGCTTCTTTAAGAAACAAAATGAATTCATGCTTCTGAAATAGCAAGCAAACAAATAAGCACAAAGTAGGGGCTTGCAGCCATCCGAGTGAGTGGTCCCTGCATCGGGAAGATGCAGTGAGAGAAGTGAAAGGAGCAAGGGATGTGAGTGGATTCATGGACTGGGACCTGTTCTTGAACTGCTGCATGCCCACAGAAGTATATTCAATCCATGTCTGTGTGGATCAAGGCTGAGTGATGCTGATGGAGAGTTGCAGTTTCTTTCCTGCTGAATGACAGGCAGCATATGAATCATCAGCTGGTACTGAAGGGGGGGCTACCATCTCCTCCAGTTTTCTTTCCCCTTTGACACCACTCCCCAGGGCTTGTCATGTGTCAGGCTTGTGTAGTCAAGGACTTACTCTTGGTTTTATCCTGGGAACAGTAATTGAGAAATTACCTAGATAGGGTGGGGTGATAAACATTTTGATGGCTCTTAGGAAAAAATCTAAAGAAGATGAGCTCCTAAAAGCCAGGTATCACACCATCTAAGTGCGAGGAGCTTGGCCTCAGTGCTGCAGGTCAGCATTTAGTGTGAGCAGCCTGTGGGGCCAGAGTCAGTCCCAAAGGAGTTCCAAAGTGCTTAGCAGGGAGATATCTCCCACCTGCTGGCAGAGCCTGCAGCTCCTACAGCAAGGCACCAGAGAGGTGCTTACTGGGTGCTTTGGTGCCTAAGTAGTTTTTTGGATCTGTCTCTTGGCAACACTCTTGCTTAATTTAGAGCAGTTGGGAATTTTTCTGTGCTCTTCATTGGTTTTCGTTTTGAGATCCTGCTTTCAACCTGCAATGGGCAGAGGCAGCCAGGTGAACCGTCTGAGCTGCATCCGTCTGGATCAGGAATTTGTAGGAGAGTCTCAATAAATAAGTCGCTCCTTACATGCTGTTCAGACCTTCCAGCAATGCTTTCCTAGAGATATCTTTAAACGCACATACTCTTTCAGGTGTATTGTGCCCCTTCTGAAGAAATTCCTCAGGAGCTGCCATATCCCAGCAGCTTCAGTTACCCCTGTGGCATGAGAGCAAAGAACTTGACTGTTATTGCCTATGCTGAAGTGGTAAATAACCAGCCCTTTCCCACTTCTCGTCAGTGACTGATTCTCTCCCCCAACTCTGCAGGGGGTGGGCAGAGCAGGGTTGAAAGTGCTTCTGCTGAAAGCCTCATCCCTTGTTTATTCCTCAGATAAACCCTTTCATTTATGAGCTGCCATTTCAGCTAAGCTGACTTTCCTTGGGGCTTGGCAGGAACTGAGACAGAAACTTGTTTAACTTGGTGGAAAGGCTCTGCAGTAAGAGGGGCCCAGCGATGCTGAAGGGTGCTGGGGGTTTTTGGCTCCCTTTTGCAGGTAAGGAAAACCACAACTCATCAGTCTGCTCCTGACCGTTTGTTACCTCCTGATATTCATCTACTTAGACTTCAGCCTCTTCACTGAGCAAATGGGAGCAATTTAGTCATTATTTCCAGCAGCAAATTGACTCCATTAGAGTTCAGCTGCCCGATGCTCCAGCTGCTAAAGGGGCGGGAGCAGTGCTATCTGGCTCCTGCAGTTTAGACACCTCCATTCCCAGTTTGCCTTTACTGCGCTACTTTCCCTCTCTCTGTCCCTTCCAACTCAGTCAGTCCTTGGTCTGATTTCTTTTTTTTAGCCTTTTCTCAAAGCCCCAGTCTCCTTGTCATTCCCACACACCGTGAAACATTGGCAGGTTTGTCAGCTTTGCTGTTTTGTCCCGTGCCCCTGAGCTCTCCTTATCTGAGACGCTCTCCTTTCAGGCAGCACCTAACATGGTCGTTGCAGACATCTGTCACTAGCTGGAACTCCCTTGACTTGCACTGTGCAACTTCCCTTTCCCACCCTCCACCTTTGGTTCACAGCAAGGGGTGAGCCGGAGGGAGGGGGCAAACCCTTCCCTCTCTTTATGGTAAATTCGTGCATGGACACAGCTTCTACCAGGGCTTTGTGTCCAGGAACAGAACCACTAGTGACCCTTTTGTATTATATTGACCATTTGTTAAATCTTTGAACTCCATCTGTTTAGGCTGAAATCCTTTTAACAACTGGACATTAACAATTTAGCGATGATTTTTCAGGAGAAAATTGGCTCAGTTTGAACTCTGGTGCCCATTGCTCCAGCTGGTAAAGCCTGGACACGTGTTTAGTGACATGATCACAGCTTTGCTAGGGATCATTAAGGGCTGGTGGCCAGCGCCATCAGGAGACTACAACAGATGTGATTTCTTATCTCTAGCACCCCAAGGCTCTCCTTCCCCACTTTTCCTCTCTATGTGCTGGAGATATGCTGTTTGTTTTGCTGATTGTTTCATTAGGAGGTTACAACTCTGTTGTTAAACACCAGTATTTTTCCATTCTCCCCCCTAATGCTAGTGTTCATACATGTTTGCTGTTCTGGCCCTGGCAAGTTTTTTTTTCCAGCCATTTGTGTCCGAACTGCTGCCCTTCTATAGCATATGTTGATGCCCCAAAGGATCAAAGTCACAGGAAACGGCATCATTGAGATTAAATGTTTCAAATCAAACTGCTCTTAAACGCCTTGGCTCTGAGTGAGTTTTGAGGGTCCAGAAGTAAAAAAAAAACACCAAAAACCGCAACACACAGGGAACAATAAACCATGGTGAATGAAAAAACAAACCAACTTAAAGTCCTGTTAGAGCTGAACATTTTATGCATGCTATTTAGGGGGAAAATAGCCCCCAACATTTTACTCTGTATCTGCAAGGTACAAGTGCCAGCAAATAGGAACGTGGCAGAAGGTGACCTGATTTTGATAATAACTTTTTCTCAAGCAGTTGATGTTTTCACCATTTTTATTTCTGTAACTCAGAAGGGCAAAGATGAAGTGGTATACCGGAATTTGAGAAGAACTGGAGTTTACGGCAGATCTGGTACTGACTGGGGACTGAATTGGTTTAGTGGCAGGATTAGGTCTCTGAGATCCTCACTGTATTTATGACTGGGATATCGGGCAAAATAACCCAAAAAGAACTGAATGGTGGAAATTACTATTTGACAAGCAAAGGAAAGTATCAAGCCTAAACTGAAATACATAAAGCACACAGAAATCATGAATCGTGTAGGAAAGGAGACCTAGAAAGAAAAGGGATGTTTAAAGTACCACAAAAAATGACACACTAAGCTTAACATGTTGTGGGTTGATAGCACTGTCCTACTAGAAGATCAGCAAAGCCTGAGACCTGTCACATCTACTTTCAGTAGACATATTAGCTCTGACAGTGATCCAGAGTTTTGTGGCATAAGTTTGAGTAGTTTGCAGTGACTGCGTATTACCACTAATTCCAATTATCTGTAATTCCATGGGCTGAAGGGAACTGGTGTCAGTCCTGTAAATTATCTGATAAACAGGGTTACAGGATGAGTCTCTGGCCTGGTTATACTTGGTGAAACACCACTGGTGCAGCACGAGCCATCTCCTGCTGAAATCAGGAATCTTAGACACTGGAACTCAGTGGCAACTCACATCCCTATGAAGCGTCAGACAAAGCAAAGGAGATAAAGATTGACACTACACTCAGTGTGGTGTAGAGCCATGCACATGGCCAACACTTTATGAGAACGATTCTTTGAAGTGTCTGAAATTGGTGAAAGTGGTAAAAAGGGACACTGAGACAGTGTCAAATACAGAGCCACAGCAAGCTGAATCTTGGGCATGATACGGGCAGAACTGATGGATTTACTGCTGCTGGGAAAAAGTTGTGCTGATATTTCAGGGTGATCTATGGGTACATGCAAGAGATGCCAGAGAGACTGATTTAATGTTGGCTGAGTAAGGCAGTTAGAGGTGTATTTCTGAGATCTTCTCTGCCCTCCAGAGCCTTTCACAAGCCTGCATCGTGCCTCAGTCTTTGGTATACAAAACTTGTGAGTCCGTGACACTGAGGATGCCACAGTCAGAAGATGGCACAGATTCAGTAATACTCTTCCTTTTCTGTGCTGAATCACTTCTCACCAGTGGTTCAGACACCACCATTTGAGAAATCACCTCAGAAATAGCACGTTAGGCAAGAGTTTGGACTTCAAATTATTACAGATCTTCCATGTTGCTGGTAGGTCAGTCATTTTGTAACAAATAGCAGCAACAAAGGACTAATCAGTGCTTAATTTCTGGCAGAATTTGCATATTCTCAGCTCTCCTCCACTGGGTCATGTTATAATCTTCTCAGCTGTCACTGAGGTGTTATCACATGAAGATGTTAAGGTCTCTGAAAGCAATCTCGAGTTGGGTCTTGCATGCTGCGGTTGAGTGGGCTTTTTCATTAATTTGTTTTAAAGGAAAAAAAACTGAGGGAAGAGTAGTTCTGGTTTTAATGTCCTTCTCTGGAAAGCTGAATTCAGTCCTGATCTCTTTTTTGGATGCAGCCTCTGGACGGAAAAGGCAGCTTCTTTATTTCTCCTTCATAGTCAACCTCGCTGTTTTGAACTTCAGACATGTCAGCAAAGGAGAGGCAATACATGCAGATTTACAGGTTGTGAAGCATTTCAGCAGGCCCTTGACTTATTTTTGACAATCATTTGCAGCAATTCATGCTTGTATTATAACACAAATGCAAAAAAACCCAAACTTGGAGCACTTGTATTTCCTTGCCACTTTCTGTTTAGCAGCCCCAGCACCCCAGGTGTTAACAGAGAAATATCTGGGCTCTGGCTCTTCTTGTCCTTAGGTTGTTGTTCCTCTCCCTATGTGTGCACTTACACATACATGCACACACGTGCTTCCTGTGGTTTAAGAGGTTGCTGACAAATAATTTGGCTATGCACGTGGAAAAAAAAGCTCTACTTTGGAATCCCTGTATGTATGTGATTTAGGGGAAGATCTTTGTTTCAAATCAGAGAGGACTGTTTATTCAGCACTCTTCTTTTTCAGCCCTGACCACCAAGTAAGTAATGGATGGATCATCACAACAGCTAATCCTTAGCTTTAGGTTGCCCAGACCTCAATGTGGTGGGTTGCCAGGTGCCCACCAAAGCCATTCTATCACTCCCCCTCCTCAGCTGGACAGAGGAGAGAAAATATAATGAAAGGCTCATGGGTTGAGCTAAGGACAGGGAGAAATTACCATCAGGGGCAAAACAGACTCAACTTGGGGAAATTAGTTTAATTTATTGCCAATCAAATCAGAGTAGGATAATGAGAAGGAGAGACAAATCTTAAAAACATGTTTCCCCTGCTCATTTCTTACCAAGCTCAGCTTCATTCCTGATCCTCTCTACCTCCTCTCTCACCAAGTGGCACAGGGGGATGGGGAATGGGGGTTGTGCTCAGTTTGTTAGATGTCATTTCTGCTATTCCTTCCTCCTCAGGGGGAGGGGCTCCTTCCCACGGGCTGCAGCTCTTAAAATATTACTACAGCATGGGTCCCTTCCATGGGGTGCAGCCCTTCAAATACTGCTCCAGCATGGGTCCCCTGTGGGATCTCAAGTCCTGCCAGCAAAGCTGCTCCAGTGTGAGCTCTGGTCTCTCCACGGGTCCGGCCTAGAGCCTGCTCCAGTCCAGGCTTCTCACAGGGTTATGGCCTTCTTCGGGCATCTACCTGCTCTGGTGTTGAGTTCTCCACAGGCTGTAGGTGGACGTCTGCTCCACTGTTGACCTCCACGGGTTACAGGGGGATAGCCTGCTTTATCGTGGTCTTCACCACAGGCTGCAGTGGAATCTCTGCTGTGGTGCCTGCCTGCAACAACTCCTCCCTTTTCTTCTTCAGTGACCTTGATTTCTGAAGAGCTGTTTCTCCCACATAGTCTCTCTCCTCTTTCTGGCTGCAGCTACTGTTGTGCACGTTTCCCCCAGCCCCTCTTCTTAAATGTGTTATCCTAAAGTTGTCACCACTGTCCCTGATGGCCCTGATGGTCAGTGGTAGGTCCGTCTTGGAGCCACCTAGCATTGACTCTATAAGGGAAGTTTCTAGTAGTTTCTCACAGAAGCCACCCCTGTAGCCACTCTACTACCAAACCCTTGCCACACAAACGCAATACACTCAAGTTCTAGTGCCTGCACATATTCCCTGAACCAGTCACTAAGCTTTGGCGGTGAATAATGTGTGGCTGAAGGGAGAACAGGAGGAAATGAGTGGTGGGATTCTGCATCCGGGGAATGAATAGGGATATCGGGTGAGGGTTAAAGTGGGCCAATGAGGTTATTTTTAAAGTGGGACCTTATTAACAAAGATTAGTTCGAGGAATGCTAACAGCTCATGAAAGAGCTCAGTTCTATTTTTTTCTTCCAGTTCCTCAGTGACATTAATCATGTATCTTGGCTAATAAGCAATGATGATTTTTGACCTAATGGGTGGGCACTGTGTAACAACTGCCTATTTTGTTTTTTAAATATATATATAATGATACATATACAAGCCCAAAAGGGAAAATGCTTGATTAAAAAGGAAGAAGGGGACTGTGAAAGAATACTCCCCTCCTTCCTCCTATACATTCTCACAGCAATTTTGAGTGTGTGCATGAGATGTGTCAGCATCCTCTGTTCAGCCACATCCACCTCCCTCAAGCTTCGAACACCACTGTCACCTTGCAGTTGCTACTCCAGAATCCAGCAGGAAAGAGTTTACTCTTGATTTCTCTCTGCTTCCGGCCTTTGGCAGCTCTTTCTCACTTTATTCTCAGGATTTGCTCTCATGTTTTAAGTGACAGACCTTTGCTTTTTACAGTGTGATGGCACTGGCAAAACTAGACACATCCATCCTATGTTTATTTGCAGGTTGGGTACAGGACAGGCAACAGCAATCTGAGATTTCCTGTGCTGCATTACACAGCACTGACCTCTGCAATGACCCAAACTTTTACGGAGGGTAGGAGGTAGTTTCAACTCTGCATCAGCTCAGCCCTCAGCCCACAAAATATCATGTGGGATGGCTCAAATATGCCAAATTGTTTGTTGTGATTAAGTGGAATGGTCCATGATCTATTAAGATCTGAGCAAATTACAACCACATTAATTAAACATAGGCTCTCTGGTTGAGCCTAAGCCACAGATGGCATCCCACAGATGGAATGCCACTCTTGATATTCACAGAGCCACTCAGTCCTTTAACTTCAGCTTGTGCTGATTAGTAGAGCAATTTATTTTAGGTGTAGCAATTGGCCTCTGCCGAGGAGAGTGCTCTTAAATGGATATCACTGACAAGGGCCCAGTGTACAGAAAGGGACGCAATAGGGAGCAAGGATAAAATGGAAGCTCCAAAAGTTACCAGCTGATCTTCCACCTTGGCCTTTCAAAGCAGCAGGAAGGGAACTGGGCACTGAGTTCCCATTGATGTTCAGCAGCTTTTGGCTATTTAACTACTTTAGGTGCTGTTTTTTGACTGATTGTAGCCGTGACCTGTTGGAGGGTCTTATGATCAGATCTTCTAATACTGAATGTGGAGGTCTTTTGTAATGGGAACATTTATTCTTTGAAGCTGAATCCTAAAGTCATCCTTGTCTCTCCCTACAGAAGGCTCAAGTTATGGCTCATTGGTTTTTGTGTTGTCTTTTTGGCAGCGCTTGTGGGAAAGATACACGGTAGCACGGCAAGGTTTATTTAGCTGGAATGGCTACCAGTGATAACCTAGGGTGGTGCCTCATTCTGTTAAGCACTATGCATCCTCTGTGCCAAAGAGGGGAAGCATTATACGAAACAAAATTTCTTACATCTGGCCACGTGGAAGCTGCTGCATGGATACGAAATGACTTTTCCAAGGTCATACAAAAATATCTGTGGCAAAGCTAAGACCTAGTACAAGACAGTCTGAGTTCTAGGCCAGCACAATAATGTCAATTATAATTATTAATGTCAAAGGAGGAGGAGGGAAGAATAGAGGAATGACATTTCTGCAAGGAAGAGGATGGCAGGGAATTATTTAACACTTTAAGGCATCCTGACACTGTGTGTAAAGATAAGTGTGGGATTCTAAAATCAAAATAGATTTCTTTTAAAATATACCATCCCATTTCTAACATTAATTTTTAGTTAGAGAGGTGGGAGGGAATTTGCTATTACTGTCTTTGAAAGAAGGCAGCCTGTTACATCAGTAATTAAGAGCAGTGCTGTAAAGGGCTTGCACGCTTTTTTTTTCATCTGCTTCAGCACCGCTTTTTTAACTGTGAGTGGCCAGGCTTGCCTGAAGATGCAGTGGTTGCCCTGATAAAGGTTCATCTTCAGAAATAAGTCAAAGGTAGTTTGGAGGTTCTGGTACAGGTTCTGGCTAGTTGGCTCCTGGATCAGAACTGACTTGTGTCTTCCAGCCTCTGCTGCTAAAGGCAGCACTGGCCAAAATCCGACACCACGTAATAGCACAGCTCCTGGAAGAGCGAGGAGCATCTAAGTGACTCTGGAAAAACTGTAAGCTCACTTTTTGGATAAACAAGGAGAAAAGCAACCCAGTGCTTTGGCAAGTGTAATCCCAATGTACATGTTTCCCTGTAGTTGGCAGTGACACATTAAATACTTGGGGACGGCCTTCCTACACCTTGTGAAAGAGGTATGAACTTAAATGCTTGGAGGAAGACACGGACTACACAAGGTGGAGGGCAGGGCAGTAGAAAGTCAATCCTTCCCACTGGTCCCTTCTCTTCACTGACATCTCTAGGGCATCATCGGCACCCTGTAATAGAAAGTCAAGACCCAGCAGTTTAGAGCTGTGACGAACCAAGGGCAATTAGTTTTAGACCTGCACCCTCTCCAGCCGAAGCTTATTTAAGTTCTTTCATGTGGGCTGTGGGTGTTCTGGGAGTGCTTTCTTCTGTAAACAGCTGTGAAGAGCATTAGCTTTCTTTAGTGCAGCATCTGCAGTTACTCCTTGCCTGGCCAGTAATAGAAGGCTGTGGCTCTGCTTTTGTTTGTCATCATGGGTGCTGGCTCCAAGCCTTGACCTTTGGCCAGGACTGCTCACACTCTTCTCCTGCTTTGCAGTGAAGTTTGTGAATTTGAATCCTTTGCGTTTAGGTAACTGCTTGTAGGTAAGGAAAATAAGATTTTGATGAAACATCCCAGTGCCGTAACTAGTTTTTCTAATATTTGAGGCTGGAGGATATGTTGGGAGTTGTGTGATTTTCATGACTTTTTGGACATTTCTCTCATTTTATGAAAAGTGTAGGCTTTAGGGAAACGTCTGTTGTCCTGACAAGCCTCTTGGCCACTTCATATTTCAGAGGACTTAGTTGAAATATGGATTTTCTTGGGCAAGGGCTTCACATGTAGCCTAGTGGGGGAGGTTTCTCCAGAACACTAAGGTTACTCACAGCAGTACCTGTGTGCAGAGCCTCCCTGAGGCCAGTGGCTGGAGTCCTGAATGTTGAGCGGGAACAAAGATTCTCCAGTTTCATGATAGAAGTTGTCTTGATACCATGGGACAATTTTCTCCTTCAATTTTGGAGGATTTCTTGGAGTCAGGGTTATGAACTCCTGCAGCTCATCTGGAGAAAAAAAATGGAAAAATCTGTTTCAGAAAAAAATAGTTAAAATATTTTTCTTCTTACTGGAAACTGAGGTTTCAAGTTTCCATTCATACCCTGTTTAACTCCCAGTAGTAGGGAAATACTAACTTATTACTAGTTCTGATTGAACTACACTATTCCACTTTGACCTTACATTCCTAGTTAATTCTCATTTAATGTGGAATTTTTTAGGTCAGAGCTAGCTGAGCTGGACCAAGTGATTTTCCCTGCTCTACTAGATGCTTGCAATTTTCTGGGGATCCACTAATTCTGTATCTGTTGAACAATTTGCTTTCTGTCTGTATGTTTCTTTGCTCTGCTAAGCTCTTGGGGTGTTCTGCTGGGCTTAATATTCTCAGAGAGCGAGTCCTTGATCTTAGTCATCCTGAAGTTCTACCAAGAAAGTCAAGTTATTCCAATACTCTGAGACATGCTGAAGTCTCTGGAAGGCTTCTCCTGGCTTTATTGGTATAGAATTAGTACTAAGTTAATTATTAAATAATTTTAATTATTTAATTATTATTATTAGATAACAACCCGAATTTTTTTTTTTTGCACCTTCAACACTTCTGAATAAACAAATTTCAGTACAAACACCAGAAAAATTTCCTTCTGACTGCATTAGTTTTTTTATAAAGACTATTTTGTATAAATTCTCATAATATAGATTCCAGTATAAGACTTACTCATCTTCTTTGGAAAGCATTTTTCTGTGCTTTCTTCCCCAGCTTTATAATGTTTGGCAATCTGTCCCTTCCCAAAAGGGTGATGTCTGTATAGCTGGCTGCTACTAGTAATTACAGCCTTTCACAAATTAATAGCCTCCTTTGGATTGTGCTCCACAAGAACCATGACTGATTCTGTGGATAGGGAGTGCTGAAACTGAGAATGCTGAAAATTTTCCTTCAAGACTACTATTGTATTCGAGAGCTTTCACCATCTGCTTTCGTCAATATGATGGTGGCCAATGGAAGGACAACTGAAGGATCCCCGGTTTATTCAGGGAGAGATAATGATATGAAAGGGAAAATTAGTTCCTTCAGGGTCTCATCAGAAAACCGGGAGAAACCAAAGCCTGTCTCCTTTCCATTCTGAAGTAATCATCTTCATAAAAAAACATCCAGTCTTGTCCCAGCTCTGTTGATAGGAAAGCTTATTGATTATTTCTCTGTATTCATGGTGCCCTTTCTGACCCTACTTAATTTGGATCCTGTCTGGGCATTTATCTTTGTGGTCATTGTGGTTTAATGTTAGTGACTGAAAAATGATACACAGTTCCTGGAACCTTCTTCGTCGGCCCGCAGCCTCAGAAGCTATTTAGGACCTATCACCTTTGGTCACCATCTTTTCTGTCCTATCTCAGGACTGATGAGCTTTGATATGATGTTATCCAACAGTATGTCGTTATGATCTGTCATTTCTTACCCGGCTGTTTAAATTGTTATGCCTCTGCATGTAGTGAAATGCCCTCGTTACTGGTGCCTCACAGCGAACTTCTGCCGGGTATTTTTCACCTCTCCCAGCACGCTGCTGCCAGCAGCCCTGTTTACTTTGTAGGGCTGTAGTGAGTAAGATCAGCCCAGTGCACAAAAGTCCTAAGTGTTGGCTGGAGGCTATAAAGCCCTGAATTGTGCTCTCCATGCTCAAAAGCACTGGAGCGGAGCTGGGAGTCCAGGGGAGCCGAGGAGTTGTTTAAGGGCGGTGAATTTGGCCTGCGTGCCGGCAGGAAGGGAGCCTGAGGCGCAGGCTGGCCGTGCAAGACGCGGTGCCGAGGAGAACAAGGAGGCCATTATTGAAGCAGGGCCTGGCAGAGTGAAGGTAGTGCTGGGAGACATCAGAGGCGAGATTGTTCCACCGGAGAAGCCATACTGCAGCAATGAGCCCCGGGAGGCTGAATGTACACTCAGAGAGGATGGGATGAAGTAAGCTGCTGAACGAAACAACTTTGAGATCGTTCACTTACTGGCTTGGAAGCCTCCCCTACAGTGCAGGTCTCCCGAGGAGTGTGTGTGCATGGAGGGCTCCATGGCCCTCAGCAACACCTTGGCTGGATGCTGTAAAGGAAGGTTTTAAGAATCAAAAGACAAAGCATGATAGACTGGAGGGGCTGGTACTGCAAGCCCTCTGTAGCAAAGGAGTCTTTCTTTCCCCTGTGTGCAGGCTGCTAACACAGCAGGGGCCCTGGTCAGTCATTAGAGCTTACTTGGTGCTAGCTCAAGCCACATCACCAATGTGATGGTTGACTGGCAGGAGCTTTGGAGGGGGAAGACGGCAATTACAAACTAAATGGAAGGGGGAGAAATAATGGAAAAATGGAAGTTATAGAACTGAACTGACCGCAGAATGAAAAGGGACTTTATGGAAACCTAATAAAGCATCATTACCTTTGCTAGACGAACGTGGTGGTGGAACGTGAATCAGAAAAAAGCAATGCTGGCCCAATGCTGCTGGCCTTTTCTAGCAGCTTTTCTCTGTGTTTTCACAAAAAAAGAGGCGGTGCTGAGGTGAACGTGCTGCTGTTCCTATATTCTGCCAATTCCCCTTGTACTTGGTAGCAGCAGCACGCTAATAGGTCTAATTTGATTTTCCTACTGTTTCCTGAAGAAAGGTAGTCTCTACCAAGTCTGAATCCCCTGGGGTGTCAAAGGGGGTTGAGGAGAGGGGATGAAGTTAATACATTTTCAGTTCTCTCTAGATATATTTTTATTTCATTTTCCCGTAAGAATATGTATTCAGTGACGCTTCTTGCTTTCTCACCAGAGATCTGTATACCTTGTAGCAGTTCAACATGGTTTTCTATTGGTATTTACTAAGCCATAAGAACTAGAGATTGAAATAAATCTACTTTAGACTACTTCAGCTGTAAGAATGAATAGCAGATTTTATTTACTGTGAAATTAAACAAGGATAGATACCTGTTTACAATCCTTGGCATGAAGCCAACAAATGTGTTTCATTACTAAGGCTGGAAAGAAAAACATCCTCTATAGAAGTTTTTTTGACCAAAGTAAAAGAATTCAAAGAACTGGAATCACTTTACTCCTTGTATTATATTAACAACTGAAAGGCAGGCAAAATAGGATGGTTTGGTTAAAAAAATTATCTTGGATCACGTTCACAAAAAAACCTCAACAAACCACTAACTTGTCCAATGTACCTGCATTTTTACTGAATATTTGAGAAGAAAAGTTTGAGATGCTAACAGTTAATCCTTTAATAAAAGGGAAAAGAAAGAAAGAAAGAAGAAAAAAGCAGCTGACACCAGCTAACTGCTGTGTGTCAGCTGGTGAGTTTCATCATCAGCGCATTTTGTAGGGTTGCGCACTGTCATTAAAATAGTTGATTGTCCCTCAGAAATAAAATATTAGCATGCATCTGATTGCAGAAGTTCAATAGTAATAGCAGATAGCAGTAATATATTGCAGCCAGGGACAATGAGGGAGCAGTCAGCAGCAGTAGCAAAGTACTGTCTAATTGTCTGTTTGAGGCCCATCTTGTCTGTCTTAATTTAGCCAGCTGCCAAGAATTGCTTTTATATCCTATTCCAGATATCTGGGCTGCAATAGGTCCTTTGACTTTGTCCATTTTGCCCATGTCTTCTTTAGCACAGATTATCGTGACTTTGAACTCTACTCAAGGAAGTCTTGCCTACTATACAAACTGCTTATTCAAAAGCAGCTGGTAAATCAAGGATCTTGCTTTTTACATGGACACAGGCTAAATAAACAAAAAAAAAAATTAAAAAAAAAATCACACTTTAAATCTGGGGTGCTGCTACTGGGATGACCTCCTACCACAACCCTAAGTGATGCACAGCTACACTGGGAACTCAGAGCAGAGACTGGTTTTTGGTTGTGTGTTTGTGTAGGCTGGAATATGGGATTCCTACAGGGGAACAAAACCAGATGGACAGTGATAATGCTGGATGTGCTGGTAAATGTTTGGTGTCCTGAAACGTGCACTCTGACTCTCTGATTGGTGCCCTGCTTGCATTTCCTTCTACCTGCCTGTACAGCCTTGGCCTTCCCAGCTGCTGACCCTATAATTTTCATGTTAGGTCTTTTGGGGGCTGGCAGCAGAACTGGGCACAGGGATGCAGGTTAGCTCTGCACCTCTCTGAGCCAGACAGACAGCAGCTCCCCCCTGTTCAAAAAACCCTGTAACAGGGTGAGCCCTGCTGAGAGAGAGGACTCATTAGCACAGGCACAGAGTGTGCTAATGACTCTAAATAGCTTCTGGAGGAAGCTCTTGGCTTTCCAGCACACAGAGTGGGTGGAGCGCTGTACCTCACAGCATCAGCATCTCCTTCACTGGGTCTAGTTTGCTGAAGTGCACGTTTCGGTGGGAAAGGGAAGAAAAATGGATAGATTTCTAATTTCTTGCTCATTCCTTCCACAAACAACCCTTCCCTGGAGCCTGCAGATTTATCACAGGTGAGAGGGAATTCTGTGGCAACTTCTTATTAAAATATTGGCAGCCTGTTACTGTACCTTACAAATGATGCAGATGGATCACCAACTGAAACAGTGCTGAAAGGCGGCTCTGTCTGAGGTGAAATGCTCTTTGTCCATCGTTGCTACCTGCACTTTTCCTCGCCCGAAAGCAGATTTAAATTTTTTTAAAATTTCTTTTATTTTGTCTACCTCAGCAAATCAAGATCCTGAAAGTTATTTCAGAGACTGTCTTATCTTTTAACAAATATCTATGGTCTGTAGCTGTCCTGACCTTGAATTGGTTACCCATGCGTTTCTCACATCAAGATTAGATTATTGCGACTCCCTCCTGACAGCCTGGCCTGATAAGACCCTGTACAATTTCCAGCTAGTGCAGAATGCTTCTGCCAGGCTCTTGTAATAGAGAGATGATCTCCACATTTCACCTCCGTCCAAAGTGCTGTGTTATTTGCCAGTTAAGCAATATATCGACTTGAAGAGTTCCCTGCTAAAGATGAACTGCATTTTTTGTCCACGCTCACGTGCCTGTGTGCTTTGAGAAGTGAGATGAAAGCACGGGTGGGTTCTGACTGCTCCGTGTAGTGATGATAGGAAGGGCACTTGGCACCTAACCTCACATTACCTGCATTACTGACAGCTTATTTGTACCTCACCTCTTAGGCAGGATGGCATGAGTCCAGCCTCTTTTTTTTTCCTATATTTTTTTAATTTCCTCACCTAACAGGAAAAAACTGAATTGGTATCAGCTTTGTCTGCAAGGCCCAAGCTGCCCTGCCTGCTGACTGATAACTCGTGTTCTGCAGAATTGGATGCAGGAGGCTGCTGCTGGCGGAGATGGAAGCAGGGGCAGGGGGTGCTCTGGGGCTAAACGCAGCTGTTCTGTACCCTGCACTACGGAGCGAAGCTTGCACACAGTCTGCTTCAGCAGATGTGTGTGGATTGGGAATCACCGTGTGCTGTACTCCGCGGTTTGTTACTAGAAACACCATGAGGCTGCAGGAAACTACAAAGTGCCAATTGAAAAATGACTAGCAGGGGGACTTTACAGGAGAGAGAGGTTTAGGAGACAATTGAAATGATATTGTGCACGATCTAATAAAAACCAAGCTGGGTGAAGGGCTTTACTTCTTAGCATTTAGGGCTTCTTTTTTTTTCTGTATTTGAAAATATTTTTGGCCTCCGTGATTGGTTGGAATCAGGAGACTATTTTTTGGTAGGGAAGCTGCTGATGTTCTTGCTTGATTTTTTTATTTTTTGTTTCTTTAGAACTATACAATTTTACATCCTTGATACTTAGGGCATATTGAGAAAGAGGAGGAGCTGTATGCTTTTGTAAAAAATTATTTTTCTACTTCCCCTCAGGCCGTCCTTTTTCCTTCCTGTTTCAGACAGGCTAAATGAGCCTCTTTTCCCAAAACGGAGGAATCAACCCCCTCTTGCAGTTTGCCAAGGTAGATTTTCCATCATTAGAAATTTTCAAATATTTTCTTAAAACATATGTTCTAGTTCAAATAATGGGGTTTGTTTCGTTTTGTGTTTGTTTGTTTGGTTTTTTTCCAAACTGGTCAGACTTTTAATGGCAAAAGTGGATCTTCTGGGCTTTTTAATCTTTGATAACTCTAAAATACCAATGAGTGAGACAAGGTGGGGATGCTTCTTTCCTGTGCCTCACTGGGTCTAGAAGAGACTCGGCCTTGACAGCACTGACCTAGAGGCTGTGTTAGATTTAGCGTTGCTACTTTGTGATTGTACAGATGCAGGTAGAACAGCATTTTGCTGTCGTATGCAGGAGGGATTTTATGTTGTTACCTAACTTCATGCTGGGAATTTTTTAACCTGCTGTTAGCTGCAAAGGTAAAAGTGAAATACCACAGGGCTTCATGGAGTTACTTCTCTCTATTCAAGGTCATAATTCTGCAAGGAAGCAGGGGTTTTGTGCTCTTTTGTTGTTTGAACTTTAAGAGTGGAGAGGGTGGTCAGTGTAATACAGATGTTTGTAATTGGTGAGAGTCTCCATCCCTTAGGATTACATCAGATAGCAATAAGGTAGGGAGAAGTTTGTAAAGGTGCTTTGCATTAACCTCTTTAACCCAACTTTTGACAGTTTTTGTTGCTTTCACAGTCAAAAGACGTCTCCTAAATATTTCAAAAAGCAAAAAAAGAAATACTTCTAAGCAGATAAACTCAATCTGTTTCAAGAAATATCATGTTTGTAAAGCATATGCACACTGCTCAAAATAACCAATTTCTTTTCAGCGATGTTAGCTCTAGAATGCCCTTGACCTGCCAAAGAGGAGAGATTTGTACTACTGCAGTATATAGGATTTTAATATTAAAAGAGGCTAAATAGCAGAAAGTGAAAAGCTCTTTGCTTCCTCTTTGGTAAGAAGTGAGCTAATGCCAGCAATTTCCATGGCAACTGCAAACAGACCGTCCTGTTCACTTCCATGTTATAAATAAAACAAAAATATTCTCTAAATTACATGCTGTGCCTACATGTATTTGCTATCACTATGTTCAGCAGACACTTGGAAATATTTCTGTACGTGATTTGTTAGAAAAGATTACAAGGTTTATGCAGACTATTTAGTCTTGGTGGGCTATGTTCCTTTGAGGAAATAATAAAAATAACCTCAAAACAATGCCATCCTTTTTGTTGCTGATATTCTCAGAGTTTTGCAAATATTACAAGTCCAAGACCGATAACTTACCAGCAGCTTGTGTAAACAGTAATAAATTTACAGTAGCATAATTTTAAACAGGAATAAAAATAATTTTTAAAAGGTAGGCGATGAGTGGGGTTTCTGCCTTTATATTTCTGTGGGGACACAAACATCTTGAAAGGACATACAAGGAAGGGCAGTTGTTTCATGTTTTATTTTTGCACGGATTGCAGTAGACCAGACTTATTTGGTGTGCTCTCATTGCATCTCATTCTAAGTCTAAAATATACGTTATTCCAGTTCACAGCAATTCTTTAGGCATGGGTGAGTTTTCATCCTGCCCTTCTTTAGTTCCATGAAGTGGTCTTTCCCATGTGCACAGCTGTGGGGCTCAGACCAGGCTTTGGAGCAAGGCATAAAGCACAGGGACTGCTTGTGCAAAAGCAGCTCAAGAACTTTTCTTCAGATTCCTCAGCCTCAGCTCACATTCAGTCAGAAGGCAGGACCTGCAGAGACATCTCTCACTCCCTGCACTACTCCAGAAGTGCAGATCTATTTTTTGATTGTGGGGTGACCCCATATGCCATTTCTCAACCATAAGAGAAGGACTGGGAGATGTGAGAAGAGCTTTCCGAGACAGCTGTTTCCATTAATTGCTCCTTGAGGCTGAGGTGACCTTGAAGAAATAACCAGTACTGCTAAAAGCAGAAAGATGCATTAGGCTGAACCTGTCGCTCTCTGTACATTTTTTGCTGGGACTGCCCCATCCATTTTCAGCTTGTTCAGGATTCAGCAGCACAGTTGCCAGCGCTCCTCAGTGCTTTAAAAACCTGGTGATGTCAAGTGATCTGGTCATTCACTCTCAGCCAGCAGATAGTACTGGTCTTGCCTCTTTTCACACTCAGGCTGTATTATACCAGCAAATATGTGTGCTCACATCTATATGCTGAGTTAGCGGGAGGTGTAAATATTGCAAGAGACTCTTGTTTCCACTAGTGCAATCTCCTAACTTACACCAGAAAATTCTAATAAATAGCCTGTCCCGTTACTTTCAGACAGAAATCGCTAAAAAAGTGTTATCCTTCCTGTGTGTGAATGTTTTTTTTGTTTTTTCATTCTTTTTATTACAAGAAGGTAGTGAGTCACACTTGTTTGCTGAGGTTAGTTGCATTTTACAGTGCTTGTGTATGTATAAAGAAGGGCACAGGTAGATAGATACAGTTTTATTTTTGTATCCTGTATTTTCATTCCTGTTACATCTTCCAAAGGCTGAACAGAAACTTGTAAATACAGTATAATAAACATCTCAGCACAGCAGTGAGAATTTAATAGATTCTGTTTATTAGAGATTAATTTTTTTTTCAAATAGAATTGCAGGCAAAATTTCTAATTACGGTACAAATTATTTCAAGTGTATTTTGTTCTGTTAAAAATCTCTGTAGCGGACAGTGCTGCACTTGAATCAGATCTGGGAATCCAGCCAGAAATGTGACCCGCTTTATCCCTCCCATTCCAAGATTTTTAAAAGCACAATCGAAGGTGAGATAGATGAGGAAACGTCTCCATTTTCTGTTATTGAGTGTTGAATCCTGCCTCATCCCACACTTGGCTCAGCCACCTCGGGTTCCACCTTCCCCTATTTTACAGTGGAGATCCTTAAAGATCTTCACAATGCTCTTGAAACTATGCTGACAAGTTTACTGCTTTTGTAGTGTGAAACATACTTCATGCTAGTCTATGGTTTTACACTGATTTTTAACTTTTAAGGAATAGAGAGATGGCTGAGGAGGTCTATTAGTGTTGTACCTTCAATGGGGCAGGACTCTTGCATGTTGCTTACCTATACAACGTGCAGACACTGTGGTAAGGATGCTTGCTGTTTGGCCAAACTGGGATTATTTTGGGGCTCTGTTAGGCATTGCAGTCCTGCACCCCCACACAGAAAATGCTCTGTTGCACCAGTCTTAGTAGTTTGTATGTGGTAGGTACTCTCCTGATGTTCTAAGCTGCCTATGAAGAGATGGAAGAGGGGACAATAGTCCTGGATGATACTACAGGATGTTTTCCAGGAGAGCTATAGGTGTGCATGGGGTAAGAAACTTTGAATGTTGCCCATACTCTATTCCACCACTTCTAAACCCACTGTCAGGGCCCTAATGGAATTAAAAGGCTTTAATGGCTCTGACCAACCTCACCTGGGACCCACACCCCTGCTGGGGACTCCATTTGGTTTAGGGGTGAGCTTTGTAGAATAGGGTTAGCGGTTGGACTTGATGATCCCAAGAGTCTTTTCCAACCTGAATGATTCTACGATTCTATGATTTAAGCTCACCTTGGGCCTTCAGTCTCTGCATGAGCTATGCTGTAGGTGAATCTGCCTCCTGGGTGGGCCTTGGTGCTGTGTTGTAGGTATCCGGTCTCATGGTTGGACATCCTAAACATACATTGTAGAATGTCTCTAGGCCTGTATTTGGCCTTGACTTCTGGATGGACTCTGGACCTGTGTTGTGTAGCTTTTTTTCCAGCCCTGTCCATGGCCCTGTCTCGATTTGTTCCTGATTTGATGCCCTGGTTGGCCCCTGGATCTGGTGCAACACCTGCCTGGCCTTGAACTTTTGATGGACTCTTTTACCACTACTTGTCTCTGCCCACCACGTTCAGACTCTACAGGACTGTGCCCTGTTGGTGAGGGCACGGCTTGGGCTAGGGTCACCCTTACCTCCTGGGCTGTTCCTGCCTTGGGGAGCAGCCATCTCTCACTGCTTCCTGGTGCTGGCAGTACAGAGGTCTCTGCTCCCACAGTCTCTCACCTGTGCTCACGTCCTTACGAAATGCTGTCCCTCCCAGTCTTGAGTTATGACTTCTAGGGATTGTCTATCATATACTAGGACCTCTGTGTCTGACTTGCGAGACTACATCACCACAGTTACAGGGAGCAGGGGTCTCAGATCTCAGTACACGGTTTCTCCCTTCGGTCCTGGCATTGTCACTTCTCTTACAAGACCAAGCATCTATACATATCTCTTGCCCTGGAGCAAATGGCACTGAACAGCATAGAGCAACCTGCCTGGGCTGTTCCTCCTTTGCCAGGTAATAGTGTTTCATCACCTCGTATGTGGAGTTCCCTTCTTTGCATTATGTGGTTGAGGTGAGAGGAGTAGGGGATGTCTGGTCCTTTATATTTATTTGGGGACATGTAAGTAATTGAAGTGTCTCAGTGGGTATCAAGAGAAAGAGAGGGGAAAAAAAAAAAGGTCCTTCAAGCCTCTCTGGTTGCTAAGAGACAGATGCTTCAACTTTGAAAGCCTCCATGCATGCAGGGAATATTACCCTGGAAAATTGGACTTTCAAATCTGGCACCAAGGGAAAAAAGGTGATGTCCCGAAAATAGAGGGCATTTAGGTGATGTGATTTCAGAGACATCTGTTCTTTACTAAGAAGGTGGGGGCTGCACTAGTTAGGGAACATATGTGACCACATTATGTGTAATAAGTTTACTTGTGAGCGTTTTTCTCTTATGCTCACAGCTTGGCCAGGTGATCCCCTTTCTCTCCCTCTTACCAACCCCGTTAAAAATTAACTCAGCTTTTGTGTACAGAGCTTGATTGTGTAGTCAGGCCATGTGTAGCACTTGCTTTGAAGCCCTGAACAGGTTTACATGCGGATGGAGTGCACGATCGAGTAGCGGTTTAAAGGTTTGTACCCAGGGGACTTGCAAGACTCCCTGACAAGAGCCTTCCCCCTGATGGGCCCACGAGGCCAAAGCACAGAGCCTGCACATCTGTAGCATTCATGTCTGGAATAGCAGCTGCCTCCCTTGGTTGCGTTGCCTGACAAGTGAAGCTGTAGGAAAGACACTGTGAAGGCTGTGACCTCCTCTCTTTTCTGTGTGTAGACTCTCTGCATCACTTGATGGCAGAGGGGTAAATGCTCTGTTACCTTGTACCTGTCACCAGCCCTGGGATGCTCATGGCACTGTTTGCAAAGGGGTGCAAGCAAACCTCTGAGCACCCTGTGTTTCCTCAGTCTGTAAAACAGGACGGGAGGTTGGTGTGTGCTCCCGACTGACACAGAGAAGCCGTGCTGCTCTCACTGACATTTCTGTGCTGCAGGATGTTCTACTTGCACACAGCTCTGCTGACATGTGCTGGGCCCCAGCTGAACATAGAATTGTAGAATTGTCAGGGTTAGAAGAGACCTTAAAGATCATCTAGTTCCAACCCCCCTGCCGTGGGCAAGGACATCCCCCACTAGATCAGGTTGCCCAGAGACCCGTCCAGCCTGGCCTTCCAAGGATGGGGTTTCCACCACCTCTCTGGGCAACCTGTGCCAGTGTCTCACCACCCTCAGGGTGAAGAACTTCTTCCTAAGGTCCAATCTGAACCGATTCATCTCTAGCTTTAATCCATTCCTGCTAGTCCTATCACTACCTGACATCCTAAAAAGCCCCTCACCAGCTTTCTTGTAGGCCCTCTTAAGATACTGGAAGGCCCCAATAAGATCTTATTGCAGTGCTTATATGACCTTGTTGGCTACTTGTAAGACTTGTGTTTGCAAAGCCGTGAAGAGGGGCATCAGTATCTGGGGCTGCTCAGTTCTGCGTTGCCCTAGGGGCAAGGTTTGCAATTCCCCAGGGCTTTCATGTAGTCTGACTAAATGACCTCTTTCAGTGAGAAATGCCTAGAGCTGTAGCTGCTAGCGTTTGCATTCAAAGTGCTCCAGTAGCAGTTGTTTAGTGGGCGAAAGGTGGTTTCAGTCTCAGCCAGGGTTCACTTAGGGGTGCACCTAAGTGTGGTGTGCTGAATTCGAAAGTATGAAAAGGACTCAAAGTCTCAAAGGTACCAATGTGAATTCTACCACTTGTGCAATATTAAACACCTACACCAGGTACAGGCTTTGAGTGCAAAGACTTCACCTCTCTGTGTTCTGGCTCAAACAGCCACTTTCAGTCTTTTTCTTAAAGGCACAGGAGAAACCAAAACCAAATATATGTGCAGTATAAAATATAAAGAATATCAAAATATAATAGTCTAACAGTACCTGTGGTTCCTGTTCCTTGTGATTGCAGAGCATTGTTTAAGAAGACCCACTTTCTTGTTTGCTGTCCCTTTTGAAGGCATTAAAGAAGGTAACAACAGTGTTTTGGAGAAGGAGGTTAGCTGAGATGGACTAGGTCTGCCCATGCTCTGGGAACCCAATCCTGCTTCCTTCAAGACTAATGTGCTAAAAGCGGGGAGGGGGAGGAACAAGCTGTGAGAAGAATGCTACCTCTTTCTTTTATTGACTGCTACTGACTCTCAGGTGTAGGCCTGCCTCCCATCAGTAGTCAAGCTTGTATACGTTTATTGTCCATTTTGCTTTTGGGCAAGCACAAATCTGATCCAGGCTGAGCATCACACTAGTGAGCTCTTGAGGTTGAGAGCTTATAAAGCGAAGTGCAGACCTTCTCTCAGGCTGGTGCTTCAGCCAGCAGTAGAGAGATTGTTAATTTTACCATTACTAAATTTTTGAGATGTTGCCTTTATGCACCTCACAGTAATTTTGGAGAATGACTAGTACTGGCCATCTAAACTAGACACTTTCTATTTCATTTGCTAAGCAGAACATTAAAAAAAAGTTAGAAAATACATTAAAAGTGAAAAGGAGAAGATGGGAGAAAGAGGGAATAGGAAGGAGGGTTTTATCTTTAGCCAGAGTTTGTGATTAAAGCTGAAGCTGAGAGCTAATGTCAGAGGCCCTTCCTGAGCCAGTTTCCTTTCAAGATCAGAACAAAGGGTCAGCCATGTCGTGATGGACCAGAGACTTGAGGAGGAGATGAACATCATAGGCTGTGTGATTGAGTTCACACTTTTCAGGTCACCTTTCCTCATGGGATTAGTGTTGGAGAAGGTGTTCTACAAAGTGGTGACAGACCCACCCTGTTGCTATTTTGCTCGTTAATTTCCAGTATACCCAGTTTGGGCTTGTCACTCTGGTCCCTGCCCTTCCTGTTTACCAGGTGTGCTCTAAACTCAGCCTTCTCTGAGCAGAGTCCCTGACCTTTCTGTTTAGGTGAATTAAACCGGTCAATACATTTCATTGACTTTTCTCTGCAAAATCACACAAGAGGCTGATTTTCATTTCTGCTAGACAATAGACAGTGCACAGCCACATGTTCAATCTCTCTTTTAATGCTGTCCTTACTACACAAAGAGCTCTGCATTTTCACCTCGAGAAGAACAAGCCCAAAGCATCCTAGTTTTCCAAAAAATTAAGACTTGGAGCCAAACTTTTTAATGCAGTCTCTTTTCCAGCTTCTTTTTTTTGCTTGTCTCTGCTGCCTAATTGGAATCGCCTGTCAGTGTGCATTCCTAATAGACTTTTCTGAACACAGCTCCTGAACCCTACATGGTAATGTAAAACCATTGCTCTGTGCTGTCTGTAGCAGATGGGAAATGTAATCTTTTGGGTCCTGTGGCAAGGTCCGCTCATTATTATATGAACAATGAGAGAAGAAAGGTAAAAAGTGCAATGTACATTTATTTCCTGACACCTTGTTTAAAAGGCAACAGGCCTGATTCTTACTGTTAAGAGTTGCTGGGAGCACTTTTGTGTGAAAAACCTCCAATAACAAAGGACAATTACCTAATGTGGCAATAATAATAATTAATAATAATATTATTTTTTTTTTTCTCTCACCTTAAGTCTTTTAACCTAGCTTGTCATTCAGGTAACTTTGTGTACTGGTATGAATTTATCACAGAGTGGGTGACAAGGTGATTCCCACAATTAAGTGAATCTCAGGACATTTGTTCTCAGAATCTCTTTAGCCTGAAGTTTTTGCTTCTCTCTCAGACCTGAAGAAAAGCTTCAGGGCCTTCTCCAGCTGCATCCCTCTGTCTGTGAGATTTATTTATTTTATTTTATTTTTCAAAGACATCTCTTCCTCAAGAATGAAGCAGGCTTGCTTCATTCTCACACCTCTGGGGCTGTACCAGAAAAAGACCTATGAAGGATATTTTCACTAGAGGGAACATCTTCAGTCTCCATCTTTTGACTGAGAATCAGAAGTCTGCTGGGATGCAAACAATCCTTTGATGAAAGTGAATGGTGTATTTCTTCTTTGTGACAGTTTGTGTAGAGTTATCAGGTCTGTGATGTTAAAAGCACTGTTGATTCAGACCAGCAAGAATTACAAAATATCAAGCCTTAACTGAAGCTGAACAGACCAGACAACTAAAACACTGGTAGCACTTTTTTTTTTTTTTTTTTTTTCATTCTGCAGGTACTGATGTAGCTTAAATAACAACCTTCGGAGAACTGAAAGAACTCAAGTAGTGCATTTACCCATTTGACAATACCTTCCCTCTTCTCCTTCCCTGTGTCCTTCTCTGTCTCTGACCTGTGTGCTGGCAGCAGGCCAGGTATAAAGTCCCTGGTATCTGATCTTCTGCTATCCCCTTACCTTCTCTGCCCCTGGCATGCAGATCATTGTGCTATCTAACGCTGTTTGAAGTTCCAGTGTGATGGACTCCTTTTCCCTATCAAGCCTGCCAGTCTAGCTGGTTTCAGCATTTCAGCAATCTTCTGTGTGGGTTGGTGCATTACCCATAAGGAGTGGAGTTTCATGCTGGAGCTACTATGCCCTACTTATTTTTAATCCCTCTCTACCATCAGCACCTTTGCCAAGAACTGGAGTTGAGCTTTGCAAGCACCGCTTTGATCTTGCTTGCACCTTAGGTAACATCTCTATCAGCATTTGCGTATTGATTCCTGAAGGAGAGGTTCACAAGCCAGACTTCATTTAAAAAGCAAGACTTGTTTTCCAATAATAATTCCTTTGTCTGGAAATATACATGCAGACACGCACACACACGTTTAGGTTTTGGACCTGTTTGCAACAGTTCCCTCCAATTCTGCAGTGTGCCTTTGTTTTGTGGAAAACTGAATGACACTGGATTCTGATCAGGAGAAGGGAATTCATCCTGATTTTATTTGAAAATCTTTTAAAAACAAACATGGCTAATTGGAAAGATTAAGTATTTCTGGTAGCAAAAATGTTTGACTCATCATATTTCTTATTCTCAGCCAAAGCCCACATAATAAACTTACTGTGTGCCTATTAGCTTTTCCCTTTGCAACTCACTATTTTGCCCAGGATGAAACCATAAACATTGTTCCTTTGACCCTTATTTCCAGAGGGAGTTAATATATATTGTGAAAACAGCCCTTTTAAGTTGGTACAGGCTGGAGCCAGATGTGCCATCACAGTTGTGCTGTGACATGTCACATTACATACTGGTAATTAAAGAGTCAGCTGTTGGGTCACCTTGGTACATGGAGACACTTAGTAAGTTTTTCCTAAGAGGGTTTTGTAGGTACTAGTCCCTCCATACCAAAATCAGTAGATCAGTTTTAAAGCCTTCCCTTCCCCTGTTTCCTCATGTCGTGGAGTGTTTATTTCTAGTTACTAATGTAGGAGTGTCGGGGAGGAGGAGAGGGAGTACATAATAAAACTCTAGCTGTTTGTATTTCATAGATCTAATTACTGTATCTTGATATGGAAATTTATACAGGCACGTGACTGTATTTTAGAATTAGGCAGATACAGCACAAATATATTTGTGTATGTCCTTCCAAATGAGCTAAAACAACTGAAGTTTCAATGATTGATTTTCCAGTGTATGCAATTGTAGCCTGGTTTATTGGTTTATTTGTGAACAGCTGAGGAAGTGAGATTTTATCTCTCCATAATTTCTGGAGAAAGCAGAAATTGTAGCAAATATACAGTAAATAATTATCCGTGAAATTGTTTGTACACCAAATGATGCTATGGGGTTTCTGAAATTTCCTTGTGATGTAGAAAGTTCATATGGGAACAATGAGAACACAGATCTACTCACAGATAGTGACAAATTTGGGAACATGCACTGTCCCTCACCTTTGAAAGTGTACTATTTCTACTGCTCTGGCAGAAAACCAATATCGTTTTCCATTCAAGAATCCAAAATATTTCCTAAACCTTGTTCTCATCCCCTTTGGGTGGTGGGTATAATGAAAGTCAGTGTATTTTCATGTACCATGAAGTGAATCTGAGGAATTCCTTGCTGCAGGATGTTCTAGTTGCTGGAAGGTCATGTGAGTTTATGGGGACATGGACAAATTTATGGAAAAGTAATCAATGCATTGTTATTAAATGCTAGTGAAACACCTCTGCTTCTGAATGTCTGAGACTCAGGCTGCAGATGATGAGAAGAGTGTTCTTGAAGTGCGGCAATGCCCCATTTTTCAATTCTTTCCTACATATCTGCTGGAGACCACTGATGGAGACAGGCTGCTGCTCTGCCTGTACAGCCTTCCCATCCTTGGACCCTGTGAGGGAACTGGAAGATCTATTAGTTAAACTGGGATAAGTGAGCTGTTGTGGCCAGCCAGCATACACAGGTAACTCACTATGCAAGGAAATGTTTTAAATCTTGTGTAACTCCTTCTGGTGACAGGTTTAACTTCCCTCTTGGATCAAGGCAGACACGAACAGACTATTCATGAACAAGTTACAAAATACTCTAAGCATTCCTAAAACTGATCCACTGCATGTTTAAGAAAGATAGAATAAAAGTGATGATAATCACTGCCTTGGCTGGTAATTTGTGATCGGACAAAAGGGTTAAGATATCAGAATGAAGATTTGTTCATCCAGCTGCAGCACATATGCAGACATGTCAATTAATATTTTATTCATATTAAGATATCAACAAGCTCCATGTGTTGGACAGATAACAGGAGGGACCAATGTACCAAAGAGAAATGCCTTGTTGTCACTTTTTAGGTTTGATTTTACCCCATCTAAATCAGTAAGAATTCTGCTACTGACTGTGGCAGAAGCAGAATTTTCATCGTGAAGTATCAGATTGGATACTCAAGCACCTATCTTTATGTATATAGGTTGGAAAAAAAGATCATGGAATCATAGAATTGTTTAGGTTGGAAAAGACCTTAAATGTTTCTTGTAGTGATATATAGAGGTGATGCATTCCTAATGGCTCATCATCTTAAATTTCCTCTCATGTATTCTAACAGCAGGGGAAAAAAAAGAACAATGGAGCAAGAGTGGTATGTTGAATTAATAATACAATTTATACACTTAAAGGAATTTTTAAAATGTATTTCCATAGAAATTACTTCAGAAATACATCAGAGGCACAAATTAGGCCCTCTGAGGTATGAGCAAATGTGAGGATGTAACACATGGTAATCGAATCATGTCATTTCATAGACATGGAGGTGATCAAAGCATTAATAAAAACTGCAAGGTCACCTTGAATTGAGGATTCAGTTTTGAGTGTTAAATGTTTCTTTCAAACACTTACCTTTGGCTTTTGAGACTTGCAGTGACTTGGGAAAATTCCGTCCCTGTGCATGAATCACCATTAATTCAGAGAAATACAAGGCTGACTCCGTGCCTGTACATCCCACTTGATGGAGCTGACCTAACCTGCACAGAGTTCTCGGCAACCCCAGCTGAAAGGATAACAAGGTACAGCAAAGGAATGGGGTCAGGCTGATCCTGCAGGATTCTTGGCCCAATTCTTTTCCTGACATAGACTATTGCAAATAGAGTCCGATAAACCCCCAGGGTATCCAGGTTGCAGAAAGCTGTGTGTTTTTTTTATCTTTCCATTTTCTCTCAGTCTAAAACAAGCCTTCCTCTTTACTTCACATGAACCAGAAGAGCTAAGAAAAGTCTGTTTCAGACACATCAATACACAGTGTTTCTGAAATGAAATATGCTCCCCAGATGCTGCAGCTTCTCAGAGAAATTGATGATCTTGTCATTTCTGCCACTGGTATCAGCTGGTTGTGTCTTAGAATTTGTGGCTGGGCTGGAGCCAGCACCGCTTCGGCTTTCCCAGTGCCAGGTCTCCGTCAGACACCAGTCCACTTGGGCTCCTGGCCTGGCCCACAGCTGCAGCCTCTGGTATCCCAGGACCACCAACTTTGGGGCAACCTGCAGGAGGGATCTTGCCCACAGCTGGGTCAGCAGCTGGTGAGATAATTTGAAACCTGTGAGTCTGAAGTCCCCAAATCCCATTCTTAGAGATCAAGGCTCTTCTACCCTTGAGTCACCATGCTTGATGCCATGCCCTGGAGCTGGGGCCTCAAGAACCCCATCTCCTTAACCCTAACACAACCAATCTTGTGAGTCATTCCCAAATCTGGAACTGCACGCTGGCTGCAGCCCCTCAAACTCGGGTGGTTTTCCCCAGTTTTGGGGCCACAGGGATTCCATAGCATCAGGTTCCTTGGTTTCTGCAACAAGTTGTTGATGCAAAGATATTTTTGACAAAATGCGGAGGGCCTCCATCAGATATAACTACAACCTCTTGGCTATGATGTGGTTCCTGATTTATGTGGGGAAGAGTGAGACAAACCAGCACCTTGTGATGGCCTGATGATGGTTGAATGGAACTAGTCAGGAAATGCTTTGTTTTCTTGTTATAAAATTTGAGGAAAGCGATAAATACTTCCAATTTCTATAGACATAATTTAGTAAAGAACTTTTCCTTGGAAATAGTGAAAACTTTTTCGTTGTTGCTTTTGAAGCTTTGTTCTTTCTGAGAACCCCATGAAAATGTTGAATCAAAATCTGCTCTGGGAAAACTGATTTAAAATCGGAAGACTTTCTGAGGTAATCTATTTTCCTTGAAGAGATTTTCAGCTTAGCAGAAAATCCAATTTTCTGTTGAGAGAAAAATATTGTTGATTATTCTGGATTTTGGGGCAGCTCTTCAGTTCCCCTGGGGTGGAATAGTACAAAGTAATCTTAATGGCTATCTGAAAAATGAACTGAGAATTGTTCCTGCTCACTGCAGGGGGGTTGCGCTAGACGACCTTTAAAGGTCCCTTCCAACCCAAACTTTCCTGTGATTCTATGAATTTCCCCAGGACAAGGAGGTCACCTTACCAGGAAATCAGGGAGAGGAGGCTGGAGCAGGAGGCTGCTGACTCCTAGCTGGGAAGATGTTGTCTGAGGCTGTTTTTGTATCTTCTTGTTATGCTCTGTGTGGCAAAACTCCACGCTGATGAATTGCAACTTAAATATGCCCCTAGTGGATGATTACAAAGTGTGGAAACATTATTTATATTTTCCAAATAATTTCAAACAAAACAACCCCTGGCTAATGAAAAAGAAAAAATTGTCATCAAGTCCCCTCAGCCCTCTTAAGTGTTCCTGCTTGGGGAATATCATGATCTTCACAAGGACGTGGTCCTTGCAAGAAACAGAATAAAATGCCTGCACGCTGCTAGTGACCTCAGTAGGAATTTCTGATTGCTGGAGAAATATTGGTGTGTGCCTATGGGGGAGGCTGTTATGTGCCCAACCTGCTCTTCTGACAAAGTACTTATGGTTGTTTGTAAACACTTCCAGTCTTGGTGGCATAGAGGATGCAGAGTCATGTCAGATATTAATTACACTGTGAACAAACACAGAGATAGAAACTCTGTTTTTATCACTAGCTAGGTAGTGGATATTTACTCGGCCTTCCTCAGTACTGCTTTTCATCTTGGTTTCATTGCATCAATAAGTGTATTCATTAAGTGATTTTGCAGACTCCTCGCAAGCTGAATTCTCTTCTAAGATGCAGCTAGTAATGTAGCTTATAAAGTAAGCATATAAAGTAGATTATTCTCCATAGGAGAATATTTGGGACATTCCTACATTTCCAAAGACTTTCCAGAACTCATCTTTGCCCTCACACAGATTATGTGTGTGGGTGAAATGAAACGTGATTATATGCTGTTCCATGTACAGCATGCATATTCACACCTACTTTATGCCACAGATTTTTATAGCTGTTAAATTTCCTTTTCATTATATTTGATTTGCTAAGATGAAGGCTTGTTTTATCAAAACTAATTACATGGTATGTATTTAATGTTCTGTCCCTAAGGTTTTCATAGTAATAAAATTGATTGTTACTGATTAAAATGGTTCTATTACATCAGCTTAATGTCACTTGAGGTGAATGTGGTATTAGAAAAATGGCCATTAAAAATGTTGAATAGGAAACACAGAAGCAAAGATTAAAGAAAGGGAAAATATTTTTTTGAATGGACGCTGTTTTAAAGAATTGATTACACTCAGTAATTTTAAAGTATTTGACTTGGCAGGGAGAGGTATCTGAGATGTACACAAAATCTTATTGTTGTTATTGCTTTTATGCAGTTCATTGGATTACCATTCTCGAGCTCCCAGGTAAATGTTCAACAACCTTAAAAAAACAGACTTTGTCTTAACTTCTTGTGTCATTACAGGCCTGCTATGTAAAGGTAAAACTGCCCATAGGGTGGCAAAATTGAAGCTGATATTTGAAAAAAAATATACCTAATGATGAGAATCCTTTATTTCTCTGCTGAGGTAAACACAGGGCGTAATTAAGGTTTATTATGGGAGGAGGGAGGATAAGGGTACAGCTACAGGCTCTACCAAAGTTGTTGGAAAGGTCTGGTGGAAATAACAGTGGGAGCTGTTGGTGGTTCCTTGGGCTAGGACAGAGGGTAGTGGGAGTGGAGAGGGTGGATGCAGGGAAAGCATCATGTTTGAATTTGGAGAGAGACCACTGGGAAAGAGGAAGAAATAAAGACATTAAGAAAGGCGGAGTTAAAAGAGGGGAGATTCAAGACTGAGAAAACCAGGAACCCTTAAAGAACAAGTCAGTATAATCTGGGCATTTTTAAGGGGAAAAGTCAAGCTCTGGGGCTTTTCCACTCCTCAGGTTAGCGTCCTCGTTTCTCTGGGATAGAATCCCAGCTCAGTCATGGTGTGCAGGCTGTTAGCAGTTTGGAGTCAGCCGGGAGCTTCAGCTCGGAGGGACACAAGCCAGGACAGCTGACCTGGGCTTGCTCATAGGTGTATCCCATCCCATAAACATTGCCCATGTTGTAAAGGGGGAAGTTTTGGTGAGACTCAAGGTTTTTCTGCTCTTCTTCCGGTTTCCCTCTATCCTTGAAGTGTTTACTTAGCATTCTGCTCCTGAGGACTGCTTTCCTGTATATTGTGGCTGCTGTACATTTACTGGGCTTGAGTATAACTTTGTATACTTTATATTGGCACTAGTATTAATATTAGTTTTGCTGTTTCATTAGATCTGTTTCCATTTCAACCCCTGGGCCTCCTCTCCTTTTCCTGACTCCCTTCTGTGTTTGGAAGGAATCACAGGGTGATGGAGAAACTGCTATAGTTTAGCCCCAAATGTGAACTAAAGGTAGATGTTTAGAAAATATGAAGAGTCATAGAATGATCTGGGTTGGGAGGGACTTTTGAATGTCATCTAGTCCAATCCCCTGCAGTGAGCAGGGACATCTTTAACCTTTTTTTTCTCAGAACCCCATCCAACCTGATCTTGAATATTTCCAGGAGTGGGGCATCTGCCACCTCTCTGGACAAGCTGTTACAGTGTTTCACCACCCTCATTGAAAAAGATTTCTTTCTTATGTTTAGTCTACTCTCTTGGTTTAAAATAATTACCCATTGTGCTATCACAATAGGCCCTACTAAAAAGACTGTTCCCAACGAGTTCAGAGAAGGCCACAAAGATGATCCAGGGGCTGGAGCATCTCTGCTACAAGGATAGGCCGGGATTGTTCAGCCTGGAGAAGATGCCGGGGGGAACTTATAACTGCCTTCTAATACCTGAAAGGAACCTACAGGAAGGCTGGAGAGAGACTTTTCACAAGAGTGTTCAGTGATAGGACAAAGGGAAATGGATTTAAATTGAAGGAGAACAGGTTTAGATTGGATCTCAGGAAGAAATTCTTCAATATGAGGGTGGCAAGATTCTGGAATAGATTGCCCAGAGAGGCTGTGGATGCCTCCTCCCTGGAGATGTTCAAGGCCAGGTTGGATGAGGCCTGGAGCAACCTAGTCTAGTTAAGGGTATCCCTGCCCATGGCAGGGAGGTTGGATTAGATGATCTCTAAAGTCTCTTCCAACCTAAGACATTTTATGATTTTAATATAACAATTCTCTTTGCTGCATTGCTATTATAGTGCAACCCTTTCAGAGCTACACGTGGATGCACTTTCAGTGAGTCAGTATCACAGAATCACAGAATGTTAGATGTTGGAAGGGACCTTAAAGATCATCTAGTCCAACCCCCCTGCCAGAGCCGGATCACCTACAGTAGAGCGCACAGGGACGCGTCCAGGCGGGTTTTGAATGTCTCAAGAGAACAAGATTATCCTCATGATTTGTCAAAATATTTAGTATTTTTTCCTGATCCCAACTTGCTGTAGTCATGTGATGAGCTAAATGTCTCTCTCTCAAAATTTGGTGATGTGATGTCATGCATTAGGACTGGGCCAGCCACTAAACATGGACAGATGCTCTCTAACCCCCTCTCACCCCCCAAACAGGAAGGAAAAGGAAGTCAGGCAGAGAGACTTATGGGTTAGGAAAGAAAAAACTAGAAGAGCTTTAATGAGACGATAATGGAAATAATAGTGAAATGACAAAAATAAAGAACTATATACAACTATATATAAGCCTGATATCGAACCTGACTCCCTCCTGACACCAATCCACACTGGTGCTGCAGAGCAGGAGGCACTGGGGCAGCCCCAGGCCCAGCGGCAGCTGGATACAGGGAGCTGGATTCGGGAACTCAGGATCTGGAACAAAAGCAGGAGATCAGATGGAGTCCTCCCCGGACACTGGCCATTACAGAAAAGGGAGAAAGAAACACTCGTGATCACTCAATTTATACTAAATATGCCGTACATGGAATGGAATACTCTCGTTGGTCACCTGTCCTGTCTGTTACCCCCCGGAGGTGCAACGTTTTACTTCCTTGTGACCCCTCTTACTACCCAGCACCCCCAGTGTGGCGCACAGGTGCCAGCAGTGGCCTTGGTCACTGTGGGAATAAGTATCAGCAGGAGCCTTTCTGCATCCCAGTCCCAGGCAGTAACTGTAAACATCAGGTGTTATCACTGCCAGTAGCACACACTGTCTGCAAAAACATGCGGCTGACTTCAGAACGTGCAGCCTTTCAGAAGAGACTAAACTGAAAAGTAAAAATCACTAAGTAGAATTGGAGTTTTTAGATGAAACCAGGACAGGATACTATTGAGCTACTCACAAGAGAAGTAAGAGGAGCTAGAAGGGTGCCAGTTTATAAAATTTGCATGATTTTGAAGCTGCTCCTATAGGTTAATGTCTCACTTCAGCATAGCACCCCATAACTTTTCCCATCATCTCTTTTGATGGAATTTTTAACAAATTGATGTCATAATTTGTGCTTCTTCTCTCCCTGGTCTCTGATAATATTATCAATAATTCCATATTCTTTTTTTTCTAAGGCAGCTACTGAATGTTAGTACTTGATGTCATTTGCAGCTGACTGTCTTTTGCAAGATGGACAAAATGTCCCACTTTGACTTAAACTAAAGACCTTCGGAAGAACTGAATTCAGCTATGTGGTTTAAACTGAATTTTGCAGAAAGGGACAGTATTTTTTCCTTTAGTATGATGCTTAGAAACACAGCAGTGTTGAAATGTGTTCTGTAAACCATGGCTGGGAAGTGGCAGGATGCAACACCGGAGCAAAAATCTGCGAGATCTATGGGAGAAGGAGGGGAGAAGGAAAAGTCCTGAAAACTGGATACTTACAGAGGAAATACATAAGTATACAGTAACAATGAAACAATAACTGCAAGAGTGGGCAGTGTGTCTTTGAGATTTCAGTGATATCTTCCCAGGAATAGTAAATTTATCCATCCATAAACTACTTTGGAAATGCTCCGGACAAAAGTTGTTCTTGACATAAAGAAGCATTGTCTTGGGCTTGTTAACTCTGTAGGAGATGATGACCAAAGACTGGGGAGTGAGTCTCTTAACGCCAGTTCCATGAGATCACAACTGCTGTACAATCATAGAATGAATCATAGAATCATAGAATCATAGAATGTTAGGGATTGGAAGGGACCTCGAAAGATCATCAAGTCCAATCCCCCTGCCAGAGCAGGAATGCCTAGACTATGCTACACAGGAACGTGTCCAGGCAGGTCTTGAATGTCTCCAGAGAAGGAGACTCCACAACCTCTCTGGGCAGCCTGTTCCAGTGTTCCGTCACCCTCACTGAGAAGAAGTTTCTTCTCGAGTTTAAGTGGAACCTCTTATGTTCCAGTTTCAGCCCATTACCCCTTGTCCTATCATTGGTTGTCACCGAGAAGAGCCTGGCTCCATCCTTGTGACACTCCCCCTTGATATATTTGTAAACATTAATGAGGTCACCCCTCAGCCTCCTCTTCTCCAAACTAAAGAGCCCCAGCTCCCTCAGCCTTTCCTCATAAGGGAGATGCTCCACTCCCTTAATCATCCTAGTTGCCCTATGCTGGACTCTCTCCAGCACTTCCCTGTCTTTCTTGAACTGAGAGGCCCAGAACTGGACACAGTATTCCAGATGGGGTCTCACCAGGGCAGAGTAGAGGGGAAGGAGAACCTCTCTCGACCTACTAACCACCCCCCTTCTAATACACCCCAGGATGCCATTGGCCTTCCTGGCCACAAGGCCACAGTGCTGGCTCATGGTCATCCTGCTGTCTACCAAGACTCCCAGGTCCCTTTCCCCTACACTACTCTCTAATAAGTCATTCCCCAACTTATACTGGAACCTGGGGTTGTTCCTACCCAGATGCAAGACCCTACATTTACCCTTGTTGTATTTCATTAAATTTTTCCCCGCCCAACCCTCCAGCCTGTCCAGGTCTCGCTGGATGGCAGCAGAGCCTTCTGGTGTGTCAGCCACTCCTCCCAGCTTGGTGTCATCAGCAAACTTGCTGATAGTACTCTCTAGTCCCTCATCCAAGTCATCGATGAATATATTGAATAATACTGGTCCCAGTACCGACCCTTGAGGCACTCCACTGGATACAGGTCTCCAACCAGACTCCGCCCCATTGACCACAACTCTTTGCCTTCTTCCCCTTAGCCAGTTCGCAGTCCACCTCACTACCCGAGAGTCTAGACCACACTTCTGCAGTTTAGCAGCAAGGATGCTGTGGGAGACTGTGTCAAATGCTTTACTGAAGTCAAGGTAGACCACATCCACCGCTCTGCCATCATCTATCCACCTTGTTATATCCTCATAAAAGGCTATGAGGTTAGTCAAGCACGACTTCCCTTTGGTGAAGCCATGTTGACTGTCTCTAATGACCCTCTTATCCCTGATATGCCTTGAGATGGCACCAAGGATAAGTCGTTCCATCACTTTCCCAGGGATGGTGGTGAGGCTGACCGGTCTATAGTTACCCGGGTCCTCCTTCTTGCCCTTTTTGAAGACTGGAGTGACATTTGCTTCCCTCCAGTCCTCAGGCACCTCTCCTGTCTCCCAAGACTTGGCAAAGATGATGGAGAGTGGTCTATACATATAAGGAAAGAATAAACTGCATCCAAGGGAATATGAATCTTTTACTATAGAGGTATCCTTTTTGAAACTTTTAAATAGGGTGTGTTTTTTTTCTTTTTAATTTCCTTCTACAATTTTAATTCATCCTTAACAATATTGTATAATTAGCAGAAAGGAGAGCTTTGTATCCATGGGGAGAATGATTTTTTTGTTACTTACCAAGGAAGAGTGGCCGGGTATTAGGCCCTTGAGGGTAGGAAGATAGAGAAAGAACCAAGGAAATGGGAGAATCTGAGACATTACTAGCTTGCAAAATGTGTGTGCAAAGAGAAATTATTCTGTCTTCCCTGTAGCCAAGTCACAGCCAGTCCCAGTAAAATAGGTATTTTTAGTCTACAGCTTACAAGTGATTTCTCTTCTGTACTTAGATCAGTCAAGAACATAAAAATTCTACAAAACGGTGATGGAATAGAATTTTTGACACTATTTGTGTTAAACTGACCTTTCTTCTGAAGTGCATTTGTTTGGGTCCTAGAGGAACTTTGTTCTTCAAAATAGTCATCAGAGGACTAGGAGATGGTAGGAAATTTGCCACGTTTGTTTACAGCTTAAGAACAACATTTTGGGACAGATATATCACACAGTATCACAGAATGTTAGGGGTTGGAAGGGACCTCAAAAGATCATCTAGTCCATCCCCTCTGCCAGAACAGGGTCACCTACAGTAGCTCACACAGGAACGCATCCAGGCGGGTTTTTGAATGTCTCCAGAGAAGGAGACTCCACAACCTCCCTGGGCAGCCTGTTCCAGTGCTCTGTCACCCTCACAGTGAAAAAGGTTTTTTCTAATATTTTTGTGGAACCTCCTCTGTTCCAGCTTGTACCCATTGCCCCTTGTCCTGTCATTGGACGTCACTGAAAAGATCCTGGCTCTGTCCTCATGACACTCACCCTTGACGTATTTATAAACATTTAAAAGTAGAATGGGGTGTTCTTCAGTTTAACATCCTGTTTATTTACTGAAAATTCATATTTCAAGGAAACTGGAATTGTTTGTCAGTCAGCCCTGGATTTGGTTTCTTCCAGATTAAAAAGGAATCAGAAGAGAACTCTTTAAGTTAAAATGTTTCAAGTTAAGCCTTTGAACATTGTGATTTGCAGTGCTATCTTGTGGTAAATTGTAGCAAAACTTAAATTTAAAACAACATTGAAAAGAATCCTTTGTTTTAGGTTGGAAGAAATATTTTAAATAACCTATTTCATGGAGGAATTCAAACACTTTCATCTGAAACCGCTGCAATTTGACGAGGAAATGTGAAGTCAGGCATTTACATAATTCCACCCAGAACGCAGCTTTGGTACTGGGCACAAGGACCTCATGCTCAACAGCTGTGTAAATCTCAAGGTCTTAGCATTAAATCCTGGACCAGGCAAACTTTTTCTCTTTGATTCATGTTGTCAGTTGATAAAAGGGTTTAGGGAAGAAATGGAACATGTAGGTATTTTGAGAATATTCATATGATCTTTAGGCTTCCAATAAAAGGTACATAGTTTATGAGCCTAGACAGGTTATATATTCCACAGGGAGAGGTAAACTCCTAGTTTAGCTCTTAAATTATCTCTGAAGTCTCCACTGACTGCAAAGCAACCTAAGCAAGGCATGAAGATTGGATACCTAGAAGTAGAAGCCTTCCTTGGATTCCTCAAAAGACCGTATTTGGGTGCTTCAGATAATATTTCTAGTAGTTAACAAGGAGTGGCTCAGCTAGAATCCAGGAGGAACTAGCATGCTGTTTTTCAACAACATCTGGCAATGCAACCTGTGGGAGGACCGCAGAGTCTTGTTGCATGTTTCTCAGTTTACTGAATTTAAGAATCCAGGAGCGTTCAAATCTGAGATACACATGTAATATCCAGTGAAACGACAGTTATTCTTGTGTTTACAGGTTTAGGGAAAACAAACAGAAAGAGAGAGGTGGGAAGTGGGAAGGCCGGCTGCTAGCAGTAATTGCCAGCTGTGTGTGTGCAGGAAAGGGCAAAAACCTTGTGCCTTTGTGAAAACCTGCGTTTAGAGCTGTTAAATAAGGGGGAGAGGCAGGAAGTGGAAGGAGTGGCTCCAGCAATTCTTAGCTAGATGTTTATAGGAAAGAAAGGGCAGTTTTAGCCACAGATTGAACTGCAACAAAATGGAGCTAATTATAGTTGGCTGCCAGTCTATCTCTTACATTTACAATGCAACCATTGCAGTAGATATCTAGAGCCATAAGAGCAGAGTATATATCCTTTTCTTTTCTTTACACAGAATTTCAACTAATGAAGATGCTACAGAAGAGTCTGGTTAAAAGTGAAATGTTAGCTCCTCAGCTGATGTAAATCACTGTAATCCCACTGAAGTCAACACTGAAGATTTAACATCACACTAATTGAAGTCAATGGAGCTAGGCTGATATATACCAGCTGAGGTAAATTCCCCTGTGCATTCTTTCTAGCTCCTACCGGTTTTTCGAGCCTGCGCTCTGGTTTGAGTCACGGAGAAACCTCAGCTGTGCAGTTCAAACCAGGTTCCTTATTTAGAGCTGACCTTTCCTAAATTTCAGTCGTGGTGTTGAGACTGGTGATTTCAATCCAGGTTCATCCCTACACTTAATTTGCAGGTTGGTTTTACTTTTTTATTTTCTTTTCATCTTCCTGGCCCTTGTGGTATCATTCCCTTCTGTTTGCAGATTTTTGCATTTTGGCCTGTGCTACCTAATTAGGTCTGATATATTTAGCTGTCACAGAGTACAACAATCTGTAGCTAGGCTTCTGTTATTATTGATGGTAATACTGTATGAAAGGATCCCCAGATGGTGTTAAACATAGTCTTATGAGTTCCTTTTCTGGTGTGTAAGCAAATGCTCAGTCTACAGAAGACCTGCTGTCTGATTTGGCCTCTCTCTTCGTTATACAGTGATCTTCGAGCAAAAGCTGTAGCAAATTGTGAATGCTCTCTTCTCATTTTCTGTAGCTGATGACAGTCCATAGGATATAATTTTTTTGAGGGGGGAAGCAAAACTGAAGTTAAAAGTGGGATTTCTGTAGGAGAAACTTTGCTTGAAGGTATGTGTGGTGGTTTCCATTCCAAGAGTGTGTTGTATATCCAGATAATTCAGATTATTTAGCCTTCTGATTTTTTTTTTTTTTACTACTGAGATATCAGTGTTAGAGACCCTTACTCTCCTGTGTGTTGGGGAAAATGCTGCTACCAGTAGGTGAAGCAAAACCCAGATTACATATATTTTCTTCGATAGAGTCAGAGTATGTGGAGTTGTACAGATGAACTGTTGTAAAACAGCAAAGTTGGCTTCTAGTGATGCAGAGGTATAATCTTGGCAACAGATGGTCTCTTTGCAGACGGTGTGAATGATGGCAGGGGTTCCCTTTCACAGCTCTTTGTGCTGGCTTGCTGTAGGTTGGTCCTGTTTATTATTCTTGTGAGTTCTGGCAAAAATAGGTGAGATGTAGACAGTTCCACCAGGATGGGACACTGGGGTGGTGAAAAGGAGACTCATTTAGGATAAAACAAGTAATTAAACATGTACTTTCAGGCTGTAAAGAATCTCAAATCTAGATACCCTCTTCTGGAGTGAATATTTTAATAAGTAGCAGTTTACCTGAAAAACATGTGAATTGCAATGACTGTATCCACCTTCTGTCCTCTTTGAAGAAGCCAATACAAAGAAGGAGACTCCACTGAAAGTTTTGACTGAAATAAGGAGGTGCGTAATGACTTCTGGGCTGGGTGTAAAGGACACCCAAATCACAGTTTTAGATACATGCAGAAATTACTCAGTTTAGACATCTGAGGTGTCTGTAATATTTAGCTTTTAATCTTTGAATGCTGGGAAAATAATTGAACTTCCAACATCCTGTGCAGTGGTGCATACATTAGGAACAGTTTTGAAAGTTGTATTAAATATGCTTACAGACATGTAGAAATGAATTTGGCCATAGGATAGCTTTAGGTTTCTGCCTTTTTGTGCAGTAGGTGAGAATATTGGTCTGGATTTGAGAGTCGCATACAGGAAGTGTGCTCTGTCACCACTGCTTGTATTTTAGGCTTTCTTTCAGGACATAAATACTACGGACTTCACAGCAGCTGATTCAAAGATCCCCTGCTGCGGAGCGCCTTGCGCTGCTAATGAGTCCCTGTGTGATCTCATCGCTGGAGGGGCTGCCAGTTGCCACTAGGAAGAGGCCTAGAGATCTGGTGAGGAACATAAGGCTTGTGAGAAGCCGTTTGCTGAGAACAGTAGCTCCACAAGAAAATTTGGGTTTAACAGGCACTGTTTCCCAGATGGACAGTACCGCTGTGAGCAGCTGCAAATGAAATCTTTAAAGTGAGTATGGGAGGTGGAGATGAGGGGAAGGGAGGAGAAAATTCTCTGCGCTCCTAAGACAAAAAGAGAAGCCACTCATTAAAGTCATATCATGGTTGAAAGAATGATGAGAGTGCTCCTCCCTGAAAATGTGGCAAATGTTTTCCTCCTTGATGCTTGGGGGAATTCTGCTCTGCTATATCCTGACACTTCTTCTCTCCTTGGGGCACTGTACGTGTCCTGCAGAGACCTTCTGTTCTTGCTGCTGTTTTTGGTGCTACCAGGGGGCCTGATTCTGTCTGCTGAAAATCTTGGGAAAGCTCCTATGTATTCCCATCAGTGCAGGATCGACCACTGGAAATGGTATTCCAAAGCAGAAATTGCTCGACATCTTCTTAACCAGCTAAAAAATGACTTTTGTTAGGCTGAGTACAAGTTATCTGAAAGCCAAAGGATTTACATGGGCTGGTGTTCCTGATGTTAGGTGCTTTTTAGGTATTTCATTTTATGTGAGAAAATTTTGCCAACAGCAAAAGCTCTCTCCATTGTCCTGGGTCCCTACTACAAAAGTGGAGAGCCAGCCACGAGCATGTAGAAAAGGACTGCACTGCATAAAACTCCGTGAGACTGAAGGGGATACTGTTTTCCCATTGAGACTTTCAGTCGGTTTTGCCTCTGACGGGGTAAACCAAGGAGCAATAAGGCTGCTTTATGGACTCGGGGCACTTAAAAGCCGTCAGGGTACATCTTTGTGGCAGCACAGTGCACTGTGCAGAGACCAACCCTGTCTGAATGAGCAAGGGTAGCACAGCGCAGCTTAGGGATGCCATCGTTTGGTGCGAGGGGCTGTGTTAATCAGCCTGACTGAGAACTCATTGATGCAAAGACTAGTTCATGAAGACTAGTTCATGATGCTGCAGGCCACCAGCATGTGTCTATGCGGACAAATGTGCTGATAGTTCAGGACCTTTCGGGTGAGCTGGTACCAGCTGGAGATCTTGGATGTCTGTTGCTTGGTCTGGCAGGTAGTACCTCACAATAAGGCAATCTGCCTAAGTTTTTCCCTTGACTATATAAAGCCCCTCAGGGGTTATATAACCCTTAAAGTGTGTAGGGAGAGACAGTCAGTTCTGAGGTTTACCCAGTGGGATTATGAGAGGCTGATGCTGCTGGAAAGAGACTTTGCCTCACTGGCACAGCTGGTGCATGACAGACCCCAGGCTAGCAGGTCTAGCGTTTTACAACGTTAAAGCTTCCCATGTGTTCATGTATTTGGAGAAGTACAGGAAGCGGGACAGCATTAGGTGTCTCTTTGTTTGTAACTGCATATTGTGGGCAAAAGAGAAGCGCCGGCAAAATCTGCTCTGTTTGCCATGTCCTCCCACTGTGCTGTGGCAGCCTGGCTTGGAGACAGATTCTGCTTTATTATGAAGAGTCTGAAGTTTTCTTTGAGAGGTTGGTGTATGGTTCTGTTTTGAAGCAATTCAAAGCTCCCAGCTGGAAGAAATATGTCCAACGCTGTGCTTTGCTACAGCCCTTTCTGACCCTTTCCCTGCCTTTACAGTCCACAAATGCAAATGGGTGAGCAAGTTATGGCTGCCGTCTAACTGGGTGAGTCATCTGAAATGGCTAGCTTTGTTCCTTTCAGCAGAAACAAAATTAAATATCTGCATGTCTATTGTAAAATTTTCATATCAACGGTGATTTTGCTCTGACCTTCCTCTGTTCCACTCTGTGTTAAGAATAGTGGTTAGTTACAGAACACCTAAGTGAGTGGATGTCACGTGCCCGTTAGGCACCAAGCCTCAATGCTTCTTTACATTTCTTCTTCAGTTGATTTGAAAATAAAAGGATTTGATGTAAGCTTGTCTGATTTCTGGAGCTGTTAGGAAAACGAAGGTTGAAAACCCAAATCTCCAGTATGGAGCGGGCCTCCATGCTCTTGTCCTGTCTCATGTGGCAAGTAATGGGTGTACTTGAATTACTAAAGCACTCAGATGAATAGAGAAAGGCAATATTTAGCCCAATGTGGGCGTTGCTTTCAGAACAGATTTATTTTGTTGATAGGACTCTGTTCACTTGCATCACTAGAGAAACCTCTAGCACGTGGGACCATTTAGGTTTGCTGAATCTTCTCGCTCTGGCAGCTACAAAGACTGTCAGTGGCTCCAGCAACCGAGGACTGTGGCTAATGTCCTCTTTAGCAGGGCCAAAAGGTGTCTAGGATCATACGAGCTCTACTGGAGGGGATGTCTTCATCGAGGTTAGCACAGTCATCTCCTGAAAACACCCTTAAGAAGAGATGATGAAAACATCTCTTGCCTCCATCTTTGCTGGTCCAGACAGGTGTCATGTTTCCCTAGAGATGAAATCACCTTAAAGTCTCTGCTTCTGTTTTCTATGCCTGCTGGATGTGGTGGATTAGATACAGGTGAAAAATGCACTCAATTCCCTCTTGTGCATTCAGTCCCATGCTCAGACACCACTAAAATCTGTGCCAAGAGGCAATTCAGGTTAGGAAAGGGATATGCCATTTTTCTCTACCTCTGCTTCTTGTCACATTTTGTTAAACGCGGTCATGTAGCATGTAATGAAGACATCTGTTCGTTTTGTAGGAAACTGTGAAAAAGTGCGTGCGTTTGCCTTGTGCCATCTGTTGCCATTCTGATAAACAGTTGAAAGCTCTGGCAAACATAAACAAAAACAGTGTGCTTTGGTGCTAACTGCACCATTTTCTTTCTTGGTGCTCTGTATTTGAGCCTTTCCTTGTGATGCATTAAATATTTGGGGCTCTGGTCTGCTCTAAGAAGCTCTGATGCTCAGCGAATGCTGCGGTTCTGCTTCTGCCTGTGTCCCTTCCCTGAACTTGAGGCTGTAAGGAGAAGCAGGAGCTCCTGAGCTGCTGAAATGAGGTGAAATACTGTCTGTGCCACCTGAATGGCTCAACTTTCTCCTTCTAAATTTTCTGCCTGTGAGTGGAAACTTGGCTGAAGCAAGGAAATTATTCGGGAATATACTACTGATCAGGAGGGATTTAGATGTATTATACAGGATTACTATTTTTCCAGAAGTCTGTCTTGTGAGCAAGAGTTCTGTGTTACAGAATGTGTTGAAAATAAGTAGCTTATAATGGATTTCTGGAGACTCTGTGAAGATGAAGCACTATTAGTGTAAGGAAAGACAAAAAAAAGGGCACTTTTGTGAGGCTCATACTGTCAGAGAAACACAAATAAGAAGGCTGGAGAGGGGATGTAGTAGACAGTTAAATGCGGACAGTGGAGAAAGAATGTACAAGTTTTTTGAGTGTGGCTTTCAATGCAAGAGTATATAGCAGATCTCAAATATTACTACACAAAGATTTTTTATTTTTTAAGACCAGGGGTACTTGCACAGAACTCTTTAGCATGTGTTGCTTTGCATACACCAGACTGAATCTACAGAAATAGTTTCTGTGAAGGGAAAAAAGACCTCTGTTAACTCCTTATGCTATATACTTCCTAAATATAGTGTTTTCTAGTGACAGTGCATTTTTTGCTGTCTGTGCTAGACTGTGTCAGTTAACAGCCAAATTACCTTTTGTAGTTTTCTGCCTGAGTTGCATATAAAGTGGGCTGTGCTGCAGATTAAAAACAAAATGTACTGTTCTAACAATTATTAAAATTCATGTCTTATAAAATATTTTTTTGCAAAGAAGTTTCATGATGAGTGTCAAAGCTTATAGTCTTCCTGGGGGCTGTTCTGATGAGGAAAACTGTGAGTACACAGTGGTAAAAACATAGAGAAGCTAGGAAGAGATCATAGGAGAAATAACAGATCTTCTTTTGAGAAGAGGCCATGGAAATGTGAAATTAAAAATACTCTAATGCGTACTGACAGGGAGTGGAGACACAACTCACATTGCAGCTATGGCTGTTCATAACCTAAGCATGGCTATTTTTAGCTGCATTTCCTTAGGAAGCCAGACTTACGAGCACAGGGGTGTGTTTGTGTGTGTACATGTGCATCTGCCTGTGTTCTCTCCTCATGACTTCTAAATCTACTGATCTCTTCTAGTTGCGCTTGACACAGAGATTGTAGTTTGAATCCTCACAGGTTTCCTAGGAGTGGATGGGGAGGGGAGGTAGTTTGACTCCATCCCTTGTTAGGCATGGAGGGATTCACATGGGTAGAGACTAAAATAACACCCCAGCTACAGGAAGGCCTTGAGAGGACAAGTCTAACACCTTGTTAGACACAGAAGAATCTGGCTATTAGGCACCAAATTGTAGGAAAACAGGTTCCAACAGTTCTGGTGCTTAGGGAACAACTTTGGAAGAGCTAGGGCTTCTGGCAAAAGCTGCAGCCAAGTGGGGAAAAGAACATCAAGCACAGACACAGCAGTGGGCTACACCAGCTTTTGGGAGTAGAGCTGCCAGGGGCTGAAGTTTCTATTTCTGAGAAGTTGTTGTAACTTTTGAGGGGAGAGGTGACAAGCTATACAGGCACGAGTAATATCCTATGTGGGTACATATATCAGATTATTTTAGTTTTTGTTTTAACTTCACAGTTCTTTTAAAATATATGAAAACATATTAAATTTTCATTCTGACAAGCATTCTGCCTCTAAATGCCACTGAAATCACATTCTTCAGAAAAAAAATCCAGTAGATCTTTATGATCCTGCAAAAGGTTAATTCTTATGAAACAATATTTCTTTTTTTTTAAAAAAAAGAACATTGTCAGAAAGAGTTTATTGCTTGGAGTCTAACCAATTTCAGTTTCAAATGATAAATCAATCTGTACAATTACAGCTCTAACAGGATTAGGTCACAGTAAAGCTTATGAGTACTCAAGACTTAATTAGCTCATTGAAATCACTGTGACTCTATATTGAGTTGGTAAGCCTTGAATCAGACTGAAGGTTTGATGAGCAGAAGAACTCAATGTTGTGGTACCTCAATTTCAATGATGTCTCCCTAACTGGGGCTCACTGTCATGACTCTCTCCTGGAATGTGGAAAGTGTCAGCCACTGCACATCATAAATTAGTAATCAGATGTGTCATTCCTTTATTTTTTACCTCCTCCCACCCCCTCTTTGGTAACAGTTTTAGGTCCTGAGTCTGAGAGACAATTCAAATCATCCCTCTCTCTGGGGTATGGGGAACCCTCATTTCCTGCTTGAATCACCAGGTTTGGAGATTCTGCTAAGACGGGAGGTACTAGGCTCCTTCTCTTAGAACTCTTCTGTTTTGCAAGGGAATAATTGCATTGTTGTTGTCATAGAGAGTTACTCGTGAGACCTGTGGTTGGATTACTCATAGGAATATAAGCCCTCTTGTAGACTCCTTGATAAATATCTTTACATGAGGCAGGAGCTTCTGGCTTTGGCTGAATTCCAGCTTTGCCCCCCTCTCTTTTGTCATGGTCCTACCTGAGGAATGAAGCAAGGGTATGTGAGGTTTTCATGTTTCCAGCTGGATCAAAGAGACTTTATTCTTTCTTATTATTTGACCTGGTCCATGAACAGATGGCCCTGCTGCATGTCTGCACATTTAGATGAAGATATGAGTTGCAAGCTGTGTTGCTGTATTTCTGTAACTGAGCTTTGGTAAGAGAAGAGACTCTATAAAAAACCCAGCCTCTGGGAAAGAAGGGGAATTCGAATCCTGTCTTCCCACCTTTCAATCAAGCACACTTATCACTAGATGTGATAAATGGAAAAAAAAAATGGATAAAACTTGAGAGCATGGACCTTCCGTGTTTTGGCCAGGACCTGGTGTGGGTCTGTTCTTTGCTCTACTTCTGAAATGTTCTCTCAATCAAAGAATTCTTTCATACAATTAAAAAAATACAATAAAAAAATCACCATTACACTGTTGCCTAATTGGGTTTTTATTTTCCACCAGTTGTTTGTGTCCCTAGTCATGTATATAAGACTAGCTGGTTTCCATCAGTGAGTTTTCAAGTCCTTTTCTGATGTGTTACTTGCTGCCATCAATCTATGTCTCTCTGGCTGAGAAACACAGCTGCAGGGGGATTGGGCTCTACAGGTGCATGTTAGGCTGGGAAACATCTGGTTTGTGAATTACAATAGGTCAAAATACATGCTGTCAATCTGCTCAACAATGTAAAGACTTGCACAGTTCTAATAAGGCCTCAAAGTGCTAATTTTATGTCCCTAAAGTTAAGCTAACTTTATTAGCAAAAATATAGGTACATTTAGACTTGTGGTGCCCAAGGGTTAAGTGACAGTGCTATGGGATAAACTTTATTTTTTTTTTCTTTTTAAAAAAGTAAAAATGACAGCTACAGGCTTGAAACAAGAACGAGATCCTAATCATGTTGGCAGTGAGAGACAATTCTTATTCTGTAGAGATGACTGTCTTGCTAGGCAGCACATGAAGAAAGAATGAGTATAGGGAGTGAGGGGAAGTTGTTAGTGTGTGACATTTATCAGTGGAGATGGGATTCTTGAAGCCTGTGCTCCTTAAATGCCATTTTATATCTGGACCAGCTTCTAGCTGTACTAGTTACTTCTGTTTGTCTCTGGGATCAAATGAGGGTCTCAGATAAGTTGTCTGTAGAAGTAGCAATCTGTGCCCTTATTAAAGACCTTGAGGCACATACTGCACAAGAGAAGAAGAGCTGAAAAGCAAGACAATGTCATCATCTACCTTAGTAGGATCCTTTACAATCTCCCAATACAGCCAATATTCAGACAAAGCTGCAATCACCCTGCAAACTCTGACTCTTTGGACTTCTGAATTATCATCTGGGAGTTCCTTTCTTCTTTCTTTCTTCCATCTATATTCTTATTTCCTTCTTTTGCCATAAAGTTAGTGAAACCTCAGAGTGGTTTGATCCTTGATGAGTAAAATGGTTTATTGTAGAAAAATACCTCTTTTACATTTTGTGCAGAAATATATTACACTCTACAGGTGGGAAAACAAATAGGCCACTTCCTTGTCTCCTGATTCTGGCTAAGGTGGTCACACCTCAGGTTAGGAAAATAAAACTGGACAGGAGGATTAGCCATTTTATATGACCTGTTTTCTCTCTCATGGCTGGTCAGAAACCTGCTGGGTTTGCCTGTTAATTGAGCACTCCCCTTAAGAGAGTGGTGGATGGTGTAGACAGGATACCCCCCTCCCAAAGGACCTCTTCTGGATTCCAGTTGATGTTTAGCATATGGCACCCCTCTACCTTCCAAAATCATTCCTGAGCCATCCAGTGCCCATCAGTCTTTCCTGGTTTTGTTCCATGAAATCTCTTTTGGACAACAAGAGCAGAAGTGGTGGACTCTATCTCCAGCTACTTAAAAAAAAAACAAGAAAGAAGATACTGAGTAAAACCTTACGTAAACTCCATGAGTCTGCAAAATGTTGAGCATATGGTTAGCACCTGTGTGGAAAATTTGTGTTGGCTGTATTAATGGCTTTGTTGGAATGGAAGTGGTCACAGAGGATGTAATCTCTGCTGTATATGAAACTGAAAGCCATTTGCAATGATGGTAGTAGAGGGCAGGAGGTTACAATGCTTTGAGACCAGAAGCTCAGGCCACCTCACAGTATGTTCATCTAGTTTGTACTTCATCAGTTTGTCTAAGAAGATGTTATGGAAGACAGTGTCAAAAGCCTTAGTGAAGCAAAAATAAACAATGGCCACTGTTCTTTCCACATCCACCAAGCCTGTCATCTCATTGTAAAAGCTTGTCACCTCCAGGGATGGTGACTCCACCACTTCCCTGGGCAGTGCATCCCAGTGCCTGAGCACCCTCTCTGTGAGGAAAGGCTTCGTGAGATCCAACCTAAACCTCTCCTGATGCAGTTTTAGGCCGTGGCCTCTCATCCTGTCACCAGTTGCCTGGGAGAAGAGCCCGACCCCCACCTGACTACACCCTCCCTTCAGGCAGTTGTAGAGAGTGAGAAGGTCTCCCCTGAGTCTCTTCTTCTCCAGGCTGAACACCCCCAGCTCCCTCAGCCTCTCCTCACAGGACTTTCCCTCCAGTCCCTTCCCCAGCCTCCTTGCTCTCCTCTGGACCCGCTCCAGCGCCTCAATGTCTTTCTTGCAGTGAGGGTCCCAGGCCTGCACACAGGGCTCGAGGTGAGGCCTCACCAGTGCTGAGCACAAGGGCAGAATTACATCCCTGCTCCTGCTGGCCACACTGTTCCTGACACAAGCCAGGATGCCACTGGCTTTCCGGGCCACCTGGGCACCCTGCTGGCTCATGTTCAACTGGTTGTCAACCAGCACTCCCAGGTCCCTCTTTGCCAGGCTGCTCTCCAGCCACTCCTTCCCAGTCGGTAGCGCTGCAGGGGGTTATTGCGGCCAAAGTGTAGGAGCCTGCACTTGGTCTTATTGAACTTCATACAATTGGCCTCAGCCCATCAAACCAGCCTGTCCAGGTCAGGCTGATGGGTCTGTAGTTCCCCAGACCTTCTTCCTTGCCCTTCTTGAAGACAGGAGCTACATTTGCTTTTATCCAGTCCACAAGAGTTTCCTACTTCTCAATATTATCAAGAGTGGCCTCATACTAATATCGACCACATTCATGAATGCATTCCATTGGACTTTTCTGTCCAGTTTGTTTAAATATTCCCAAAACTGATCATCCTCTACAGAGGGTAAGTCTTCCTTGCTCCAGATTTTCCCCTGGCCTCAGGGACTGGGTGTTCCTCAAGATCATTTTTTGCAGGGAAGACCCAAGTGAGAAAGGCATTAAGTTCCCCAGGCTGGGGTCCCATGTTCCCACTTACGTGAGCTCTGTGTCTTCGCTGCTGACAGGAAATAGAACAGAGGCTGGTTCTGCATCTTAAGATAATGTGTTTAACTGAAGGAAAATAGGTCATGATTTTTTGATCTTTTTTTTTAGTAAACGAGAACTCTTTTATGTTGTATTGCTGACACCTGTGAGTGTGACAGAAGACCAAAATGTCTGTTATCCTAGTTATGTCTTACATCCAGAAAAGAGCTATTAACAGAAAAGAGAAACAAGACCCACCATGATCTGGCTTTTGCATTCAGTTATTCATTCTAGTAAACACTATGGGAAAGTTTTACCAGGTAACTTTATTTCTGAGGCAACAAATCACAGCAAGCAGATTGATTGTGAGTTAGCAGCTAGGGAGAGAGGGGGGGGGGGGGGGGAAAAACAACACCCTTCAGCTATAATGTTTCCTAAAGTTAACACTTCGCATCGGAGGTGTAAATGATATGAGGTCTGAGGGCTGCTGAATTTCCAAATGCTTTGCAACAATACCTTGGGCTGGCAATTAATCAGGTTTTTTTGTGCCTTTCAGAGTTTTCCTCTGAACAATGTTCTTCCTCTGAAGCTCATTAGCCATCAAAACCTGTCATGTCTACACATGTTTTTCTTGCACCTCATTAAGAGATTATTGATTGTTGGCTTCTACCCATTTCAGAATTTACTTCAAAAAATTAATTTCAGCCATGAGTGCAATTTGACTGAATGCTGTTGTCAATGCTTGATAATGACTTGATTTCTTAAAAGTATTTAAAAGTTTTCACTGTATTTTTGTCCCCTGAAAAACATGAATGATCTTCACCTGAAGCACCTTGGTGAAAATGTATAATATTGTCTTAAGATATGTTGATGCCTGAAGCAGTTTCAGAAATGCAAGAAAACTTCATAATTGCCATTGATTGTTTTGTAACAACTGTATCTTGTGGCCACCAGATTCCTCTTGCTGTATGGGATTTGTCAATATAATCATTCCATTGAGGGAGGAACATAGGCCAAGCAATTAACATTTTTTTTTCAGGATTGCTTTGGTAATTGGGGCCAATTTTTCACTGGTAGATTATTAATTATTCAGGTCTCATGGGTTTCTTTTAATAGGAAACATTGGCAAGTTCTTTTTGCAGTCATGAACGAGCTTCTGAGTCATCAGCTAGTGAAGTCAGTCAGATCTTCTTTTACTCAGGAAGGAGAAAAAAAAGCTATTTACATTTATCAGTTTCTTAATGTTGCATCTGTTCTGCTTAGTGCATGTAGCAAAGTGTAGGCTCATCTTTAAAAGCTGCTGTGGCAGGCAGTGTAACGGTACCCCTTCTACAGGGAAACAACTGAAGTAGAATTGAAGGACCAGAGTTGTCCAAGGTTTCTAACTGCTCCTGAAGACTGATAATTGCTTAATGAGTCTTAGAAGTGCCTTCATAGTGTAGAAGCATAAAATATTTTTTTTTTATCCATGCTGAATTCAAGTAGAAGTGGAACATCAAACATTTTTGTGTACTTATGACATTGCAGTGGGATGATTACAGCAGCTCATTCTGGAAGATGTAGGACTAAGGGTCTTCTTCACAAGAGACCCTTCCACGTAAACCTAAGAAATAACTTTTTCACTGTGAGGGTGAGAGAGCACTGGAACAGGCTGCCCAGAGAGGTTGTGGAGTTTCCTTCTCTGGAGATACTCAAAATCCACCTGGACATGTTCTTTTGTGACCTGCTCGAGGTGATCTTACTCTGGCAGACAGGCTGGACTAGAGGATCTTTCGAGGTGCCTTCCAACCCCAAACATTCTGTGATTCTGTGACTGACAAAGCTCTGTTAAGCTGGCTGCTTGTTCCTACTTCCTGCTTTTATCACACAGGTTTTATAGACTCCCTCAGTTGTGTCAAAATTGCCTTTTCTGACAACAGTAGAAAATGGAAGTTGGACTACCATGAGTCAAAGTCAACCCTCAAGGACCGCACAGTAGTGTTGGAGGGCAGTTGTTTCTGGGAGAGAATCATAGTATCATTGAGGCTGGAAGCAACTTCTGGAGATTGTCTAGTTCAAGCTCCTTGCTCAAGGCAGAGCCATCTAGAGCAGTTTTTTCAGTGCCATGTCCAGTCAAGTTCAAATACTTTTAAAAGTGGAATCGCCACAACATCTCTGGGCAACCAGAGAAGCATTCAACTGCAATTGCAAGTAAGTTTTTTCTTATATTTTGTATTTCATTTTGTGCCTGTTGCCCCTTTACTGGGCACCTCTGAGATTTATCTGACTCCGTCATCTTTATTCCTCCCTGTTAGATATTTATACAGATTGATAAGATTCTGCTCAGTCTTGGCTAGGCTAGGAAATCTTGGATTTCTCAACCTCACCTCATACGTAGGCGAGGGGTAGTGACATTTGAGTCTGGCTTCACTGTCAAGAATAAACTTGTGAAAAGCCACTCTAAGGACATCTGATAACCGGAGCTTAGGCTTAGGTTTCCTGGACCTCTCTATTCAAGCCTTCGTTGTGTTTTTTTGACCTTTCATTGCTCTGGGTAGAAAGACTAATGGGGGACCTAACTAGATGGGTCCCTCTGATCTTCAAGGCTCCGTAATGTTGGTTGAGACACACTCCACGCTTCATGTGGTTATCATCCTCCTACAGTTAATGATACCTCTCCATTGTCTTGGCAATAATGGCTGGGTTGACCCATCTGTCTCACTTAACTAATTAGGGATTGATTGGGTGAGATTCAGACCTTCAATTGCAGGTTAACCTGCAACCTGTGGTCTCTCATAGTATACTGAAAAACAATATTTTAAATTCCAAGTAAATAATACAAATCTATTCAACCACCAATAATAGGAAAGCAAAAATCTACAGATGCATTTGCTGTGGTAATTGTTCTGCATATCACTGGAGGAGAGACATTTAAATGGCTTTTCAACTAGGAAATATATTATCTATATAGTTTTAATACCATTTAGAATGAAAAGAAAGTTTTTAAAAAAACATGTGAGCAACTGTTTTGTTTTATGGAACAGACGGGCCAGTTAGTCAGCTCATTTTGTATTCTAACCTCTTGTGTGGTGAGCTTCTCCCACTAATTCCTGCACACAAGTCTCTTGCCTTGTAGCTGGGTACTCAGTGAATCAAAACCTATTGCCTAATCCTGGGTACATTTGCCTGAGGATAGCTAATCATCTATCTTGGTCCTGGAGTGGTCTTTTGACAGAGTACTCTTCAAGCAGGATCAGTAGCCACCAGCTGCTCCCTCCTGTTAGTTCTGTTCTGGTTATGCTGGCTTCTGTTCAGCTCATACCAGTGCACTTAATCAAATTACCACCTGTCACTTCTCCTTTTCTGGGCTGTACAACCCAACATGAGACAGACAAGTTCAGTCCCAGCCTTCCCGCAGCCAGTGGCAAAGCTACCATTAACCTTAGGGAGATATTTCCTTTCGTATTCGGTAAGGAATTATGGAGATACTTATCCATACAATTATGGAGATACTTATCCATAACCCATTTTTTTGCCTGGCATTAGCAAGTGGAAGCTGCCAGATAGGCAGTACACTGTGCCGTATGGAAAGTCATTTTGGTCTCTCTCTGGTCTTTGGCAGTTTTTTTGTGTTCTCCAGTGAGAAACTTGGAGGCCTGCACGGGTGATAATGATGGGATTTTTAATGCTAATGTATGACGTGAAATAAGCAGGTAAGAGCTGTGGGTGAAATCCTCCTTCCTTATACAAGTGCCAGGCTTGCAAAAGCATTCAAGATGCATATTCTTAGTGCAGTTGGTGGGATTCTGCTATCATAAATGCCTTTATGGATCAAGGCTGCTGCTAGGAATCTTCTGCAAAATAAAAGAATAAATTCAAGGTCTGTGAGCAGATTGGATATAAAGTACCTTCTGTTATGACCACAAATAACCATAGACTAATGTGCTCTACCTTGAGAAGAATTGTCAACTACCAGGCTGCTGTGTTCCCAAGTCCCAGGCACCACTGTCTATACTCTTCATAAAGATGCCGAGTTCTATCTTAAAAGCAGTTGGACTTATTTTTCTCTGCTGTTCCCATTGGCAGGCTGTTTCAGACCTTAATTGCTGTACTGGTTAGGAACCCTCTTTTAATTTCCAACCTAAACGTATTCATGGCCAATTTACTTTCATTTGTTCTTGTGCCAGTATTGGTCATCAATTCAAATAGTTCTTTTGTTTTCTGGTGTTTATCCTCAGGATAGATTTGTAGAGAGCAGTCTTCCCTCTTTCACCAGTTATTTTGCTAGTCTAAACAAGCTGAGCCCTTGTGGTCTCCTCTCGTAAAGCTGGTTCATCCTGAGTGATCTTAATCGCTTTCCCAGTTTGAGGTCAGCTGTACTCACGCAGTCACAAACCCAGAACTCTCTTCTACCTCTGGTGTTGTATCATCTTCCTGACTTGAGTAAGTGCATTTACTCTATGGATCCATTACCCAGGCATTACCATTCTCCTTGTGTATCCTTGTGCTTCATATTTCTCTATGCAGAAGATAGCTGAATAATCCAGTTCTATCATTAGAAAGATTTTTGAAGGACACCAGACATATGTCCCACTGTAGCAAAACTGCTGTATTTTATTTCTGTTTGACTATGGTTAATGCAGAGACTCTGCTTTAGGCTGCTTTCTCTCATGTGGTGTTCTTGATCTCTCCCTCTTGTCTCCTCTCCTATTTTTTTTGGCAGGGGAAAGCCCTTAAGAGGATAGTCAATGGGATGGTGTGTAAGAGCAAGTCCTGCTTTCTTCCTGACTTTTCTTCCTGTCTGCCCGCACAGTTGTGTTCAGCTGGAGGATCATACTGAATATTTCCAGCTGCTCTGACATCTCTTAGCTTTTCAGAAGTCTGAATTTCCTTTTTGCTGTCACAGATGTAAATGCCTTTCATTAGGCCTTGGTCTTCATCACACAAAATATCAGTGGTACATTCAGTTTTCATGATGAAGAGTGATCCTGCTGGGAGAACATCAGTGAACTTCTGAGCTAAAACTGGTAAGCTTTGAGGGTTTTGTTCAGTGGTGTTGGCAAGACTCGAGAACAGTTCCCTGCAGGTCTAATTATTTTTACTAGACGAACTCCCATTGCAATGAATAGGAAGTTTGGACTGTACCGTGATTTCAATGGACTTTATGTTTTAAGACCATCATGTTGGAATAATTCATAATGTACCATGAGAAGGGACTGTACTGTGAGAGGAACGTGCTTGCTGGCGTGTCTTGTATAAGCAGGGCTATGCTCTAGCAGTAGTTCAATATCACATTTTGTCTGTATATATTGTTTTAATTTGCAATGTCTTGGCAGAGCAAGCAGTCACATTTGCTAGTGTTTGAAAAGAACAAGGGAAATTAAATATGCAAGAGCATTAGAATACGATTCAGCATTTGACATAAACCCACAAAATTAAAGCAATCCAGACATACGCCTGCTTCTCTGCCTTTTGTTTGCATCAACATGTCCCTCAGCATCAGCTCTATCTACCACTTTGAAGGGACAGTTCAGAATCACAGAATCACAGAATGTTAAAGGTTGGAAGGGACCCTAAAGATCATCTAGTCCAACCCCCCTGCCAGAGCAGGATCACCTACAGTAGAGCGCACAGGAACGCGTCCAGGCGGGTTTTGAATGTCTCAGGAGAAGGAGATTCCACAACCTCCCTGGGCAGCCTGTTCCAGTGCTCGGTCACCCTCACAGTAAAAAAGTTTTTCCTCATATTTTTCTGGAACCTCCTGTGTTCCAGCTTCCACCCATTGCCCCTTGTCTTGTCAGTTCTATGAGTTTGTGATGATGAGTGATTTAAGAACGATTTGAGTGATTTAAGGGTGGACTGTCGTGACAGTATTACAGTATTATGCTTCAAACTTGTCCCTGCCCTCCCCCCCTCCCCAACCAATCCTCCTTAACATCAGAGCCGTAGGCAGAACTGACTTTACTCACAGAGCCTGAATTTACCAAAGGTCCATGTGTCTGTTGGGGCCAGGGTTAATATGGCAGAGATGGGAAGAGAGCTTATTCCTGGTTCTGGGAGTGGTTTCTCTTGGCATTGAGCAAATTATTTCTGTTCCTTATGCCTCTCTTACTCTCTCATTTTCTTTGATCCAGTGTTTTAAGACCTTTGAGGGGTATGCAGAAGTGGGATGTTCCCAAAATATTGTCTGCCATGGGGTAACTGATGCAACAGTTGGGGTGTTTGTGTCACTGTTTTTTTTATGTATTCCTGGACCTCATCTTTTGAAAGATCTTTTTTCTTGACCTGTCAAAATGGAGCATAGAAAGGGTTAGGATTCTTTCTTGTTGTTGTTTCTTTTTTGAGGGGCGGGCGGGGGGAAGGAAGTCAATACTTTTCTGAGAACAGAGAAGTTCAATTTCTGTGCTGTTACCTTTTCACTGAAACTTCCTGAGTTTCTGTGTCCAGAAATAAGTTCTCTGTGAAGTCGTTTGGGACAAAATGTTTTATAACTCAAGTTTCTGGAAGAAGATGTTTAACCAATATAGTCTCGTCAGAGCCAATGCAAGATAAAGGCAAGATTCAAAAGACTTGGAGAAAAAACTACTTCATGTTCCTAATCCATGTTCTTGGAGGTGGTACACTCCCTCCTTGTAAGTCCTGGAGTGTGTTACAGCAGCACAGTGTTCTCCTGTTGCACATGCTACACCTGAGCTGTGGGTCAAGGATGGCGTTTGATCTTCAGAGCTGTCTCTCATCTGCTGTTAATGAAGCCAGGAGTATCTGGGAGCTGAGACCTGAGAAAGAAACATAAGGGATCATGCTGAAACGCTGTAAATCAAAGCTGATCCAAATATCTTTTTCTGCCTTAAACTCCCTATTTAGAAAACCGGGCAGAATAATGCTCCTCTTCTTGCAGCCTGAGTCTGTCCTGTCTGTTTTGATTGCAGGGTACTTGGGACTCCCATTATTCTTGTACAGAGACTGGCATCATGGGATCACGACAGTAGCAAGGGAGGACCAGGCATGATGACAATAAGATATGATGATAGGAGGTGGTTTGTAAAAATTCAAAATCCTTGGTACAGCTCTTAGACTACAATTTTTTCCAACAGTAAAGATGCAGCTGTTCATTATCATTTAGATACAGAGTTGGTAGTCCAGGCACTATATATATCTCTCCATTTTATTGAAAGCTTAAAAACAAAATAACAAAACACAAGACCTCAGAGGTTGTGTTAGGGGAGTGCTTTAAAGGAGTAAAAAGATGCCCTATGCTTTTCTTTCTATGCTAATGTTCTTTCCAGCTAATGTTTTTAAGCAGGGATTATCGGCTCAATAATTAATTTATTGATTTACAAATAGAGGGTGTAATGCATCAGGATGTATTTTTTATATGAGAAAATTCTACATTATAGCTTTCAGATTACTTACTTGCTAAATGTACAAAGTTAAGGTGGTTTCACTTTGGTAAGTCAGTAACTTCAGTGGGTGGAGGATGTGGGGAGGAGAATGAAAAACTAAAAGAAAACTTCCTGCTGTCTGATTCTCTGTGTATGAGTTGCACTTGCAAAAGCCACAGGAGGACAGGCTGCTCACAGACTGAGCATCTAACAGGGCTGCTGACAACCAGGATCGTGAGAAAATAGCAACAGGTTATTTTAATCAATACAGGAGGAGAAGTAATTGATTTTGGAGATAGCAAGAGGTTACTCAGCCAATAATTAGCCACCTTATCAAAGTTATCTGGTAAAACCATGGATTATGGCAGCCTCAGAGTCTTGGATCTTTGAAGAGAGTTCAGCTCTGGATTTTTCTCTTCCCCAGTGTTCTTTGCTGCTGCTGCCACAGTCTGTGCCCTTTGTTATTTTTCACAGGCAACGGGATTCTCTTCTGCGGTAGCATCAGCGCAGAGGCTCTGGGAAAAGCCAACGAGTCTGTACGTGATAGGCGAGAGAGCCTGACCTGTTCAGGAAATCTTTGTGATCAGTTTCTTTCATGCTTGGTTTCTTTACATTAAAAGGGGGCAGGGGGATTACAAGGTGAGTGTAGGAAGGTTATTGAGTAGTTTTGCATTTTGCCATTGCCCCAATCTTTGCCAGTCCTTCAAAGTCTCCAGTTCTTTGAGAATGCTTAAAGGGTCCTTGTTGTTAAAAGAGATGTTACCCTTTCTCAAGGCAGAAATACTCAGTAGTGTGATTGTAACTGAGATGTTGCCATAACTGAAGGAGAGCACTGTCTTTATTCCTGTGACTTACTTGAGACTTTCCTGCAAACACCTGACCATCTAGCTCAGAGTGCAAAGTAATTTGTCGGATATACTTTTTTTAAAGTTTCTGTCCTTCTGCAATTTCTGACTCACTGCTACATCTAAACAGGGCACCATAGACATAATACTTTATGTCTTAAGATAATGAGCCCATTCCATTCCACTGATGCTCTGAATGTGATTATTCTGTGCTCTGCTAAGATTACAATTTGTTTGTGGTATGGTATTGTGCAGACCCCTCAGAAAAGACCAAAACCCTTTCAGACTTTGATAAACCCAGACAATGAGAAAGTTCCTTCCCTGCTTACAGCTGGCTGAACATTTTTGATCAGTCTCTTTTCAGCAAAAAGTATTTTTGCCAATCTGAATAAGTACATAGAAAAACCTACTGAATATACAGAAAGGTGCTCTGCATTTACAAGAAAGAAAATGTATTTAATCTTATTTTACAGCAGGTGACATCAAATATGATAGGGCTAAATGAATCATTCAGTATCTTTTAGTAAGTCTGTGGCAGAGCTAAGATCTCAGTTTTACTGCTCTGAGCCCTAATTCTGGAGTTTTAAGCACAGAATCAGCTTCTTTCTATGCTTTTATACTTAGTTGGGCACTGCTATTTCCATGGTAGTGTGAAAGGTTAAGAGTATGTAATGGGTAAGAGTGTGGATGAATAGCCGCAAAAATGTTAATTGCATCCCTGGCTTTTCTGTTACTGAGGAAGATCACTCAAACTTTGTGCCTTGGTTTCTTTAACTGCAAGATAAAGATAATGCTGCTACTTCAATTTTGCATTGTTCCAAAAGTACCGTGTGCTGTTACTCTGCTTGCTGAACACTCAGGGCCAAGACCTGTGCTTGTTACTTGGCACTCTAAGATCAAGGGATTATTTGCATGTTAATGCATTACATTTGCATGGTTCAAGGCAGTGCCATCTGCGGAAACCTACAGGAGGTGTGGTAAGGTCCTGCCCTAGCACAGTTCTTTCAGAGAAGTTCTTCTTTTGCATAGTGTTTGGCGTGTGCTGAAATATCTAGTTGAACTGGAAGGTAAGGACAGCAGATGCGACGCCAGTTTTTTGTTGCGTGCCTCGCGATACTCTTTTTGAGGGCTGCACAAGAAATCATGGGCAACTGCGTGAAGATGCAAGGAAGATGTGTTTGGAATTCTAATTTTGTTGTTTATGCTCAGACAACTCAAACTGTTCTCAAGGTATTTCAGTATAAAGCATACAAGTTTCTAATTAAGCTTATAAATCAAGAACACATGTACTGAAATACTTGCCGCTGCTGGATGTAAAGAGTATTTATGTCATGTGTCAAAGAGTGAAAGGTGCTGTAGAACCTCCAAGCAGTTGTTGCAGATGGCCTGCTGAAATGCTCATTGTGTGCAGGGCAGTTGATAAAAATAATCTTGTCTGTTATTGATGAGCCTGGTCAGACACCTATTTATTTTAACATATAACTTTAGTGCATGCATGCATAAGTGTCTCTTTGCATAAGGTAAGGAAGAGCAATCTTTATACCAGGTATCTCTCCTCAATTATTAGGTATCCTTGTATTGGAAAAAAAAAATAAAAATGCCATCAAGCTGAAATTCAAAAGTCGCCATTCTCAGTAAAAAAAACTGGAAGGGAGTAATCAGACTAATTTGGCTTAATGTGTATGTAATACCCACCTGCCTTCCTTGATTCAGCTTGAAATATAGGCTGTCGGGTCTTGTTATACTGTATTAAGACATCTTGGAGTTCAGACTAGAATGAGAGCACGGACTAAGTGGTACCGTGTGGATGGAACATAAGGCTGTTACTCTCTCTTGCTGTTGCGTGTTTGAAAGCAAGAAGTTTACTGCAGCCAGGTGTGGCTGAAAATCCATGCATGTTTCCTTATAGGACTAATTAATGTCCTTTGAGCTAGTGTCCAATATGCCCGGAAGGATCAAACCAGTATTGTGTGTTCATTTCTGTGTTTTGTTTTTATTAAAAAAAAAAAATCAGAAGGATAGCATTTGACCTGCTGATTAGAGGATCCTGTTGCTAGGAGTAAATTTGACCCTCAGTAATTAATGCTGGAGAGCTTCTTTTGGCCTCCAGCTCTGCGAAAAAAAGGTTAAACTGCCGTGATACTGTTCAAAATCCATTAACCAAACAGAGTCTTAAGGAGCCTTTGGACTTCTTGACCTTATCCAATCTCTAACAAACAAATTCTCTAAACTAATCAATGAAACAGAATAACACTGAGGTCTTTACATCTACCTACCCTTTAGTGTTAATCCGAACTGTAAGGGGAACGATTTTCTTCTATTATTAATATAAAGACTGATAACCCTCTGAGCTGTGTTTCGTGCATCTTGCTAGGATGCTGTTCTCTCAGATATTATTTTTAAGACCACAGTGATACACAGTTCTGCTAGTAGGCATTGCTAGATCTGACAAACACATTCAGCCATACGGAGCCTAAAAACTACTTGAACGGCCCCAGCAGCAGGTGAGATTTTCACATGCACAGCTATAGCATTATGAAAACTCTTTGTGAACAGCATCCACCATCTCCCTGTGAGTGCATAAGCGAAAGGGACATGCATTATGTGTAAACACTGATAGGCTTGAAGCCCAAGAGAAGGGATGACTAAGTCGTATCTCTGCTATAGATGCAGACGTAATGAAAAATCTCAGGTTTCTTGGGGACACACAGAAGATCCCAGTGGTCTTGGCATTACAAGGAGGCCCATCAAACAGCATCAGCAGACTAATTAAGTGTGCAGCTTAAACTTAATTTTCCTGGTAGCATTAAGACGGATTAAACATTATTCATTTTGTGATGTCCTTGGTTCTCAGTATTTTTCATTCCTTTTCCCACCTTGTCACTTTGTTTCAATCAGCAATATTACTGGTTTTAGTTTAGGAAATGTGCCTGAGCAGGAATTAAAAATAGGATTTTCTGAGCAAATCTTCGTAATTTACAGCACCCGGGTTCCTATTTCTCATAAGAAAAGCGCTCCTTTTAATGAAATAGGTTAATTATACAAGGTGTGAACATAGTGGCTAAGCGCAGAAAATTTGCTAATCTAAACGAGGAGGAGGATGATCTGTTTTAGAAGGTGCACTTTCTGTATTGCTGTTTCTTTTTCTGCCATGTAAACTAGGTGAGGCTGTGTATTGAGAGCAATATGAAACTGTAGCATACCAAACATGCTTATTTGTGTTTCTGTTTTATGATATGTATGTCCATTTGCAGTACAAATATACAGTATATTCTCACACAGAATGGGAGCTGCAGCCTTGTGTCCTAATTCTTAATGCTTCTCTTTATGACTCTCTACAGAAATCTGGAAATAAGTGAAAGACTCAGATGCTTGGGAATAAGGAGGTAATTTTTCTTGCTTTTTTTTTTTTTTTTTCTTTCTGGGAAGACATCTTTGATTTTTGTAATTACGTAGGCAGTCCTGAAGTGCTAAATCTTGCTCTGCAGGTAAACCCAGATCCTGCAAATAGATGCCCTGATGCTGATTGCACATACGGTTTGAGTTTGACTGATGTACCTATTATATGGGATCTGAATTCTGGCATTCTGTACTAAGGAATTGTTGGTCTCATCAGTCTATGAGGAGGCGAAACTCCTGGACATCATAATGAAACTTGTGAGTTCAGTGACAGAAAGAGGAGTCTGTTCAGACTTTTGACTTCTGGGCATCTGCATGCTAATACAATCTTTAAATACATTATCACGTACCACCTTTCCATCTGAGTCTCTAGGTAGTTTAGCAACTATAAGAAGTCTGAAAGAGAAGAAATTATAAAATGACCTCTAAAAGATGGTTGTGATTTATTTCATTTTGTGGAAATGAATGCTCTGATACATGGTAGGGTACTGGGGCACCTCCAAGCTAAAGTAATAGCTACTTTTTAATTCCTTTTATGTATCGTTGAAATCTGCCATTAGTCTTTACTGCACCAGGAATCCTCAAATGTGCCATTCTCTGACATAATGAATACAATCAGCAAAATCTTATGGAACATGATGTCTCACAGGATATGTGGGACGACTTCTTTCACAGTTTTTTTTTTACTTCTTTTTTTGCATGTCTCTGGAAGGTTGCTCTCCTCCTGCAACTTCTTCATTGCTATCATCACACTGTAATATACAGCGGGAGTTTGTCAAGAGAAGTTTCAGACAATTTCTGTGATTACTGCTTCTGCCTTACTTTCACTGAATTATTATTTCTTAGAGGAAACACTCCATAGTGCTTTGTGCTTTCTAGTTGTAGAAGGGACAATTCCTGCTTGAAGAAACACATAACCTGTTAGCTGAGCCAGGAAAAAGGAACAAACAGAAGTATTTTTCTGTCTAAATTAACAAAATTCATAAAGATCACCAGGATGAGGGGTTTATTAAGATATACTTCAGCATGGAGAAGGTGCAAGCTCACAGCTGAGGTCATGCAAGAAGGATGGAGTGAATTAGGTGGTTGTTTAAAGCCTCCTCCTTGGGTTTGGTTACAACAGCCTCTCTCTGTCACCCTATTCAGTGCATTCATTTGATATTTTGCTTTGTAACTTGAGGGACCATGAACTCAGAAAAGATGAATGCTTGCAAATAAGTGGTGATTGATGCTGGTGTGTGGCTGGACTTGCTGCAGTCATGTGAAGCCCATGGACTGTTTTTACCTCTAAAACCTTGCTTCTATAATGACAGTGTGAAAAATGAAAACTTTCCTACTACCCTTGCCTTTTAATGATCACAAACACTATTCACAAGCCCGAAAGTAGTAAGGTAATATGTCTGATTTCAAAGAGATGGACAACTTAATTGGTGTATAAATTTAGAGCTAATAATGCATACTTTTTTTTTTTGTGTGTGTGTGTGTAATATATTCTGTATACTTTGTGTGATAGCTGGGTAATTTGTTTCTGCCTTCTACCTTAGGAAGCAGTGGGACGGTGCTATTTATCTTATTTCTTGTGGGAGACTTTTGTAAAGCATGTGCTGGGCTGCTGCTGGAGTGCATAACAAAAGAGTCATTGCAATTTTTACTAATCTGAAGTAATTTTCTTAAAGAAGCCCAGAATACAGAATGTGGCTTGAACAGACAAAGTACATTTAATTTGGGACTGGTGCATGAATTTTCAAAAGAGAATGAAGAGTGATGTTTACAGAATAATGTGTTTGGAAGAGCCTGCTTTATTTATTGAGTCATGTTGAAAACAGAATTTTGAGAAGCAAACTGCAGGTGAAATTCTCCCTCTGCACTGCTGAAATATAACTTGCGTACTGGGTATGGTAAGAACTCCTAAAGGGGCTTAATTGGTGAAAACCTACTGGGTGCCCCATTAGATGGAGAAGACTGTGATCCCAACCACACTCCATGCTACAACAGGAAGGAACAAAGAACTGAGAAGATGTGGGGGCTGCTGTGAGGTTGTAAAAGACCACTATGAAACTCATCTTCCCCTCCCCAAGTGCCAAGTATGTTTCTTTGGTTTTGCCTCCTCATGCATACGCATGTACTTGCATACATTTCTGTGTCAATAAAAACAAAATGCTTATCACTAGGAGACTCTGCTCTGCCTGCTGAGAGAACAGATTATCTGCTCGACAGCTACGAGTCATGTCATTTGAAGTACTGCTTGAACACGCTCATTTCCTTCAACAAGGAGCAAGGTACAAATGATGTAAAAATTAGAATAAAATGTCAACTTCATGCTTTGCTACAGGAATGACTTTTAATGTTAAGTTGTTTTTTAAGTTATGAAGTAAGCAGACCTTGCTTCCTTGTTCAGCACAGAACCACAAATTCCTGATGGAGGAGAGGTTTGTGTCTGACACAACTCTGCTTTCCCAAAGCACATTTTCTAACTTGTTGAGCCAACAAAAAGTTGTGGTGTTATTATTTACTTAATTTAATGGATTTCCAGTGTCTTCCTCTGTGCAACACAGCCTATATCAGCACTTTATTAAAATTGTATATTATTTATTATGTGTTAAATGCTGACAATATGACGTGCAAAGGATATAGGCTGAGAGGCATTTATGCAGATGTGATTTATGCTTCTTGCAAGCTGCCGTTGTAAGAATTCTGAGCTTTCATATTTGCAAATCTCAGGTTGGTGGGTTTTACAGGCTATTCAGCTAAATCAGTCCCATCTTTCAAACATCTGTCGCCTCTGAAAAGTTCTCAGTGTAAAGAGGAAACTGTTATTTATAAGAAGAAGCTGTCAAAGATCAGTTATGTTCAACAATCTACAGCATCGCTTACGTACATCAGCACTAAACTATGCTCATTTGGATAGCATGAATGGCTAATTTTAGCTTAAAATTGGAAGCAATTATGGGTTCAGGAAGAAAAGTAGGGCTGTGTGTCATTAGTAATTGATTTCTTTTGTGGAAGAGCCTGAAATGAGCAGTTAAGAAGAAAAACATTGTTAAGTGATGCAACCTGTCGCATGCAATATGCAGATGTTTCCCAGGTTTGTACGTATGTGTCTCAGGTGGATGGATATTTCTGTTGTCATTCCCCCTCCTCCCTCTGGCTCCCTAAAAACTTCTGCTTTTCCCCCTGCGTGTTTTAGCTTCTGTAAAACTCTCAAGCTGATGCTAGCAAATCATCCACAAAACGGAGAGTGGTATGCCATGGTGTAGAAGCTGTCATTCCTTTGGTAAGATGTTGTTGCTTGCTTTCAGTATCATAACATCTTATAAGTAAATAATTGTCCCACCTGTGCATCTAATAGTAAAGTACAGTAGGTCAGTCCAAGAGACTAATGATGTTCTGTACATCAATGAGAAAAACATAGACGCCTGTGTGCACTATCAGTAGGGATAGAGCTGACTGCGGTAGCATACTGCTGCTCCTTCTTCTCTGCTTCTTGGACCAGTTTGTGATTTTCCAAGGGAGTGATCCTTGGCAATCTAGGAAATAGCTCCCGGGTTAGAAATCCTGACCTCTTTTAAGTGAGTCAAGTTGAAGAAATTGCCTTGCACTCACTTTTCACTGAACCTTGCTTTCTCATGTGCAAGGAGTCATCAGAATGATCACACTAGCTTCTGGGACTAAGTCATCATCGTTTCTGCTGCCAGTGTAATACTGTCCTTCTTAGGATACTTAAATACCAGCAAAAGGAGAGAGAGTATTTCCCACAGGGCTGATGTTATAAAGGATCACTTCACTGACCACCAGCTCTAGAAATGCTTTCAGCTAGTAATATAAAGCACATTTGCTTCTGTGGAGCCAGCAAGGGGGAGAGGAATGATGAAATGACTTTTGTGTCTGGAAAACAGAATTTCAAGAGCCTCTGCTGGAGAATTTCAAGACTGCTGGATCTCTTTTTCTGGAAAGGGTTGTATTTACATGGTCTTTTGCAAACAGATGTGAACTGTGAGTCTTTGTTGATTAGTTTAAACTTGGTGTTGTGCTAATGTGTTTACACGGCTTTTGGATTGGAGCTAGACAGTGTCCAGTTATTTTGATGTGTGGACAAGGTGATTGTGTATCTGTCTGTACGAGATTACATAGAACTCCCAGGTGGGATCCAATTCCTCAAGCGTTATATAATTTGAGGCCATGTGAGATGTGCAAGGCCATCTAAGATATCCAGTTAGGGGCTGGCAGCAGTAACACAAGACCTACATCTGACACACGCTTGTCTGGAAAGGTAGCTAGCAGCCAAGCAAGACTCCTGGGGGCATCTCAGAAGGACTGAACACCTATGTGAACGACATGCATGCTTTGCTGTCCAAGAAGTTGAGGAGGAGGACTATGGCAAGTGCCCAGGTTTTCTATATGGCTGCCTGGGAAAGATGGCCTGTCCTCCAAGGGGCTAGACAGAAATAGGATTTGCTGTCCCTTTTTCTATGAGAAGTCCATCCTGAAAATGGCAGGTTTGCATATGATCAGAAAGCTTAAAGCCAGAGGTATTCTATGGAATTCTAGTTTACAAAGACAAATAAATACGTGCAGGGAAGTTAGCTGAAAAAGGAGAATTTCCATTTGCTGAATACTTTTATTTGATTTGGGTTCAAAGCTGGCAGGGTTGCTAATTTCATGAGCAGCTGAGGGGTGAAAAGCCATTTACTTCAAATCTTGGAGGACATCTGCCAAGTACATCTGCTCTGGGACTAGCACACCTTGTCCGCCAAGACAGCAGAGCTGTGAGGAGTCCAGGGTTCACTCAAGAGTCTTTTGTGGATTAGGTCAACGTTTGTCAAGCTATTTTTTTTAAACACAGTTTTTCAACTCAGCAAACCATTTTTGATGACCTTGTTTCAGCCAAAAATTTCCAAGAATCTCTGCTTGCAGAGTCTGAATCACACACAGGAGATATTGGGCATGACTATTTTCTTTCCTTAGGACTCTTTACGGTAAGAAAAGTTACACAAAGATTCCATTTATCTCATTTTTGAAATTCATATGTAAGATTTATGTATGCCTCTGGCAGATTGTAGGCTGATCTCCAATCACTAATCCTCACTTTCCTAAAGACAGAAGAGATCTGTGCAAATTCTTATGGAAGAACAAAATACACTTTTATACTTAGGCACTCAGTAGCTTTCTCTGACTATATTCAGTTATATCAAAGTTATCCAGTTTGGTGTCTCAGTCTCTCATGACTTTCTGGCTAGATGCACAGTATTCGGTGTATTTCTGTACTGTATCAGCCCAAAATTTAGACCCAGTTTTTAAAAAAATAATATTTTCATATATGAAAAATAATATTGCAAAATATTTAATGTACAGTAAAGTAAAAAAAAAATCTAAATGATAACTTCATTTACCTTTTTTTTTCTCCCCCCTCCCTGGAACGCCCTGACTTTGGGGGCCCCAGAACTGAACTGTAGGCATTTCTCGTTTTCAGCATTGCTGGATTAAAAAAAAAGCTCCAATCCCTTTTCTTCTGGTTTCCTAAGGGAATGAGACTTACGATCTTATTCTGTCTGCCTGTCAGTCAGTCTCTTAACTTTTGAATCCATTGTCCACCTTCGACACAGGATAACCAATTCTCAGATATTACATTCCTACACATTTTGTGCAAATCCACTGATATGTCAAGAAGAAAGACTTTATTAGAAATCCCTCCAAGGGAATGACAGGGATGTCTGTTATTCCTTCTGCAGGACAGCAGACACCCAACCAGTTGGAAAGTTGGTGTGGACCTAGTTCCAGGTTAGCTGTCATGCCTGGGCTGTGACACTGGGGGACCTAGAAGCGTTGTGATTCCAGAGTTAATGTGGGAAATTCTAGGGGTGTGGGAAAAGAGAGAAGGTTAGAAATGTGTGGGTTAGAAAACATGAGGGAAAGTGTGTGTGATGAAGGGACACTGAGGAAGGTGGGCTTATTGTAGCAGTGTGCTTGAAATGGGGATGGTAAAATAGAATCAATAAGGATATTTGACTCTATATCAGTAAGGAACTAGGCTTAGCCGAGGGCACAGAGGGGAAGGTGAGATGCATTAACAATTTTGGTTTTGTGTTTTGTAGCTCAGGTGCTTGGTGGGTGACAATGAGTAGTTAGACATCTGATTATTGAGTGTTTGATGATGATCTGTCTAATCTTAGCCCAGAGTGAATGCATTTAATGTCTTGATTTTTCTATTGAATAATATTGTGGCATTGGTTGCATACAGTACTTTCTAACATCTTATTAACTAAACAAAATCACAGAGTACTTTTAACAACAAGTGGTTTGTTTGGCTGCATTAATATCAATTCAAATTGCTTTTACTGTCACTGCATACATATGAACCATCTCTTTCAGAAAAACAGATTTATTCTCTTTGTGGGAAAAATCTTAATGGAAACTCCCATTACCCCGGATACTCTTCTACCTGAGATTTCTAAATTTCATCAAGTTTCGCAGTAAATAAATACGGATCTTGAAATATTTCATAGTGTGTTAAGGAGCTAATTTACCAAGATTTCAAGCTTTTTGAAACATTCCATAGAAATGATCTGATGTTTTGCTTATGTTCCAAGTGCTTAAGGAAAGGAATATTTGCAAGAATTTACTAAAAGAGAGCACAAAACTGGGTGTCATTTTGGTTTGGAAAATGCTGCTGTTATGCTTTGTTTATTCACCTGTTTCATGGCATGATGTGTTTTGATCAAGGGGACTCTGTGGGCAGAATAAAATGGAGAGCATGAGACAGATTGACCAGCAGCCGCTGCTTGACACACTCTGTCCTCTGGCCTGGTTTACTGAACCTGAAGTGAAACAACTAAAGCACTAGTGACAAATATGCCTCAGTTTTCCATAAAATGAGCTCCCAGGTTTTTGCCGGTAACGGCTGCTGTTTTTCATATGAAATTGGTAGAGTATCTCATTAAACAAAAGCAATTATATGTATTAGCAATAATGATAGAATCATACAAAAAAAAAAAGAAACACCAAAAAAGAATACCCCCTATGGATGTAATTTTAGAAACGCATTATGCAAGGGGTTAATTTGAGAGCTGGGGTTTTTTTTTTCACGTTTTGAAAGCTTTGCTGTAATTTTGTATGGAATTTGAGATCAGCGAGTCTATAATATCTTATGAATAATTTACAACGCCAACAGTCTTTCTGTGGAAGAATACTAAATTAATTAAGGCCTGGAGGAATTTCCATGTGTTTAAGCCACATTATATCTTCAAGGTTTTACTGCTTCAAAGTCACTGAGATGAACTCCTGGCTTTTCAGGTGTTAACAGTCCTGGGAAAACAAGATTGGTACCCTTGCTTTAGCCTAGAAAAACTGAAGGCCTTGAATGTGTGTGTTTTGTGTGAATCTGTTGAAATGATAGCACCTTACACTCACTTTTTTCCCTCATTTTTCTGGGACGTTGTATTTAAAGGAACTGTTTTACCATCTCACAAGCACAGGCATTTTGCTGGGTTGGATGGCATGCTGCAGTCCCTGAGCCAGCTCTTTAGAGTGGCTCATTTCTGTCACTTAAAAGAGGTGAGGGCCATCTTCCACCAACAGGATCAATCCATAGCTGAGCTTACCCCTGCTCTGAAAAGCACAAAGCTTACTTCTAACCACATCAGGCTGTGCAGAAAGGGATTCCTTTGGACCTGTTGGTCAGCCTTCAGAGAATCAGGCCAAAACCTTATTTTTGCAAGACTCGAGCCACAAGCCTCTCCCACAGCTGATATTACACTGAAAGCTGCATATGGTGAGAATGCCAACCTGCCACACACACACACTATTTATTTAAAGAGGACAAAATAGCTGCTTTCCAGCTGCTCTTGATGCCCTTGAGTTGAAATGCAAATAGAGAAAAAAAATGTGCCACTATAACCAGCTGACAGCCATTCCCCTTCCCTGAAAACCAGTCAAGCACAGCAAAGAGGAAGCAAGTCCCATTTTCCCATGGTTAACCAGCCTCGGCATCCTCTCCTCACTTCCAGCTGCAGATCAGCTACCCCAAGCAGGGTAATTTTATTCTCTGTGAGAAAGCCTTCAAAAGTACCTCATTTAGGCTTTCATTTGGCATACCATTTATTCAACCAGCCTACTACTTGCATATGTCCAGGCCTGGGCTCAGTTACTCTGTTCTTCCTACACCACTTCTGTGCTATCCCCACTTCACGAATATTGAATTAGAGTGCAGAGGTTACTTTGCTGAAGGTTCATAAGGACATTGGTGATGCAGTACAGCATTGAATTTATACAGCCGTATCAACATATTATCCATATCATATCCAAGTCCTGCCCCTCCTCTTTTTCATACACTACGTTGTACCTGTAGTGAAGCAAATTAGACAGTTTGCTGGCTGGAAAATCCTAGGTGTGAAGTCCTGGGCTCCTCCATCTATAAATGGTGTAGAATAGCCTATATTAATTCATACTTCCCTTAGCCTGCATTAGCTGTCATTTTTGACCAGTTTCTCTGCATTTTATCACAATGTGTTAGGGGAGGGAGGCAAGGACTGGGCTGCACCTTGGCTATTTTACAGGGTACAAGTGGTTCAGATTTAGTTCTCTGTTGTTTCTTCCTGAAATTTCTGGTAGAGGAGAAGCATGGAAAGAAAGTGGATAGAAAGGGGATGCTGTGAGGTGTTATGCTGGGTTGTCACAAAGATCGGGCTTTTGTAACTAGACAGTGTATGCTGGACAAAGAGTTGGATATGGTAGTGCTGTGCTGTCAAAACTTACCCTAGAGGTCTCATGTCATGAGTTATTCTTGCTCAGGTGCTGTAACATGTGATGCGTCTGTCCCAAGAGTTACAGCATGATGACACTTGAAGTGGGAAACATCCTTAGCAAAGGCATCCACATCTTAAACTTGGTTCCTTCCAAACACTTTGCGGACTGTTTGAGCCTGAGATGCTGCTGCTGCAAAGCCCATGGGCCATGGTGAGTGTTGTGCCTACGCCTTCTAGCTCCACAGAGTACTTTGGGGAATCTGGTTCCTCCTCAGCACAGAGTTCTGCTTTTTCCTTACAGACATGTGCTGGAACACTTTGCTGAATCAGAACCTCTTTGGCACCACGACCAATTTGTATGTATATTAAATCAGAAAGGAACTGGGACAAAGACTCGGGATGAAAAAAGCTGTACGTGGCGAAATTACTGACTGTGTATGTTCAGGCTACTTGAACAAATTAAAAATGTAGGCTGAAGGAAAGATAGTCAATGAGGCCTGTATGATTGTAGAAGGTGGGGGGAAGACAGGCTAGGAGCCCTCAGCAATACCCAAATTGTCCTGTTTGCCAATATCCAGGGATAATTTACACATCAAAAGGAGAGAGCGGAAATGGACATGAAAAGTGTCAGCAGTTGCCAAGTTAAATAAAAGCCCCTCAGTGAACATGAAGAGCAATAAGAGCCGTTTGGAAAGTTGGCTGCAGAAGAAGAGGTTATGTGAGAGCTTATACCCGACTGCCTTCTTGGCCCCTTGGGAACCAATACAGACATGGAATTCACTTGACCCGCAGGGCTGAGCAAAATATGGCCACACATCAGTAAAGCCTGATGCTTAAGTCATAGGAAACAAAAGCACAACTGTGCCAGATGCCAGACGAGTGGGATCAGGTAGCAGGAACCACAGCCTGACTTCAAAACGCTTGAGAATATCTGGGCTGCTAAATTTCCACTGGACTGAATCTGAAGAAAATAAAGTGGAAGAAAAATGCTGGGTTTTTTATTTCTAGTGGGATGCTAGTGGATGAAGATAGGTTGAGTTTGAATAAGCAAGAGGCAATATTTCTAAGATGGGGTGTTTTTTTTAAATATGAGAATTTGTAGCTTTGGTATTAAAGCAGTTTCTGTTCTTGTTAGGAATCACTGAAGGACAGATACTGTATTTAGGTGGGGTATGAACACCTAAATCTTTCCTTGCCTCTTTGCCCTTTCTGCCCTTTGTTTATTTTTTTTCACTGCTGGGTTTCTTTTATTTTTTCCTTCTTTGCTTGGAGCAATTACAGAAATAGTCTTGATTTTCCCCATCATGTTCCAGTCTAACTTTCTGCTGCTGAAAAGCTGCTTAATATATGTCATCAAACAATGTTGTCTTGGCTCGACTTTGCTAGGAGATGGTGTGAATGATCCAGGGTTTCCGATGCGAGCACTAGGAGAGCAAAACTAATTGTTGCCCCAAGCAAGTATCTTCTGATGAGAAGCTGATCTCTTTTACACAAGTCCAAACCTGAAATAACTCCACAGATGTCAGTGCAATCATTCTAGATGTGCAAGTGAGGCGAATCTGCCCTCAAGTCCTCTGTCTTCTTTCCCGGGGGAGGGAAGCGTGGCTCAGGAGTCGGGGAGGAGGAGTGTGCCTGCAAGGATTGCTGCCTTTTTATACAATCTGCATCAGCTTTGTGATCAAAGGCTAAAAGTGACCGGAATAGGGCTTTCCCATTCACACAGCACAGGCAGGCTTAACCCTGCCTGCTTAACTCTGGGGCTTTGATGCGACGTGTCACGTGTGTCTCGGCTGCTGTGACTCTCTGTTCCAGGCAGTGGTGTGCCTTTGGGGTGGTGCTGGTGGGGGAAAACACAGGGGGGGTTAAATCTCAGATGTTTTGGATACATTAGGGCTGGAGTCCATCCAGAGCACTGGGGGTCTACGCCTGTACCCCAGCTCTGGTCCTTCTGCCTTCCCCGGTGAGCTGCTCAGTGTGATGAAGCCTGCAGCTGCTGGGGGCCTCTGCTCTCTAGAGATGAGCCAAATACCTCACAGGGTGGCTCTATCTTTGACTGCCGTGCAGCGGGGATTGGATTACAAGCAGCTTCATGCTGACAAGGCTTTGGAGGAATAATGTCTTGAATATTATTGAATTTGAGGAATAATAATATTGGGGGGGATAATAACACCCTCTAGGGAATAAGGTTGTTTCTCTCTTTCTTATGACCCTGGCACAGAGAGGCTGTAGCTTCTTACATGTAGTGGGAATTAGCAGCTTCTTCAAGGCCTACGTGCCAGTTTCACTTAAAACGTTCCCAGCATGTGTTCTGGCACTGCAGATGGGATGGGATCTCCCTGCAAAATAAAACAACTGGGGCTTCCAGATCTGATTGAAATCACTTTGCTTCCTCTGCTTGGGAGGTGAGAGCACTCAGAGATTTCCCTTGGCACCCCTCTTCCTTTCTCCTTCCAGTCGCTTGAGGCCAGGTAGGGTTTTGCGCTATTATATTCTCTTTAAGACCCAGATGCCCATTTGCTGTGCTTGTGCATCAGTTCAAAGGAGCTATGCTAGTACAATCAAGCTAAGCATGTAATACACTGAAAAGATGGCTTGAGATACTGAACTCTAAATTCAGGCTAACAATGCTGAAAATAAATAATCCAGTTTGATTTTCCTTGCTAAGATATAGCCTATTTTTGCTGTAACTGATTTGCATTGTCTTCACAAAACCTCTTTACTAACACCAGATTTAATACCCAAGGCTAAAGGAGAAAAGTTAGTTTTAACAGGACATTGCAGCAACATGTCTGAGGATGCAGTTTCCAAGGCTTTTTCACAAGTTGAGGAAAGTCCCCTGGATGAAAACCTTTCCCTGTACAGAAGAAGTACACGTGTGTGTCAGCATCTTGTTCTGGCTGGCAAGCCCTCCTTGGTTGGGAGAGGTGACCAGTTTCCCAGCCCTCGGGTGGGATGAAAATAGCAATTGCACATGCACTACAAGGCCAAAGCACGGCATCCCCTGGGATGAATGACCCTGGGGTGGTGTGGCTGCCATCACAAGCTGTTACCGATCTACACACTCACAGGCTGTTCACCTTTCCTGCCAGCTCCAGACAGGGAGATGCCACCAATTCAAGAGGGGAAAAAAAATAAGGTGAAGCATAATACAGCTTTGTCTTGGCTGGCCCTGCAGAGAAGCAGGGGGATTTGCTGCATAATCTAGGCGGATCAGCAGGCTCAGAGAGCTCCGAAGCCTAGGGACTATTTCAAGGGAGGAGCAGGATAGACTAGCAGAGGTATGTCCGAGCTCTCAGTGCCTTTTATACGGCATGAACTGTAGCTTCAGTACTGCCTGCTGGCATCTTCCTCCATTGGCGCCGGCAGCGTCTCTGGAACAGCTGCTTGCCTTCCTTCTCTGACACCCAGCAAGGTGCAGCGATGGCAGCTGTTCCTCACGGAGAGATGCTGAGGAAGGGCAGCCGGATCCAGAGGGACTTGCTCTAGGCTGTGCTTGTGCCAGTCCGCACAGGCAAAGCACCGTCTGCTGAGAGGTGACTGATGCAGAGGGAGCAAGGACAAGGATTACTTCTTTGAGCTAGAGATGCAGACAGGCTGGCACGTATATATTTTTTCTTATTGCAGCAGGATTGTTAAGGAAAGAAGAGGTGCTGGTACAAAATCACATCTCTGTCAATTACAGATGTGCACAACTAATGCGTAAAGCAAGTAGGGACCAGTGGCCAAACTAATTTGAAAATCTGCTGAGCTGCAGGAAATGAAACAACCCCAAAAGTAAGAAACCAAACTGCACTGCCCAAATCTCTTTGTCACGGGGCTCAGGAGAGGGGGAGAAATCAAATCAAACTCTTTTAGGCTTTTAGCTGCCTTTGGAAGAAGGTGCTGCCTGACATGAAAGCCCCAGCCATGGCAGATGCTCAGAGGTGCTTTTCAGATGATTGCATTAGCCATGGCTCCAGGTGTCTGAAGGAGACAGCTGACAATTACACCTTTTGTTTTCTTTTTCATGTTTGACAGCAAGATGCCTTTTTGATCTGTAGTCGTGCACTTGTCTCTGTGTGTGCATATGTGTATATTTATATGTAATCTCAGCTCTGCTACTCCGGCAGAGTTGCAAATGAGTGTTTAAACAAATACAGGGCTGATTTACACACTGTAGCATCAAATGGAGGGGTTCCCTTTTGGCACTCCTGGTCCTCTACAGTTTTACAAAATCCATTCTGTCTCGTGGCACTGTGAAATTAGAAGGTTGTGTGCAGATTTTACTGAAGAGAAGTAAGTTCTGTGGCTGATTTCCCAAATATTGAAGAGTTATATGGCAAAATTTTCAGCTGAACTGTGAAAGCACCTCACAACAAGGCCTGGGGTGACTGGATGCAAGTTGTACGTGATACCTATCCAGAAAAGAGCTGGTTCAGAAGCTGAGGGATGTCAGTGATGAAAAAGCAAAAGGCTTAACTAAGTGGTACAGGTGGAGCTTTTTCTGCAGCTGTGGAAGTCGAACTGGTTGCATATTAATACAGTGAGAACCAGAAATGTGAAGAAAATGTTTGTATTAGTTCAGGTATTGAGAATGACTTCTCTTGCCAGTGAAGAGTTAAAACTCAAAAATCCCAACCCTTCTCTTCCCTTTGTGTTTACTACTGGTCACTGCGGGAGATAGAATATTGGCTTGGAAGGCCCCTTATTGACCTTCTTACATTCTTATAAAAAGCAAGTTGTTTTCTGGTTTAGAGCAGAGATTTTCTGCTCAGAGAAAAAAAATAAAAATCTTTGCTGGTTATTTCTGGCTCTGGAGCCAACCCCGCTGCAGGAGCTCTGAGGCCTCCCAGGTAATGGTACGGTCTGCGGGAGACCATTAAGTGGTATTTTGAGAGATGAAGCGGGCACTTCTAGGCTTGAGTTACGTTAGAGTAGTTTAAAACCATGGTGCTCACCACAGTATTCACAGCCTGCCATCAGAATTGCTTGAGAATAAGGCAGCAAAAACATTTGAGCAAACAGTCGTTGCAAACAAGAAAAACTCCGACCAAAGAGGGGAATTGGACTAATTAATTTGTGACCTTATGGCTCAAGCCAAGGCCAAGACTTGCACAGACTGCTAGATTGTGGACTGTCATTATATGAAAGAAGACTTATTCCAGCAATTCATTCTCTTTCCAGGGACTACTGGCTGGGGAATGGAAAGCCTGGGGTGAAAAATATATTTTCTTCTTGGACTGATATGGATAGTGAAGGAGGATGTTGTAAAAAATATTTTTTTTTTTTGCTACATGTTGAAGGGAAAAAAAGAATACAATTAATGATAAAGTGCTGTTCCTAAATAGTAAGCCCTAGACGTCTTAGTGAAACAGGCAGCACAGATCTCTTCTGGTAACAAAACATCTCAGGATACCTGGTCCTACAAAAAAGAGTCAAAGAGAAAGGCAGGGACTTGTATTTCATGATGCTATGAGAGCTGAGGAAAGTAAGGCCGGCAGTGCTGTCAGCATTCTCAAAGGACAGCCCAGGGTGCCACGTATCCCTGCTCACATTCATGGGTCTGCCTCTCTAGCCTCTGCCCATACAATATGTGAATAGGTTAATGTGGGAAAGAGCTGTGAGTGCAGGACATATGAACTCTCCAAGGAAAGCTATTTGATGCTCCTGCTTAACTGTATTGTGATTGCAGTTAAGTTACTCATTTAATATTTATTGCACTCAAACTCATATGAAATCACTCTGAGTTCTAGTTTTAATGAAAATTGACTCTGTAAGCTAATTAATCAAATCTTGGGTCAAGATGACACGACATGTGCATATCATATGCAAAGATTTTGTACAGCTGCATGTGCAAAGATCACACTTCACCACGAGCAAACCTCCACTGACTTCAATTAAAGCTTTGCCCAAGTCAGCTTGAGCTTTGTATGTGGGCTTTACATGTGATTTGCACATGTCATGTAGTGTGCAGTATGATATTGTGTATTAACTGTGTCCCCCTAATTAATACATGTTAAAAAACCTCTTATAGAATAATGATTAAGAAGAATTTGCGCATAAGGAAACTGCTTACAAATGACCACACTGGTGAAATTATAACTCAGTAATATTGCATTCCCACTTATTTTCTGTTAGATTTAATCACTACTAATAATTCAGTCAAGGGTAATTAATCTTTGGTGATCAAAGTACAGGAAAGGGCTGAAATACAGTAGCTGCATCATAATGACATGCAATGCTGATGCTGCACAACTGCCTGTTTTTAGAGACGTGAGGATGTCCTCATAGGCATGCAGTCAATGAGTGGAAGTTCATTATCACTCAAAATAATAAGGTGCAGAAGCCTGAAAATACGTATATAGGCAGATGCTTGCAACTAGAACTCAACTCATTCCCTGAGTTAGAGCGTTGGGTGTGAAGAAACTGCTGTAGAGATCAGAGAGGAAATACTCAATATTTTTCTATTGTTTTTTAATTGCTCTGTCAGAATGAAGTCCAGCTCATGCTGTGCTGAAAAGGAAGTTTCATTCCCCAAACCCTCAGATTCTCCAGCAGAAGTAATGTTCCCAAGTTCCTCCTATCAGTTGGTATCAAGATGGAAGCCTGTTGCCTCCATGGGACTGAGTGGTAATTTACTGGAAAGAATACCTTCTCTGGGTGACTTGATGTAGCCCAGACTCCTTAAAGCAGATGCCTTGTGCATCTTGCCTTGAGGGAGGTGGCTGATGAACAGAGGGAGGTGGACTGTGGGCAAGAAATCCTCTAATGAAACTAGCATGTGGCTGGGAGCTCAAAAGATCAGCCAAGTGAGGTGCCTACCTTGGTTCTTCCTCTACCACTTTTTGAAGAAGATTTTCAGATCCTGATTGTGCAGTGGTCCCAGACTAGGCAAAAATCCAGAAGGACAGTTTCCATCTATATGGCCAGAAAGAAGGGACAGAGGCATGTTGCCTTCTGGATTACTTCAGCTAAATACTGGATATATGTAACATGCTTGACCTTACAAGGCTTGAAGTCAATGCTGTGCTGTATTGAGTTGTGTAGATGACATTTAAAAAATCCCAACACCTAATTTATTTAGTCAGGGTTGATTTATTTTAATCTTTCAGCCAAGCCCTTTTTTGGGAACTTTGTTCTGGTGTTTATTTTTGAAGTGGTGTTTATTTTCAAAGTGCTGAAAAAAAAACATCTTTCCGTGTCTGAATATTCTATTTAAAATTCTTTTGATACTCCCTTCTATTGATACTGCTACAAAACATCAGTGGTGTTTAAAAGCCCAACACCTATTACTAAAAAGACAGACAGTATTTAGGCTACAATGATCCTGAAGTACAGTGAATCAAAACTGGAAACCCATCAGTTCTTTGGCTGCTAAATGATTTCCATGCTGGGCTGGCATTTGTCTTTAGAATAGAGAAGCCTTTCAGAGAACAGCAAATATCTGGCAGAGGGCCAGAGGCCTTGGATATAAGACAATTAGCACAACAAGGGGAAAGAAGGGCTTCCGGAATTAGGGAAGAATAAGAAATATTTGTAATGTGCACTCTAGGTTATTGGTTTCATCACAGTAGATGTTTGTCACTTATTTTTCTTAGTTGCAAACGTAGTGCTGTATTACTTGTCTGGTTTTGCTTTCTTCGGTAATTAGTTTCACCACTGAGTGGTAGGACTGGTACATATCACACTTGTTGTCCTCTTCTGCCTCTTTAAAAGTCTACTTTGTTTGGTTCAAAATAGATAAAATGGCAACTTGCTAGTTGTTGCAAAGATAGACTGCTCCCTCGTAATCCACTGTCTCCGTACATGGCTTTAATTAGACATGACGATTTAAGTTTTTACATTCTGAGGCATGTAACAGTCAAACTAATAATTAAGAGGATATATTTAGATGGTTTAAAAACCCCACTGTACTTCTAAGAGTAAATCTTGACATGTAAAAGTGCCGAAGGTTTTCCAGGCTCCTCATAGTATCACAAGCTGTAAATTTGCTCTTCTTATTGTCAAAGGAAAATATCCCAGTCATAGAACATAAACAGACTGTCAAGTCTTGAATATTAAGAGGTTTCAACCATCTTGTGATACTTTGTTAGAAAGATAAGGTAAAGTTTAATTGATTAGGGTCACATCAGCTGAAATTCTGGAATTTCTCTGGGATTTATTGTATGAATCTTGGCTAATGTTGGGGACTTAAAAAGAATTTACTTGGAAACTAACAGAAGCAAGCCATGGGAAGGCATCCCTCCACATTACATAGCTTTGCTTAAGCCTCAGCTGGGATATCATGTCCGCTTTTGGACACCATACTCTGTGAAAAATGTAGGTCAACAGAAGGCAGTTCAGAAAACTGACAACTTGGCTCTGAAAAAAAGTTGGGCATATTTAGTCCGAAGAAGAGCAGACTGGTGCATGATTTGGTGATCTTCAGATGTGTAACAAGCTGCTGCAGAGCAGAACAGGCAGTCTCTTCTCTGTAGTGGACAGAAAAAGAAATAATGGGCTTAAAGTTTAGAAAGGGAAGTTCCATTAAGTCATTAGGAGAAACTTCCTGATGTAAAGGTAGTTAAGGACTGGGTGAGATTGTCTGGGTCAGCTGTGGAGTCACATTGAAAGTTTCCCATAGCAGGTTAAAGCAGTATCTGTTGAAAACGGTTTAGATTGGTGTCCTCACCAACATGAGTGGTTCTTGAAGTTGCTTTCAGCCCCATTTTCTATGATTTTCACTCATCATGCTCTCTTCTTTCAGGTGATCATGCTTTACTGCTTGGACACTATGGAAATAGCATTACTGGTGTTACATGGTTTTTAGAGTTCAGTGTAGACTTGGAATTAAACATCACAGAGCGGATCAGAATATATATTTCTTTTTTATTATCGAATCATAGAATAGTTGGGGTTGGAAGGGAGATTTAAAGATCATCCAGCCCAAGCCCCTGCAGCAAGCAGGCACACATTCAACTTGATTGGGTTACTCAGAGCCTCGTCCACCCTGACCTTGAATGTTTCCAGGGATGGGGCATCTACCACCTCTTTGGGTGACTTATTTCAGTGGTTCACCACCCTCATTGTAAAATTTTCTTATTTATGTCCAGTCTAAATCTACTCTCTTTTAGTTTAAAAATATTAACCTTTGTCCTGCTAAAAAGATTGTCCCCTTCTTTCTTATAAGCCTCCTTTAAGTATTGAAAGGCTGCAAAAAGGTGTCCCTAGAGCCTCCTCTTCTCTCTAGTCTGAAAAACCCCAACTCTCTCAGCCTTTTCTCATAGGAGAGGTGTTCCAGTCCTCCAATCAGCTTTTGGCCCTCCTCTGGACCTGCTCCAACAAGTCCCTGTCTTTCGCATCCTGAGGATCCCAGAGCTGGATGCGGTTCTCTGGCCACACTTCTTTTTATGCCACCCAGGATACAGTTGGCTTTCTGGGCTGTGAGAGCAGACTGTTGGCTCATGTCCAGCTTTTCATCCATCAGCACCCCCAAGTCCTTCTGCACAGGGCTGCTCTCAATCACATCATCCCCCAGCCTGTATTGATACTGGGGTTGCCCTGATCCAGGTGTGGGATCTTGCATTTGGCCTTGTTGAACCCATTCATGAGGTTCACAGGGGACCACTTCTTGAGCTTGCCCAGGTCCCTCTGGATGGCATCCTGTCCCTCAGGTGTGTCAGCTGCACCACTCAGCTTGGTGTCATCCATAAACTTGCTGAGGGTACACTTGATTCTACTGCCTTGATGAAGATATGAAACACTGCTGGTCTCAGTACAGATCTCTGAGGGATACAACTTGTCACTGATCTCTGTCTGGACATTGAATTGTTGACCACTGCTCTCTGGATGTGCCCATTCAACCAATTTCTTATCCACCAAACAGTCCATCCATCAAATCCATATCTCTCCAATTCAGAGGCAAGAATGCTGTAGAGGACCATGTCAATGGCCTTACAGAAGTCAGGATGAGTGACATCTGTAGCATTTCCCTTGTCCACTGATGTAGTCACTGCATCATAGAAGGCCACTAGCTCGGTCAGGCAAGACTTGCTTTTGGTAAAGCCATGCTGGCTGTCTCGAATCAATTCCTGTCCTCCATATGCCTTAGCATAGCTTCTAGGAAGATCTATTCCATGATCTTCCCAGGCACAGAGGTGAGGCTGACAGGTTGGTAGTTCCCAGGGTCCACATCCTTTCTACCCTCATTAAAAATGGGTGCAATATTTCTCATTTTCATCACCACGGAATTCACCTGACTGCCATAACTTCTCAAATATCATGGAGAGTGGATTGGCAACTACATCAACCAGTTCCCTCAGGACTCTGGGATGCATCTCATCAGGTCCCATAGACTTCCTTAGATTCCTCAGGTCATGAACCTGATCTTCTCTTACAGTGGGAGGGGTTTTGCTCCAAAAGCTGCTTGAGGTAACAGGCAAATCCACACTTAACTTTGTTAAACCAAATCCTCACCCATCACAAACAAGTTGCAGGTTGATGACAAATGCCAGCTAAGCCTTATGTTCTGAGTAGGGTTAAACCAGCATGTGGGCTGTGCTTGGCTCCATAAGAGCTACTTGAAAAATTAGCACACAGCAGGCTGCTCTTTAGCAACCTGGGCTTGGGAGGTGACACCGGCCAGCACAGACTGCTTGGAAATTTCTGTGGGTAGCACTCTCAGGCATGACTCAGTCTGTTGTTTTATGCTGCAGTTCTGTGGAAGATCTCTCATGTCAGAACATGCAACGTGGCAGCATCCCTGTAATTCCTCTGCAAAAATAGATAGAAATGTAAGTCGAAGACTTAAACTTAGTTTCATACTGTTGTGCTGCATATAAGTACAACTTAAAAGTCAAGCAATTGAGTAAAGAATGAATTAAACTGAATAAAAGACAAAATAAAGGTAGCTGCATGTTAAATACAAGGAGGAGCATCTTCCCAGCTGTAAGCCTTCATCAGCCAGAGAGCCTGCAGGTATTTCCATATTGAGTCCAGCTGTGCCTAGTTTCTACCTCTTGTGTCTCCAGTCCCTCCTTCTCTCTGTACTCCTCAGCTCTGGTATTAGCATTACACTCAGACACCAGAACTCAGAAAGAGAAGGGAAAAGAGACACAGGGAACTTGTCTCCTTCCTTCTTGCATATTACAGAACACTGTATGCACTTTCTGGCTGTCAGCGTTTCTAGGAATGGGTTCTTTGCAGAAAAGAGAGTCAGGGATCTGCAGTGCCCCTTGCCTTGGATGGGACCCTGCACTCCGCTGTTCCTGTATGATACAGGCAGGTTTCCAGACCTTGAATGGGGAGCTGCTTAGGTGTGAAGAGTTTCAACAACAGTTCTAGTGAGATACAGTCCTGCCATTCTTGTGCTTCTTGTCACTCAAACCAAGCTCCTTTGTCACCAGAAGTGAAGTCTTTTGCTAGAGCTGATCTTAACTGCCGATGAGATCAGACTTCAATGACTGTAAATCAGCTGCTCTCCATCCCCCTCAACAGCATTTTAACTACATGTGGGATATTAAATATAGGTTGTCTTTTTCAGACCTATGTTTCTGCATTATTTGTTGCTTTAGGAGCTAAAAAAAAACACCACAAGAGACAATGGCTCTACAGTGGCTTTTAGCCTCTCAGGACAAATCCCAGAGCTGACATCATCTGCAATTATGGTGCACAGATCCAACCACTCTGACATAAGGTGGTAAATTATTCATGATTTGGCAGCCACCATAAATGGAGAGTGTGCTTTAATAAACCTCAGAATTGCAAGACTGGTTTATCACCACAGTCCTACTAGGCCTTTGGCCTATCTCTAAAAACAATACTTTAGATGATGGTGATAGAGCCTTAGGGTAGATATATGTGGAATAAATTATTTCCCCTTGATTTCATGTAAGTTTCTTGGCTAATATCTACAGGCAGAAAGATTAAAAACCTTCCCAGATGGTGCCAAGTGGCTTCTGCCCCAAAGATTTTGTAGTATTAACTTAACCAAAGCTGAGTGCAGAGTGAACATGCAATTCCAGAAGATTTAGTGGGTCAGTGCAGGGTGGGAGAAGGGTGAACTAGTAACCCTGGACAGAAAAACTTCCCATCTTGTTCTAACAAACTTGTGCTCACTTCTGCATTGTCAAAGATGAGAAACAGGGACCTGGGCCCACTGGCCTGAGAGGACCAATAACTGTGATAGAAATGGGTGGGAACTGTAATTGAGACTTGCAAGCTTTTGAGTTTTAAGGAACTCAGGTGAATGATTCAAATATATGTAATTCCAGTCAAGGCTATATTAAGGGTTTGGAGAAAAAGGAGAATCCTTTCCCCACATATCGGTCAGTTATATGACAGTCCTAGAATGGGATCGAAAGTTAAAGCTGCTATGAACAACCAGTGTAACTCTTACAGGTAATTCTGCATCATTTCACAGACAATTCAGATTATACTGAGACCATCATGGGCTGCAGAAGGGGAGGAAATAGTCTTTGTTAGCAATATTTTGGCCTAATAGAGACAAGGGACAAACAGAGGCTCGTGTGGTGGTGACAGTACCATTGTCCTGGTTGTCAGGACATGAGAACAGATAGAGAGGAAAACCAGTACTGCAGCCTGCCGTGGCTCTTGTAGATATTCCTTTCTTCCAGGAGAGAGATATGGGCAGTTTGTGCCTCGCTATAGCACAATCTCTAATGTGGATCAGAAACAACTTTTCAGTCCTAAAAGGCAGTTGCTGACGTGTGATAAAGTGTATTTCCTTCTCACTCCTTTCCTTGATTCTTATACAACTTTACCGTATGCCATCATCATCCCTGCAAGGAAAACACATTTATTAACCCGGGAACCCTGGGGAAAATCGACCAGGCTATTGCTTCCTTTGTGACAAGGATATCTTGTTACTCAGAGAAAACCCCTTTGCATCAACTACCCTATTGATTTACTCTGTTCATTGAAGGCCTTTTTTACTCATAATCAGTCACATTATTTAGATGTAAAGTAGAGGCTGGAATAAATTTTTCAGAAAATGTTGAAACTGCAAATGACCATATACTCATGAATTTTCACAGCCAGTAGGGACCATTATGTTCTTCAGCCTGACCTCTTGTATAGCTGAAGCCAGAGAATATGACAAGTAACTTATTTATATGATATTAAAGGAAATACGTTCTTTGTAAACTGCATTTTAACTAGTCATTGCTCAGGGATCATGTGTGTTTTTAGATTGCTTTTATAAGCGATGAATATTCAGTCTCTTTCCTTTCTTGTTTCCAATTTGCATCTTAACATTTCCTCCAGATCCATCTACCTGGCTAACTGGTAACTCTGGATAATGCCAGTGACCACAGCAGCCTTCTGCAGTCCCAGTGTGAAGGTGTGTGCTTGGACATCTGTTTGGAGTGTACTTAAACTCTCTTCATGAAAAACTGGGGGACAGAGAGAGGAATTGCATGTTCAAGAATTAAATGTTCTTTCCTAAACTGAATACTGACAATAAGGTACATTGCCTGTTTGAAATTATTTCTTCCTGCTAGTGGAGATGACGAAAAGTGTTGTAGTTGTCCAGGAAAAAAAAAGTAAAGATTCATTTTTCAGAGGCAATGTACGGTCCTGTTCCTAATCCAAGGGAGGATAATGGAAGATCAGTTACAGTGTATGTAAAACGTCATCCAGGCAGGGATGAGCACGATCTGCCACACGCCTTGTCACCAAAGACATGTGAACATGGGAGCTGCAACTAATAAGCTTCCGTGAGAGACAAGATACATCAGCACAGGCTAAATGTGCTATTGTTGTCCATGTAGCATCCCTTGGCTCCAAGCAGAGCTGGAGTCTGCTTGCACACTGTGGTGTATTGCATTGCCAAAAATTCCTCTTTAGACTGGAATGTCTTTTTTCCATCTGTGATCTGCCCAGGTAATTGCATGTATTAGGATGTTTCACGATGACTGGAGGCAATGGGGAAACCCTTGAAGAAAGAGGAGAGTGCTTGGGAAAGGGTGCTTAGCAGATTTTTGTTAATGAGTCCTGGTGCTTTTGGGGAAACTCTCATAGAAAAGTAATGAAAAGACAGTAAAGATGACTGATCTTAGAAGCTGAAGGAGTGAAATCCAACAAGGTAAGGTATGAGGTGCTGTTTGGCAGCTTACAATGGTTGGTGTAGTTATACTTGAAATGTGATATATAGATTGACTTCAAAAGGAAAAGGAGTAATAGTCAATATCTTATGAAATGCTAAGAATAGAAGTGTCCATCAAATGACAGGTATTGGCCTCCAAGAATGAGATTTATGTATATTTAAATACATCTGGGTGATAAATTTAATGCACGATGTTTTAATGAATGGTAGGAAAAGGCCAAACTCTAATGCTCCTTCCTATTAAACAAGGAACCCACGTAGATAAGATGCACAAGCTGAAAAGAGAGCCCTTTGCAGACGGACTCTTGGAATTTCTGCACCTTCACATAAAAAGCTGTACAAAGAGTTACAAGGACATTGCCGTCTAGCAGCTGGCCAGGTGAACCAAAACACAGCAGTATTACTAGCTACCATCTGGCAAATCCAAGGCCCTCTGCAAAACAAAATCTCAATAAAACACTAAATTTCAGGAAGTCAATAATTTTATTCAATTAGACAGGATAAGTGGGCTGGTGCCAATCTGGTATCTCACACTTGAGTGGGATAGACACAACTGCAGTGGGATGCTGGTGATAATTTCCCCTCCAACAGTCTCGGGTGACCATAAATCTGCTTATGAACATGACATTTCCATGGAAGTTGTTAGTCTCTTACCCTGCAATTTGAAAGAACTGGTCTTGAGTTTTTTGGCATCTAGTTGCATCTGGGTTGGTGTGAATGCTCAAAGGTGGAAAATTTAGAGATGAGGCAGCTAGATTTCTCTCCTTCTTCTGGAGCCAAAAATCAGCATTAGCATGTTGCTCGCCTGAAGCCTGTGTTCTGTCCCCAAGTTCTGCAACAGTGGATGTGGAAGTGTCACATCCACAGATCCTGTACTAGAGCAATTCTCCTCCAAGATTTCTCCTCCAAGACTTTGTCTTTCTTGTCCCAGGATGCTGCCAGAAGATGTACACTGAGGGAGACCTACCCCCTGCACTTTACAGTCTGTCTTGGAGAGCAGAAACATGTTCAGTGCTGACCATTGTAGAAGGGGAAAATATTTTCTGAGTGTGCTGGTGAGCTAATGCAAGCGGGGACACTCCATCTGACCTAGGGCTCAAGGGAGACACTCCTGCATGCCTGGGGATTACTTCAGCAGTGTTTGCACGTGTATGGGTTATTTTGCCTTAGAAAAGCCCAACACAAAAAATCCACCCAGAATTCTAAAAATAGAAAATTTCATGTTGAAGCCTGTAGATATAACTGCTAGATTTATAGCTGCTCGGTGCCATGGAGTTCCCATCGTGGAAAAAGAGGCAGTGCCTGCAGCAAAAATCTGTTTGGAGGAAGCTATAGCAATACCCGTCACTGTTAAAAGGTCTGATTTATAGGAGACAACCACAAGTTTTTTGGAAGAGAATTGTGTGATGGAGCAGACAGCACGGAGAAGGCGTGGGGGATCTAGCAAGACTTAGCAGTGCATCTTGGAAGACAGAAATAACAACACATATCAGCAACAAGTACCAGCAACATGTAATCAGCAAATTTTTCCATTTGTATTTCCTCCATCACTTTTTTCTCCTTGCCCCTTCATATTTGGAGGCCTGCTGTGTCTGAGAGCCAGCAGACAGTCCACTGTCCCTTGGGATGAACACTAGAGCGAGCTTTAACGAGAACTGGAGTAGTGATGATGGCAGAAGTGTGTGCTGCCAAAGTGACGTTCACTCCTGAGCCTTGCTTATGGTAAGAGAGATGCCTGCACCAGCTTATTGAATATTTTAACCCTGACATTCACACCCTGTGTTTTACTACCTGCATCCAGGTAATACTTCTGTTACATACGCACACGTACCAGCAACAGTTTTACAGCTTTCAGCAATTGGTTTTGGTGCTTAAAATTTGGTGATGTTCATGCTTCAAAAGCTGGAATGATAATATGAATACATAAGGTGCCTTAAGGCAATGAAAGTTAGAGGTATTTGTGACGTATGATTTAAAATATGTTGATTAGCTTTTGTTATTCCAAAATATTTCTGTTGGCTATGGATACAGTAAAAATCCATTCCTTGTCTGGATACTCCTTCTCCCCCACTTCCAAGAAATCCAATTTTTGTTTTAAGAATGTGGATGTAATTAAAGGACACGTATTTCAGCAGAAAGTCTTTTAAATGCATAACTGATTATCTACTTCCTGTAATTGCTGGTTTGTATATTGAAACTTAGATTGAGTTGGCAGACAATAAAAGATTACTTTTTAATTAGATATACTCATCCCTATCATTTGGGAATAGGGGTGTTTTCCACCACTGCTATTCTTCCTAACCAGAGCACGCACTAATCTCTTGCTTGATATCAATGTCATTTTTTCCCAAATGAGCAATAAACAGAAGCCTGCCTCACTTGCAGAAACAGCACGGCTAGGCAGTATTTGTCATTTCTGTTTGATAAGATGCTGGTAGTAGGATGTATGCATTATATGACACACAGCAAGACTACGTACCAGGGCCAGTTTAAAGTACTGAGATTCACTTACAATCCCCAAGGATTTTTTATGTTCACTCCTCATTAGAAATTCTGCTTTTAAATCAGAAAATTGTCAATGCAAAATTGCTACCCCCAAACTATTCTTTTATAGGGTCCTAAACTCATATGTTCTTTTGCTTGTGACAAATGAAGCAATAGTTAGCTGTCGTAAAAGGCATCTCACATAACCTCTTGCCCTGAAAATCCCACCTAAAATGACAGCATCTCTAGAGATCTTTTTTGCTTGATAAATTGAGTTACAGCTTACCTTTGGTTTAACATACACTGTCATGGGCACAAGACCTCTTGTTCTGCTGGTGGGGGTGAGCACAGCCATCAGTGTCTGGAGCTCTCTGACGATAGTGTGGTGCAAAGTAGAGTGGGTGCCTAGCTCCTGACTTGGGATCAAGTATGGGCTCCCAATTTATTTTATCGTATGGGGACAGCATTTCAATCCATTGATAGAGTGCCCACACCTCTCCTACTCTACCTGCCCTGCACCACGCAGAGCTGTTTTACTGTTGTGTGGTGAACAACCAATTTCATGGTAAAGTAATGGGTAGTTCTGCATATATTTTTAGCTGTCCTCTTAACGTAGTTCAGCCACTAGAAAAGGAGGTGGCAGAAGCACTGGCCACCTTTCCCATGTCCTCTGAAGAGACTAATATGAGACTATGTGTGCTGGCACAAGTCCTGGGATCACATTTCTAGTTAGAAAAGGAAGTTTTGCAATTTGGGGCACATGGCAAAGATGTCTAAGTGAAACTGAATTTTGCTTGCCCCTAATTTTTGTTTAGCCTTCTTCATTCCACACCTGGAGTCTCCTCTGCTTTTTCCTCCAGACCTTACCCCATTGCAGCTGTCTCTGTAACTTCTATTCATGCCATCTAGGATTGCTTTCCTCTTGACTGCTGTAAATCTCCTTCTATTGCCTTTTTTTTTTTTCCTGTGGGCCTCTCTCTAAACAAAAGGGATGTGATTCTTCTCTCCCTCCCACTGGCTTTAACCTGTTGTAGTTTGCCATGTCATTATTCATGATTTAAAGGAGGCTAAGTGAGAGAAGAATAGTGCACTGAGATTTTCATTATGCCAAAGCCATGTTATTCTCTTCACGCAAGCTATGGTATTATATTACCCTGTCCCTTCGCCACTTTCAAAGGCTTCCTTTCCTCCCGATCGAGCTCGATAATATGTTAAGGACTTTCAAAGCTTGTTTTTGAACTTGCCTGACCTGGCTTCTCTGTCTCATATCCACTCCCACACACATTTATTTGGCTTTTCTAATCTGTCGCTGCCCAGCTTTGAGCATCTGGGTGCTTGTTGTTATTTATACTTTCCATTTGTCTGATGCTTTGAGCCCCTGAGTAATTTTCCCTCTCCCAGTCTCACCTTTGTGGCTTTTCTCGCCCTTCCAGCTGACGGGCAGGCTGTGCCACCACCCTTCCCTTCCACTTCCTCACCTGACACCTGCACTGTGATGCCTCACTGCAGAGCTTCTGGTTGGGTTGAGCTTATTCCTCTTTCTCTTGTGATTTTACAAGATCTAGTGGATTTTCTGACTTGCACCGACTGTCCAGAGACCTCTTGTTCTGCTGGTGGGGGTGAGCACAGCCATCAGCCATGACACCCTTCCCTTGGTACGTTTCCCCCAGATGACTGCCAAAGTGCCCTGCCACTTCGCAACGAGATTTGCCACTCCAGCATCCTCCTCTCAGGGTTGCTTTTCACCTCCTTTCTGCCCCAAAGGGGACACACTGAGCAGGGCATCTGAGAAGGGTGACAGGGTGTCTCCCATGGGGCTGTCTTCTGCTGGGCACAGAAGGTGTGTCTGATGGCAGGTCCAAGGCGTGATTTAGCTAGCAGTGGCAGCACACAGGTATTCCCAACCTCATCAACACCCAGGCACCATTCTGTGATTAAACAGTGCTAATAAAGAGAGCTTTATCAAAGCTGGTGTTTTTCAGGCTGCATTTTAATGCCATTGACTCAGGATTTATGGTCCTGTAACAGGATCCTCACGTTTGCAGACGTAGGCTGCTCATTCCTTCAGTAATTGCTCTGCTGCCCTTTATGTGAAGAAGAGAAAGTGAGAGGTGGTGAGCAGCTCAGTAACCTCTAGCTGCTACTGCATCTTCAGGAGGCCTTTCCGTCTGGCAGGTGTAACCTTTGGAGAAGACATATGCTATCATCACTCTTCCTCTCCACCCACCGAGTTACAGCTGAGGTGATATATGTTTGGATGATTCAGAGAATAACCTCAGGGTAGGGCTGCCTGAAATACCCAGGTGTCAAATATACTCATCATATCTATATAACTTCCTTTCTATTAGGGGACTTATTATAACAAAATATGAGCGTCCTGCTTCCCACCCAGAGCAGCAATTTGCATGTGTATATGTAACTCTTGAGAGGTGTGTGCATCTTCCAAGTGCTGGAGCATATTCTGTGCAGCTTTTTGCTTTCACAGTAGGTCCAATGATGCCTTTCATCTTGGTATGGTATTCATGCATTTGAGATTGCCTAGACAAAAAGGAGGAAAATACATATTAGTATAAATGACTGCATCACTGCTAGAAATTTTTAGGGATTTGCCACACTCCCAAAAGGTTGGATCACACTGACTTAGAGTGACCCTGGGTAAGCTGTGCCTTCCTTTGAGCTTTAACAGCTTTTGTGAGGCTGATGGGTCAGTGGACACCATGCTCTGACTGTGCACCCCTCACCCAGCATGAGCTTTGTACTTTCGTGAGAGAGCTGTGGGAAGAGGTGACCAGGTAATTTGACCATAGGGGAAACTGTGCCAGATGTTCTTTACTCCTTTATGCAGATATCAACCCTGGGACACATGTGACAACCACCCCAGTTGTCTTCCATGGGAGTAAGTATGGCTGGGAAGGAACAGGATTGTGTTCTTGAAATCTCAAGGCGGTTCTCTGTAGCTGTCAAGTTTTTCCCACAAAATCAGCTTATCATAAAACCTCCTAGCTTTCCTGGTTGTTGAGACTGAGATCTCTTCTGCTGACTGTTTCAACAGAAGGTTCAGACCTTTTCTTGAGGGCTTGAGGGGTACTGTAACTGTTTCTCTGCTCACAGCAAAGCAGGCAGCATTGGTGAGATCCTTCTTGCCCTGTGAAATGTGTGTTTTGAGTTATTGTACACCATGGACATACAATCTTTTCACTTACAGCATTTTAAGTTAAGCAAGTCATTACCTCTTTCTGTGATTTCAGAGTCTGTGACTGCTCAGGCAGAGTAAAAATTTCAGATACATTTTCTGCATGTGCCCAGATAAACTATAGAGCAGTGTGGTGTGTCCAGCATTTCCAGGATCCACGAGTCTTTGGTCTGTGCACTGGACAGATGGTCTGTGTATGCATAATAAATGCCATGTGTTTCCAAGCACAGACCATCTGTGAAACATAGGCATAACATATCTGATGCTTCCTGAAAACCTGGGGCAGAACTATGGCAACTCTGTGGCTGATGCTCAGCAATGTGACCATGACCAGAATTTTTAAAGGACTTTGGACTTTGAGCTGCTGATGATTTCAGCAGATCTTCCAGGGCAGATGCTTAGCAGGGCTTGGGCTGTGCATGTGTTAGGACAGATGTTGCACATGCAGGTCCTGAGTAGAGCAAGAAAGCTCTTCACTGGGAAGCTGTTGGAAGCCTATAGTGCAGTGAGGAAGGCTACAGAATACAGCTGGGGTCAGGAAGATACTTTAGCATGAATTCAATGCGATGAAAGGGCTGTGTGGTTCTTCTAACGGAGTTCTGCAAATACAAAAAATGCACCTACTTGCATTGAGAGCAGTTTTATTTATTCACTTATTAACCACCCTTGAAATTACAGTCTATTGTAAAAGTATCACTATTTTCTTCTCCAATGGATACCTGATTAATGGCTTGTAAGCCATGCATGCCCTGTCAAATGAGAGTGATGTGCTTCCCAGCTGATAGCTAAATAATTCTTTAAGTGAGTTATTGTCTCACTTAGTAGCTCTGATAGACTAGACTCCCCACCTGATGTGCCCTCCCCATGCAGAACAAAATTTACTTAAATTTGCTCTAATTTAGAATTAGTATAAACATTCAGCGATGAGAAATTGCCCAAAGGCTTTGCTCTTGAAATTTCCCTGTGGGTTGATTCATATTTTAAGCTCTCCCAAATGAAAAGGTCATCCCATTTATTCCAAACCTTTCGAGAGAAAAACCTATAGCCAATATTTATACAGGAGAACACTCTCATTAGCCCACTCCTGCTGCCTCTCAAGAATATTTTGAAGATTTTTCAAATTTATAACTCTCCCAACTTTCAAGGAATTAAGAGAAGATAGTCTTTTGGATCAGACTGCCTGTTCTAGAGGAGGAAAATGCCAACACTGGGTTTAAAAATGCTCATTGTCCCACTGGGGTCCTCACTGTCTCTGGAGTTCCTGGAGCAGGTGCCCTGGAGGCAATTCAACAGCAATTCATACTCAAGTTCGTCTTAACCTGCTGTCTAAGCTCACCTCTTTCTAGACAATGTGGTGGTGTTGAGTCATTGGCTGGACTTGATGATTTCAGAGGTCTTTTCCAGTGTCAATAATTCTGTGATTCTCCGATTCATTCCTCTCATCTTCCATTCCCTTTCATTTTCTTTCCCTTTCTCTGGGGACCACCTCTCTACTTTGGTAGCTGCAATCCCAAGAAGACAGAGATACTTTTGAAGGCGTTAGGCTTTTTGAGCTTAGCTTCTCTCTCAGATGTGGTCCTTGCTATCCTTTTGTTATCATCAGCCATCCTACCATTCTTTATCACTACTGTCCTTGCTGAAAAATCAGTGTAAAACATCTGTCTAATTCTGGGGCTGGAACCTTCAAGTCAAATTCTTGCCTATCTGCTCCACTCCTTTCCCCGCTGTTTATTTTATTCATAGGGTTGAAAAGAACATGTCTGTTTACTTCTGGATCCTTTGCAAGGTCATGCTCCACTTGAGTTTTGGCATTTCTCATTTTAGTCTCAAGCTTCTTGAACCCTAAAGTACTGTTCTCTTTGCTGAGTTGTCTTTTTTCCATTCTTTGTTGGCTGTGGTTGGTTGCTATTATCCTTTATTGGGGTGGCTTGCCCATTCACTTACATTTAGAGTAATTTTTACTGGCTTTGTTTTTCCCTAGCTTGGGACTTGTGCTGGAGATAATTTCTATACTTTTGGATGAAAAGAATCTCAGGCCTTTCCCACATCTACGCCTTTCAGTTCTTTAGTCCAGATGAGTTCACTAATTAGTTCTCTTAATTTCTCAGATTTCGCTCATTTTGAAATATAGAACCTTAATTACAGGCCTATTTTTGTTTACTCTTCCATTTAATTTAAACTGAATCAACTTGTGATCGCTCAGTCAAAGGTTATTTTCTTTGATCACTTCTTCCATAATGTGCTTGCTATTTACCAAAACGAAGCCTAAAATAGCATCAGTGGTTCAGCGCTCTTTGGTGAATTAATTTGTTGGCAATTACATCTAAGACTGTCTGGGACACGCTGCCAGTAGAAGCTTCTGTCTCTGTAAAACTGTATTTATTTCCTTCAAATCCTCAAATTTCATTCCTTAATGACATGGTGCATCATCTGCAATATTGATAAAGAAGCAAATCAAACAGAGTACGCAACAGGGAACATTTTTATGTCACTTTGTGATTCTTTAATGCTGTATAAGTTTCTGGGACATCCCATCTCATACAACATGCAGGGAAATGGTTCAGAGATGGGCAGCATCACATGGTATGTAGTTCTGTGAAAGTTCTTGCCACAGGTTGCTGTGCCTGTTTATAGAGCTCAAAACAAACAAGCAAGCAAGCAAGCAAACACATCAGCCCTAGAAGAAAAGCATCCATTGAAGACTGCTGACAGCGCCTCTGACTTAGGAAGCCTGTGTAGGCAAGGTGGTTATTCTCAGAGAATATCACTGCAGGCTTTCTCTCTTATGCTGTGCCCTCAACATCTGCCTTTGGCCATTTTTGGGACAACAAGCACTTTTAGTCTGCAGAACTACCTCTATAACCCCATGTCCAGTGATGAACAAAGGCCTTCAGTGTACTGCGGGTTATATATAATACCTCCGGAATGATTCCTAGCTCACAGGCAGGGATAACGTAGGAAGATTAACAGGAATTTACTTTTTATTTTCCTCACTTTGGATAGTTGTACATGCCTAGGTAATACTCAGTTCTGCATTGTATGCTTGCCATTTCTGCTTAATTTCCAGGCACCTTTTCAGCTGGAAGTGGTCTCAGTGTTTTCTCCATGCTCTGGTGGGCAGCACATCACAGAATGAAATGCCAGGGAAGCATAGACTTCTGCTTGGGATAATCTAAGGAATAAAGGTAGGTGAAGTCAAACAATTAAGAAAATGTGATTGACTAATAAATATGACCAAGTTAACGGCCTTATGCATGGCATAGCTGTGCCACAGTGTTCCTAGGCAGCACAAATCCTGTGAGCCCACTTGAGACCACTGCACTCGGCCACTAACATTTATCCTGTTCTGTCTATCTCTCTGTTTGCAGAAGATGCTGCCAAAGCTGCGTTCAGAACATGCAAACCTCTACAGCTGCCTAATGTTCCTTTAGTCTTTCAGATATGCAGCATTCAATCTCCTTACAGTAAAAAACACAAGTTGTTTTAAATTCTGCGTCTTCCTAGAAGATCTGAATTTTGATGTATGACCCTTCAAACCGAAGTGGCAGTATGCAGTTGTCAAACGTACTTTGGAATTGCTCGAGCAACGAGTGTGTGTTCAAAGGTCTGGGATCCTCTACCCCACCCGTAGCTTATACAAAGACCTAGACCCATCCTGGCCCATGTGGGTGAGTAGTCTTTCTTTCCTGGATTGTATCCATCTCCAACTTTTTGTCTTGTCTGTTAAGGTCATTAGTTCCTTGGCCAAACTCTCTGCACTGTTTGTTCAGAGAACAAAGAGATTATAGCTTGTCCCCTAGACACTACTGTAATGCTTCTATGAATGATTCTTTTTTAAAACTGCAGGGATCATACTGGTGAACTCCCACATGGGTGCTTCCAGACTGGTCATATGCACATCATTCTGATGATCAATTTTTTGTGGTCGCTTTGAAAAACACCAGTTTACTATGTGTTCAATATGAAGAGGAATATAAAGAAGCAGTGTTCCTACTATGTCTCTCATGAGATAATCCCCTTTGGATATTTTCCAAACTTCCTTCTTCCTGAGGATTTGTTTTTAGAGTTTTTGTCCCTAAAAATCTTTGATCATTGTGCCTACATTAGTCTGCATTTGGAGCATCTTCAATTAAAACTCATCAAAAGTTGACAGTTTTTTTTTTAATTCACAGATACATTTAATAAAAACTTTTAAATTCCTTCCTACTCCTTCACCACCCAGAGTTCCTACTTTTTAATTAAAACATTCTTTCTTAAAACCCTTTAATGCCAGTCTGTGACTGATTGTTTCAGTGTCTCCTCAAACACAGCATTGGAATTTTCATGTCTTCTTCAGCATTTCAGACTACTTTTCTGGGGCTGTCTCATCCCTTTTCTGACTCTTTGGCATGGTTATTTTGTCCTTTCATTTGTACTTACAATCTCAGGAAATACTCCCTCAGTTTTTTTCTGTGTAAGGGTCACCAGGAGCTTGCTGTCTTCATGTAACCTACCGGTTCCTGTCTCATTTAGTGGCTGCTAAGCCTGGTTAATAGACTGACTCACCAAAATATTTTGCATCTCTGTTTCAGTTGAAAGAGCCCTTTTGCATCAGCATGCATTTATGTATAAATATGTATGTGCCATCCTGCTAACTTAGGGTTCTATTTACCTGCTCGTGTGTCTGTCTATCAAGCACTGCTCTCGATGGAAATTACTTCAATGTCTCTCTGTTACTTTGAAGTGATTTCTAGACAGCTACTTATCAAAGGATATTAACATTGATGGCAGATCTATTTCCCTATTCCTGCAATTAACAATTCTATCCATTGAAACTGTTTTTGTGGGCCCGTGACTGAGGCAACAAAATGAGAAAATTGTATCTGGGCATGCAGTAATACTTTGTGTAGCAGAGGGCAGTAGGACCAAATACAAGGACTGAGCAAATGTGGTATTCCACTAAGCACAGAGGGAAAGAGGAATTCAGCTCCATTGAATTCAGTTAGCCATTAACTTCAGCCAGGCAAAGAATCACTCCCCCCCCCCCCCACCCCGCACACCTTCTCCCTTACAAGATACTCACATAAGCAGATATCCTGAAAGCTGGTCCTGACAAAAGGTGCTATGTAAGCTGTGGCAGTCTTAAATACAAAGGGATTTTTTCTTCTATTCCCCTCTATTCTTTGATGTGTCATTGCTTTATACATTCTGAAGTTTGGTAACTGTCAGGATTTTTGGACATGACACGTTCATCTTTGTTGATCAGGAGCACTGTAAGTCAGACTGATTTGAGCAGAACGATTATTTGACGAGGGCTATTTACTCCCTCTGGTTTGGGGCGTCTTAACATAGATGGCTGAATTAGGTGTCCAGGCTCCCTGTTCAGTGACAGGAATTAATATGGCCTGTTTTACATGAAAGCTCATCCAAATATCATTCTTGGACTATTGTGGGAACACTATAGGATGCAACTCCTGGAAAAATTACACAGGGACTGAGTTTGCAAGGGGAAATAGTACTGTATTCTTGCCTTTCTCACAATTCCTGGAACCGGCAGGCACTAAATTGAGCTCAGCAGCAGATCTGCTCTGCACACCAGCACTCACTGCTGCAGCTGGTATCAGCATGACTGTCACTGTGCTCTCACTATGGCAATCCTTTCATATGATACATGAGATGTTCCTGGCCTGGATTCAAAGGGCAAAGGGGAGAAGGATAGCAGTACAGACTCTGGCTTTTGAGCATTTTGTTTACTGGGGATATCCTTTTAACCATTCAACAGTGTATACTGTCAGGTTAGGGGAAAGTCATTAATGTTGCCCTTGCTAAGAGGATCAAGTAATAGTGCCATATGCTCTTATGAAGTGAAATGCAATCACTGTCTAGAAGACTTTTCAAAAGCCAAATTAGACTTATTTTTGCTTATTTTGCCTTACCTTGAGGCTATACACCATCACTTCTTCACCAATGCCACTGAAGTACCTAAATATACAGGTTGCACCTGTGCAAAGCAGAGATCTAGAAGAAACAAGAGTTTCTTCCTTAAACAACTGTTTCTCTACTGTGTGACTCTTTTAAAGCAAAGTTTGCTTGTTCCCTGTGTAAGCCAAGTTCCGTGCTACCACTCCTGGAGAGCTGCTTATCACGACTTCATCACTACAACCTCCCTAACTAACTAAAGACCACCACCAGGCTGGGTTTCCACACCCCTCTGCAAACACACAGAGCTCCCTAGATAGATATGAAGCCTTGTCAGCTCCATGAAGTCACCGCAGTGAGAGAAAAAAAAAATAAAGGACAAATTAGTAGCATTGGACCTGGTGCATTCTTTGCAAAAGGCTAAAATCTGTTTTGGCTTTCACCTTAATCCACCCCTGCTGACATCCATCAAGCATAAATCAGCACAGAGCCTGGCCCCTGTACTGTGCAAACATTAACTAATTAATCCTCCTTATAGCTATTGGAGACTACAAAGGAGTTATTATTATACTTCTCTTCATAGAGTGTGTTACTGAGGCAGAGAGGGTAAATGATTAAAGGACAGACATAGTGATTGTCTGAACTTGAGTGCAGAAGGACTCTCAGACATTTCTGCAGCACTTTTTACATGTATTTTTAGCAGTCCCAGCTGAGGAATAAAGAAGAGAAGCGGCACAAGCTATTTTGAGACAAATTTCAGGGCCTTATCCTCATCTGTGTTACACTCATAAATCTGGAGAAATTCCATTTGCTCCTTGGGGGGTTTATAGCAGCTGAAAAATCAGAGTCTGGCCCATCATATTAATATAAAATGTGAGGAAAAAATATCCAACAAGAAGCAAAGGGCAATACAGAAAATAGGTTTGTTAAAAGCAAATTGGTTATGTTTGGGTTTTTTTTCTACATTAATGCTCTCCAGGCCTCTCCTCTGTATTCTCAAGGAAATTACTTCGTTATATCAGTGAACTATATTGAAAATGAAATCAGTGGTAGCACCAAATGTGCCCAGACATGACAAGACTTTTAAATAACGACAGAAGAATTCTATCTCCTTTCCTGTTTGTTCCATGTTAACTTAAGGATATTGGTGCTGACTTTCTGGAATGGCTGCAGCAAGCTGTAAATGATGTATGAAAATGAAATGAAAAATCTCAGCCCAGGCCACTGTGCACAATCACTGTGCAGCAATCACTGCTGAGCAAAGTTAATAGCTGTTTGCTCCTGCACACTCTGACGTGAGATGGAGCCAGAGAAACCATCAGTGCAGGAATTGGAATAATTACCCCAAAAATACCCTGGACAGAATGTCTGCTGTTTCTTTGCTCAACCTTAGTTTTGGTGCTGGTGTCCCTTAGAGAGTTGAAAGGGAAGAGACTCAAATGTTTATAACCCTCCTGTGTAAGGCAAGTGGTTCACTCATAGGAAAGCAACAAGTCAGACCGTGATGTCACCTTTCCAGGTCCGGTTTCTTCCTGCCTCTGTTTCCCAACTTTGTTTACTGAACTCTATGCCTTTTTTACCCAACTCTATGTGTTGAAACACCAACACCCCTGGGCTTTAGGACTGTTTGGATAAGAGAGTCTTGCATCAAATGGGCATAATTAAACGGGTGCATGTGTGTGGGTGCGTTAACACCTGGTGATTATGTCAGCGATGCAATAGGCATGGTGACAGAGGACATTTCTGGTGACCCAGTTACTGAGAGACTCTCTGGTAGTCACACTGCAGTGCAACACTGCAAACAGTGATTATTAATACCATTAAAAATTCATGCCAGCCCAGGTTCTGCAAATGCTCTGCCATGTGAAGAGTCTCTGTGGAGATAAAGAAAGCACTATACAAGTGTAGAAAGCCAATGTCTGGGCTAATGATGCTGTGGCTAGAAGTTGCCCTTCAGAGCTTTGGGCTTGACCTACTCCTATGTCCTCAGGTGATCGACCGACCAAATGTTTCAGCTGACATCCCTCATCTGGCATCCCCTTTTGGACATTTACTGTGTAGCTCTCTGCTCCTCTCGTTCCTTTTTGCACAGGTGACTTGTACAAGTGTAAACTAAAAGCAAAAGAAATTAAAAACTAATACAAATGAAGGAAAAAAGCTCTTTATGTGATACTCTTTCACAACCTAGAAGCAAGGGGAGATGGGATTTAATTTAGTCCAGTCCTCTGCTGCATTTCAGATAAAGGATTTTTAATCTAGTTGTAGGTTGATAAAAATACCCCTCTCTGATCCTGCAGGCAACTTTTTCTGCCAATTTTCTTTGCAGAGAGGAAGAGAGGGGAAGAAATAATTGAAAGAAAACTGCCGCATAGAAAATGACACTGGTGGAGTAATGTACTTTGCAACTGTGTGGTCTGCCAGATCCTTGTTTTCTACTATTTTTTTCTTCCTTTTACTTCAGAAATTTAAACTATTGGTAATCATCATCATGATTAGGTTATTTTTTTCTTTTTCTTTTTTTTTCCCCTTTTTTTTTCTCCTTTTTAAAAAAAATTTATTTTTCTGAGCACTAGCCAGGTAGCAGTCTTTCAAATACAAAATGATTTCTCTATTCTGGAGTGTTATTTCAACTTTCACAGTACAGCTTGTTCACTTCCACCCCAAGCAGAAAATTTTCAGGGTTAATTTATTCATCTAATTGCTGGATGCACATGTGGTATTGCAGTCCACAGTGATTTTATGGACTTAAGGCTATGGTAATGACTTAATAAACATGCATGTGTACATGATTTGAAGGCAATATATTCTCTTGAATGTAATGTTTCAGAAAACATGGCATGAAAAATAAAAGGGTAGCCAAAGGCATATCTCAGTGGAGGCGTGAAATGCTGAGCTTTTAGTATTTTTTCCAAATTAAAGACTCTGTTTAGAAAAGGTATTACCTGTCCAGTTTTCTGACAATTCATGAGCATTTGAATGATCAAAAAAAACCTCACAACACAACACTTTTTCAGCTTCCCTTGCTTCCAAGTTATTCTTTCAAGCCCTTGTCTAGGCTCTTAAAGTTAGTGTGCACATATCCACAGGAAAGTAAAGTTGAGCTGAATGGAGAAAAGGAACAGGACAAGTTTGACAAACAGCTTTCAGGAAGGCCCTGCTAGAAAAATCTCTGATGTGGTCTGTGAAAGGGTGAAGGGCATTGGAAGGGAGGGAAAAATTTCATGGGCTGTTGATTGAGGGGTTGGTGAATTAAGCCACGCCAGCTTAAATGAAACCCAACACAAAAGCACCTCTGTTAAAGTGTATGAATTTACACTGGTTTAATGTTAAAAGGAGGAGGGGTTGGACTCTGTAACTGTTAGGCAATTTGTTACGCTTGAAAGTTAAAATGATTTTTGATTGTTCCATGGGCAATTACTAAACCTGATGGTCTGGATGCAACTTCTCTCTTGAGAATTAAGTGAACACTGCCAAGGCTGGGAGGATGTGCCTAGGGATGCTCACCCAATGCATGGCTCCATCTTACCTCGTTCCTCACTCACTAACCCAAACCAGGGTACCAGCCGAGATGGGCATTTGACCAACCCCATGTGGCAGATCCTTTGAAGGACAGAATAAGGTGTCCTTGAGGCTGTCTCTGTTGCCCTGCCATGACTCTGAGGTACAGTGGAGACCTTTGTCTTTCCTGGGGCTCCCCTGCCTCCAAGAAGCCAAATTTAAGCAATGTTTCTGTTAAAGTAAGGAGATAAGATTGAGAACTGAGCCATTGAGGTGCAACTTTTTGGAAACCTGTAGCGGTTACAGCTGTCAGCTGTCTTGGTGAGAGCTGCACTCCCTTCCCCCCCGACATGCTCAATCCAAAGGCAACGGGATGGTTATTATGGATTTCGGTTGGTTTATTTGGCCTGAGAGAAGGTATGATGAAGCGGTCTCTCACTTCCTCATCTGCTCTCCTGGATACTTAAAAGCAGGAGCGCTGTCTGTGCATCTGGACATCCCCGCAGAGCAGCTGTAGGTTCCTTGCTCGTATCCAAAAGGGCCATGAGTTCCCTCTGCCCTTGGCATGCAGCACTGTGCCTCCATTCTGACTGTAGTTCCTGTGCTTCTTGCTGCTTCCTAGCCTCATTATTTTTCATTTTGCTACTGCTAGTTTTGCTAGTGAGATCCCATTTGTCAAAACTGCTTTACTGAAGCAGGGGAAAGATTGGGCTGGGAGAGTGAGGTGCACAGCATCACAACAGATGAAGTTACTTCCACAGTGCAAGATCGCATCAGCAAAGAACTGAAGGTGACTGCAAGCACATTCTGGAGAATGTCATTCATTATTTGTACGTACAACCAAGATGAAGCTACCTCTCCTTGCCCTCTTGGGAGATTCTATTTAAATGAAGAGATGGCAGGTCTTTTTTCAAAGAGCAGGCAGGCTAACCAAACAAGGCAAGGACAGGAGAAAATAAATATTACTCTGAATACTGAGATCAAAAGCAAGGCTTAGAGATGCTAAATGATTTGCCTGAGTTGATATAAGCAGTCCATAGGAGAGCAGCAGTGGGAAGTGAAGCCAGAGGCTCTGACCTGGGTGAGCAGTGTCCTCTGAAATACTATGTGGTCAAGAAAATGGCAACATCATCAGAATCCAGCTGTTGCCTGTGAACTCTGATATCTTAAAAAAGTGACAGCATTAAAAAAGAATGTTTAGTTTTCTGACTGTATTTTCCTCATGTCAGAACAATTTTTATTCCAGAATTTTCATTGTTATTTGATACTGTTACTGTATTTAGTGGCTAATTTAATAGTTATTTTTGATAGTAAAACATTTTGAGATTCCTGAGTCTAAATGTTCCAGAACTCCTGTTCTCAGAAACATTTGCAAATTAACTCCTTGTTACGGCTTTGAATGAAACGAAATTGGAATATATTGGCATTTGTCACAAGGACAAGCCTTTTTCCAGTGAAGGATGGAGAGCAATGTAGTTTTTATTATTTTTTAAAGATTGTCTCTTCTTTCATCATCTCCTCTTACCTAGTTAAAAGTAGGAATGATATTTATTGCATGGAAATACATGATTGCAATACACTTGTGTGGTTATCAGAAAGACTTAGTTCTTAAATACCTGCAAGAACCAATTTTTGCCTGATATACTCCAGCACTATGAATATTACCCCTCAATCAACCATCCTAATTCCTCCAAATTAAAGAAAGATCATTTAGAATATTACCATGAACACATTTTTGTTATTAACACCAACTTCATCCTCTGCATCAAAAAGAAAAAAACATTTTTATGCTTTTCTTGAGATAAGGAATAAGGTTTTATTTTCTTGGGTAAATGAAGGAGAGCTTGGCTCTTAACTCTTAATTCTTTGCATTTGTGCTCAAAACAGAGCACATCCTGGATTCATTTTTTTCCCCTGTTGTCACAGGCTGCATGGTCCCAAAGGCTGCTCCATTTAGCAGGGAGTTAAGAAATTGCCCCTGACAGACATTCCTGTCAATATCAGTGAAGGGTTGTTTGGTGGGAAAACACCTAAAGTCAACACAGGGAGGTACTGGAAATAGCATTCAGATGGTTGGGGGATATCTAGTGGGTCAGATGGAAACACCTGAAAGAGCTGAGCAGAAGAAGAGTAAGGAACCATTTAATGGAACCATTTAATGATTGTGAAACTGCGTTTCTCTTTTGGCTACTAGGATTTTGCTGGAGCAGTTGCCTGCTAGCTAATAGTGAATATCTCTGTTGCTGGTAGAGGCAGAGGTTTTCCTGTTGATTTATACTTGGCTCAGGCGTGAAAACCCTGCCTTGAGGTTGAGGGTAATTACTACTGCATAGCAAAGACATGTGGGGCTGATTAGTTCCAGGCTAGATAGGAAGAGTAGGTGGATGGTTCCGAGGTATAAATGAAAATGAGACAGATGCTTTGCTCCTGGGAAGTCAGTGTTTAGACTGAGTCTTGTTCCAGATGAAGATTTGGGTACCCAAAGGAGGACAGAGGTAAAATTAAGTTCTGCAGGGCAAAACTGTAATGTGAATCATCTTGCTCCCTAACCCTGAAAGTGTCTGGGTTCAATATTTGTCTAAGTATCTGGAGTAGCACTTCTGTGTGCCCAGGGCTGCCCTGGCTGATTATGATCCAGGGACTTCACCTGAAAGTACTTTGAGTACCAGAAAAACCTCTCCTGATATGTGTGGGTGACTGTTTTAGCTACCTGAGAAGAGGTAAAGACCACGTTGGTTATATCCAAGGAGAGGCAGCAGTGAGAAGGGTACGTCGAGGACTGCAACTCTGAGCTTAGGTGACTAAGTTCTGCCTCATTCCTGCTTCTGTGCCTGAGCCTGTTCTGGGTCCAGGAATGATGAACAGCTGTCTGTGCTGGTGACAGGTGACTGAAGAGAGACCATGACTACCAGTGCTATACCTGTCACAAGGAAATTTTTTAGTGATAAGAAGGATGCACTTTAGGTTCCCTGGCAATGCTAAATGCTGAGCTGCAGCTCTTCCTGTGCATTAATGAAACACCAGCAAAGTTAAGAGTGAGTCTCATCCCAGAAGAACTGGTTAACTGTTTGGATATTTTTTGTCATTGCCTTCTTTCTTTCTTTTTGGTTCATAGAGCTTTGTTGTTATTTTTTTCCATTACACAATTTTATGCCATTATGCAGATGAATCAATCTTATGAGAATGGCTGTGGCTGTCCTTTACTGATGGGGGAGGAGGGCAGGAGGAATGGCTTCAAGCTCTTTTAATTACTGATCTCATTAATTACCCTCCAAACCAAGCGGGCTTTTGCTCATAGCTGTTTTACACAAGCCAGAATATCCTTCTGGAACTAGTTTACACCTGAAAGGGTAATTGCTTCCTGACTCTACACTTATGTATTCCCAAAATCCAACAGCATGTCATCCAGCGTCATCCTACACTTCCTCCCTCTACAAAACTGGGCTTGCCTCAGCTAGGGAAGTTCCTTATTTAGCCCCATCTAAAGACACCTGTCTAATAACAACTCAGGAATAGCCTGTCCTCTACATGCCTGATATAGTCAGGACCAGCATTTCCATCCTTTGGTTTATATCTTGAAATAAATGGGTCTGGCAAAATGCACACAGGCAGGGGCAAAAGGGATAGAGCTGTGAATGAGCACCCGCTTGGCAAACCCTCACCCCTGAGCTCCTCCTGCTGACATTGCCAGCTACTGTGTTTTGACCCATGGGAAATGGTGGTGCAGTGCCAAAAGAACAATCAAAAAAGTAAAAAAAAAGCCCAAACCAACCTACGAGAAAACCTCCTTCCTCTGGTGGTCCCCAAGCAAATGTGATTCTGGCAAGGAAGGAGGATAAAAATGATCCCCTCTGTGGGTGTACTGCACTGGCTCGGTGCTGCCACCACTGCGGTGTTGCTGCTCTATAGGCACTTTATGAGTGATGTGACAGCTTCCCTGACTGAAGTAATTCCAAGTACTGTAACATGAAGTGTCAAGGCAGACAGTAGAAAACATTTCAATCCTTTTCAATAGAACAAAGCACTATTCTCTTGACGGCTTTCAAATGCATATTGTTTAGCTATTACATGCTAACCTTGACTATTATATTCCAAGCATAATAGCAATGGGAGCTTTCTGCTTTTTTGTTCATCAGTGATCTTGGTAAGAGAATTTCTTTTCCCTTTTTTTCTTTTTTTTTTTTTCTTTTTGGTAGGGTCAGTTAAATATTCAGTCATAAAGAATTTAAAAAAAAGAAAAAAAAGAAGAAAAGAAATATTTATGTTGCAGTAGCAGTGAGAAAGAAGTCTGAGGTTTCCCCTTGTGTCTCAGTTTTCAGGTGGGTCAGATGGTTCCCAGTATGGATTTTTACCCAAGTGTGGCTTGTACTTTTCTTGACAGAAATCAAAGACTGCAAGTGCATCCTGCCTAGACTGCTCATATAGCTCTTGACAAGCTGATGCTAAAGTGACTGCAATGTCAGCTACTGAAAGCCTCAGGCAACGTACAGCAGGTAAGCGGTTAATTAAAGTGATTCTTCAAGGATACCTTTAAGGGAACCTGGAGCGTTTCCAAATCTCCGCAGGGAGTTATTGATGGAAATTGCTGCTCAATGTTTTCTCTCAAGGATACACACAGAGTGGGTTACCTTAACTGTTTCTGACATTTCTTCTGTCTGACCATGAGTTTTGTGAGATGGAAAGATTAAATTGCTCCTGTAAGAATGAGATGTGACACAGGTGAAAGCCAGAGATAAAGATACAGAAATGTGTAAGCAACACATGAAAACTCCTGATAAAGCCTGAGCTCTTTGCTTAGGATGAGGCAGGCCATGCACGCTGGAGGACAGAAGTTCTCCTTGTTCTTTTAGAGGGCTTTGTAGTCTGCTTGGCCAAAGGTCTGACTGATTTTTTTGTCCCATTATCCTGTGCTAACCTTTTCCAGCTTCCACCATCCCATTTATTCCTCATATTTATTTTTTTCCCTCATCTCATTCTTCACATTTGAACTGCAACATAATTTCGTTCCACTGACTAAATTCTTTCTCAAAGTAATGCAATTCCCACCCATATCCAAATCCTTCTTCCTGACCTCTTCATCTCTTCCCATCCACTCCTACTTTCTCCCTTGCACCAGCTCCCACTCCCATTTTTCCTACCCCAAACTCGAACTCCAAGATTACTGTCTCCCACTGCCATCCCTTCCCCTCCAGTGGCTCCAGCTCTTTCCTCCCTGCTGGTTGATTTTTTTCTCCTTCCTCGGTGCCAATGCCTGACAGAGAAGGAGTCACTGATTATATGTCTTCATTGTAATTAAACTGGGCCAGAGCCCATTCTCTGGCACTAAGAGCAAGTGGCACAGCCTGGCTCACATCCATACAGCTAAACTCTCTTCCTCCCATAACAGGATGGCTTTATCCTTTCTGCCTATTGGGAACAGCCCTTGGCAAGTGCTCCTCTCTGAACTCTGCCCAGACACAGTCTCTGAGAGTATTCCCTAGGACAAGCCAAAACTGTGCCAGGGAGCATGCTAATAATTAAACACTATAGACTGTGCTACAGGCCTCGGTGCTGTTTAATTTACTCATAAAAATGCAGCTAAGAGAGAGAGAAGCAACATCCTTGCTTTCAGCTGAGATATAGACCCAGGCTGCAGTTACAGGGGTTGATTTGGCCCGTGCAAGGACAGCAGACTCTGAAGGCTGAGTGGGAACCTCTGGAAGTAGTTATCTTTCGAGCATAAACTTGGCTAAATATGGGCAGGGTTTTTAAACGTAGTGGGGGTGTGGGAAGCATGTCCTTGGTTACACTCCGGCCCTCCAGCCACCACTGCCAAGTTCCTGCCCTCAAATATAAGCTTCCAAGCACGGATTTTCTTGGGATTTTTAAATATTAGCAGAAATACATAACTTTGCCTGCTTCCCCCTGAGGTGAGGATAGCAAAATTCAGCTGAAAGAGAACACCCACATGAGAAATTTTAGCTCCTTTAGTTAACATTTAGCAAAATCTGTAGCAACTGAGAGCAGGGTCTTACGGCATGTAGGTAGTGTAGAGCATTTTAGTAGTAACACCTTTAGCTGCCACACATAAGTGTGAGTATACACGCAGACTGGGGGATTGGTGCTGGCATAACTCCTTTGTCAAATCTCATTTACCTGAGACCAAACCAATGCTGTATCAAAAGGAAAGTCCTAAGATTTTGGGATGCATTTGGGAATGATATTCTGAACCTGTTTAGTGGGAGATTACGCGAAGGCAAAGACAGTGCTGGTCCTCTGGCTGCATGGCAAAGCACTGCAAACCTGGGACCTTGCTCTGAACCAGGGAGATGTGGAAATCCTCCACAACCAGTAACTCTGATATTCCCCCCTCTTGTTTTTATGGCTGAAAGGGTTTGAGATAAATTGCATATGTACATCCAGGTGTGTAACACACTCGGTATCTGTGCATATGTGCACGTATTTATAGATTGCCAAAGTCTAACATCACTCCATAACAAAATTGTTGCAGTCATCAGGTTATTGCTGTTTCCATAGCTTTAGAAGTATTATATACACCCAGTAGTAAAACCAATAAGCAATTACTGTGTTACTTAATTCTAATACCACTTTTGAAATATCCGTGTATATTTTCTGAAGATTTTGCTTGTCTTTTAAGTCTGAAATAACAGGCAACCAATGTCTGTAATCCACCTGATTACTTTTTTTGAATATATGTGCTCGTAGATTGGATCACTGATTGTCTGCACTAATGTGCTGGTTTGAGGATAAAAGTTTTCTATGGCCATATTACCCTGAGGTTGCTGAGGCTGCTCAGGACACCTCCAGCTGCTTCCAGCCTGTCTATGTGGCCATTACAATAGGGGAGGCGGGCCAGCTGTGCCTATGGGGAGGAAATGATGGGTCAGGTGACCCAAATGGACCAATCACAGCAGTTCTTCCCATGTGCTCAGTATAAAAGGGCCCTTAGAAGAGGTCTGGGTGTGTTTTGGTCGTTGCTGTGTCGGTAGGATTGTTATTGCCTGTTATTATCACTACCTGTGCTGCTGGTCCTGCATCCTGTTTTTGTACTGGAGAAGAACATCATGCACCAAGACAGACTATCTTCACCTATCTCTCTGAGCAGGTAGCTCTAAGGGTTTTTTTTGTGTGGACTAATTACTGGGGTCCTGAGCTTAGGTCTGTCTGTCTGCTGCTAAATCAAGTTGTGGACTTTTCCAGTTGGGACCTGGTTACTATTTGGAAAGTGTGTTATGTGTCTGTGTATTTGTTTATATATTCGAATAATTTCTATATGTATATATAATTCACCACATTGTTTTTTATTATTTGTATTATTTTCTATTTCATTAAACCTATTCATTTTTTTCCTAATCCTAAAGTCTCTCTCTCTGGTTGCCCTGTTATCGTCCCCTGGGAGGGTGATGGTGGAATTATAGAGAGCATCTGTCACCTGGTTATTTGCTAAAGCCTTGACAGCTAATTTGTCTTGACTAAAATATAAGATTTGGCCTTGCAGACAGCAATATGTTCATCATCTCGTGCTTCGTGTAATCACCTCTTTGTGTCTAGCATGATTGAGGATAAGTATGGGGATGGCTGAAGTGTTCTGTATGCTGTTTTGTCCTCAGTTTCCCCTTGCCAACCTGGGGACTTTGTCCTCTCCTAGTGCAATGATAGCTGTGTAGGAGGTTGGAGTTGGGTTCCTCAGCCCCATATCTGGTTGTGTGGCCTGAGGCAGAACTGTTTTCTTCTGTAATAAGGTGTGCCCGGTTGCACACCTTAGCTTAGGATGGAGGTGGTCTTTGGTCATCCGATCTAGTACAAGGATCCTTGCTTCCTACAGTTCCTTTCCCCAACCCACCCCCAACCAAAATCCTATTGTCTTTGAGTGAAACCAAAACAGATGTTCAAACTGCATGTGTATTAGCACACAGTAAGTCAGTCCAAGGCAATGGCAAAACTCTGATGCGCCTGTCTTGTGTTAGAGGGGTAAGTAGTAGTGTCTTTGTGCATTGTGTGGGAACTGAAAAGGCTGTCTTGCTGGGGAGATTGGCAGGGGGAGACTATTAATACACAGATAACGCTCTTCCTTTATCTCCTAGTGTTATTCAAGTCATTGGCAAAATTCCCTTCCACTCCAGCAGAGGCGAGAGTTGAGCTGGGATGCTTGACTTTTTATGGATAGATTTTTTTTTCTTTTTAACTCAGAGATAAAGATTTTTGGAGGGGAAAGCCAGTGGTTGTCAAGACAGAAGATGGCTGTGAAAGCAACAGTTGTGTTGGCAGATCTGAATGCTATGGGACCTATACATAATTTCTTGAAGAGACAAGAAGAGATTTCCAAGCTAGAGAAAAATAGGGCAGAACAAGCAAAGTGAAAGTCAGGCCATCAGAACAGAGGTGAAGGGGTGGGAAAGCCAGGCAGGCCATGAGGCTCAGCATGGTGCAGAGAGCACCCAAATCTCAGATTTCTGATCTTGTCTTTGTGTGTTGCTTAAGTGGCTTGGAAGGCTTATGGAAGACTCATTATCAAAACACTGTCAGCCTCTCTGAAGGAAGAATAAAACAGCAACTAAAACACAGAGTCTGTAATTAAAAACAGATTAAAACTGGCATCTAAAACCTGTTCAGATAGATCTAATGCCTTCTCCTGCTTTGCTGCCCTTTGCACTGTTCTGAGCTGCCTGTGCAAACACTGCAAGGCTGCAGTTTGCTTCTGAGAGTTGCTGTGTTTCTTTTCAGACGGAGAACTTCTCTGAGCTTTGCAACTTTGCAGTTTTTTGGCAGAATCTCTCCCATTTTCTTTCTCTTCCTGCCCTGTGTGGGTGGAAGCCCTGTAGAGAGGACAGCAAGGTAAACAGAACTGAGCAGAAGATGTTCAGAGAGGCTTTCCACTGGAGAAATGGGGGCCTTGTGCTGGCAGCCAAGTGTCCTCAGCTGGACCCCATTTCAACTCACTCTCCCTTCTTCTGTGCTCAGGAAGGATTTAAACCATTTCCATACAAGCTGGGGGCAATAGCTGGAGGAGATCTTGAATTTCCATGGGTTTTGGCTCAGACAAGACTTCTTTCCACTTCGCAAGGAAAGCACAATGATAGCCTGATTTATGCACTCACCTTCTGCTCTGGGTTTATGAACGTTTCCATAAAACAGAGCCTCTCCAGCACTATGTGCTCACTATGTACTGGCCCCACTACGCAGCAGATGTATGGCCATGGACCAGACAGCTGATGACAAAATGTGTGGTGACAGGAGTGACTCTCTGAGTTTCTCTCCTTTCTCTTCCTCTCATGTAGCTTCTCTGTGAACTAAGGGCTTCTTTCTGACTGTGCTCTTCTGCCTTCATGAGTTGAATCAGCTTGTGAGGGGATCTGATGGGCACTGGAGTTAGCACAAGGCTATGACCGTGGTGGGGGAAGAGTATACTTGGGGGGCTTGCTCTTTTTTGGTTGCTGTTGAATTAGTTCACTGTGTCTTAAGTGACAGTGGTGACTGCAACACCTCTGTCCAACACTCAAACAGAGCAGGAAAAATGAAGCTGCAGCATTTTCTGGTTTTTATTGCAGCAGTCTAATACTGTACTTAACCTTGCTAGCTTCCTTGTGAGAGCTTTGCTGGTGTTAGTGCTGGGGGATCTCCTTTCTGCTGTGCTCTGCCAAAAGGCTTCATCAGGTGTTTTTTTTGCCTGTACTTTTTTACCTCTACTTCAGGTGGATGCTGTTCCAATGGGACTGCTAGGGAAGCCTGGTGTGCTGGGCACTCAGTGGCTGCCATTGCTGATCATCTCGAGGTTCCCAAAGGCTTGTTGAACCAGGGACTATGAGGTCTCAGAAGTAATTTGTGAACTGCTCTATTTAAGGGATAGGGCTGTTGCAGAGGAAAGGCTCAGGTGGAGAACACTTCACCTTGGATACCCTCAGCCAGCCAACCCCCAACCAATCAAGTGTAATTCCCCTTTGGTTGTTAATTAACTGGCTTCCAAATTTAGTGTTTCCTTTTTTAGAGGATGTAAAGAAGCCACAAACCTAAATTTTCTGCAGAGTTATTTTTCTGTCAAGACTCAGCGGCAGAATACTGCACAGGGGATTCTGAAAAGATACACAGATTCTCTGAAGGGAGATTGCTGACTTTCCCTCCTTCACTCTAGTCTTGTCAGGAACAGGAAAAGCATGTCCCAGCACACCAAAAGGATCTTCATGCACGTAACTCTCATGACAGGCAGCACAGGGTGAAGAATGGGAGTGATGGAAACTATAGGAATAACTCTGACACCATGTTTCTAAAGATGCTGGAAGGAGGGAACTGACTACACTGAAGTGACAAAACAGCTCATTGTCCAGGGCAGGCAGAGACAGCTGCTCCCCGAGGGAGGATACGCTGGGAGACAAGGGTGACCCGTGCCTGGGCAGTGATGGGCTGCAGCCCTACAAGGTGTGAACACAATGAGCAGAGCCCAGTGGGTCCACCAACGTTTTCAGACCTGGCACGAGATGAACCAGATCCAGGGTCCACACGAGTACAGTCAGGAGGACACAGACCCAGGGACAGAGGCAGAGCTGGACATAAGGCTACAATGTGGATCCAAAGCCCATCCAGAGGACAGGGCCAAAGATAGGACTGGAGACAAGAAACAGGGTAGCTTTATGCCTATACAAGCCAATAATTTGAACTCGCTTCTTTTTCTTATCAAGATGTCCTTTGATTTTGATCGCTCCAAGGTGCTCTGGATTCTCACTTGGTATCCAAGCATGTTTTGGATGGCATATGACAGGAAAACAATGCACATGGAGAACGGCATCGTATCTTCCCTAACATTCACTTATGGTAAAAAAATCCATTATTTTCAGTGAAACATTTGCTATATTGTCTTGTTTTTAAATGGAATTTCATAAGGCTTCTTGAATCTCTTTGACCTAATTTAAAATAATTGATAACCATGCTAGAATTAGTGGCCTTGAGATTTTATTCAGTGCAGTACATAGGTCTTTGGGACAAAAGGTCATATGATCTTTCTTTGATGAATGATGTTATTAGAACAAATTTGCTGTCCAGGCAGAGATGATTTGTTTGAAGTGTTATTCAATATTTATAAGATAAAAATTGATATTTTTGTTACTACATGTATTTCCTAAAAGCTCAGATTTATCCAGCATAACAGACAAGCTTGTTTTGAATTGTCTCCAGGACTGAAACATGTACATTTTGTTATTATAGTGTCATCTTTAGGACCCATTTTCTTAGTTTGTGTTTGTGGGTTTTTTTTTTCCCTACGTGTACAATGTGAAGATGCTATTGAACAGAGCAAGGTCAGAAGAAAAAAATTCAACTATTCACATAGCTCAGCACATTACCATTATCATGGCTAGAGTTCCTCTTTTTGCAAAGTGGCCTTTTAAGGCCAGCTTTGTAAGAGCACGGCATGCTTATTACTGCTAATTCTTGTGTTATTATCTCTGTTCCACACTACTAATCATGTTTTATTTATCAGTCAAATTTTGCATTATTAATTGAGAACAAAATTCAAGACTTAACTTCAGAAGAACAAACCCTCTGCTCTTAGCACAGCCGTTAGATTGTCCCTCTAATTGTCTTGTTCACCTTTCCTCTTTGCATGGTACATAATTTCTTCTAGGCTGACATTTTCCTTAGAAATGTTTGTTTTGTGGGCTTACCTAAAAAAGGACTTGGTGTGTCACTTCCCTAGCATGTGGAAGAACAAGGAGAGTGGCTGCCTCCTGAAGTCAGCACCTGGGAGGGATGGAGTCCCCTTGGTGAAAGGCACGTAATGAAGTTGTGCTGCAAAGCAAAAATCATCTGAGAGCAGAAAGTAGGACAATCTTGTGAATATAAAGTTGTGAGCCTCTGAGGAGAGCCTGTGAGTTAATTATTGTTAGATTTTTAATCTCTGGGGCCTCTTGGCCATGTCTTTGTTGCCCTCCTTCTTGACCTGCCAGGGCCTGCCCATGTGGACGTCTTTGTCATGCAGGTCTCTAGGCTTTCAACTACAGCTTTTCACCTACATGCCCTCAGCTTTCCAGTGGCATGAATAGGCTTGTTCTAAATTGAGTTGCTTGCTCCCTTTTCCCTTGACTATTCTGTTAGAAGGTAGCACAGACATCCCCTGGAGATGAGGCAGAGAGCTCTAGAAGTCATCCTTGGAAATGTCAGCCTAAAAATCAGACTGGATTTTGAGAGTAAAAGTGAAAAAAGAAAAATATAAGTGATCGGCTCCTCTCCAGTGTTATGTGGATTCCCTGGCTGCTTGAGAATTTCAGGTTTGAGAAATCAGGGTGTTTAACCAGATGCCAAAGACTGTCTAGTGACTTCAGGTGTCTCAATCCTGCAGTGTCTAAAAATGCTGTGGAGGGAATAAGAGATTAGGAATAGCGTGTGGAAGTTAAACAGCTTTGACATGTCTTTAGGCACCTGACATGGGAGCAGCCAAAACCTCTAATTACTCGAAAGTTTGGCTCCACAAGTACATAGAGAAGCTGAGCACTGAGTTTTCCTTTTAGAAGGAAAGAGTGTTAAATATCCTGTGATTCAACTGTATTTATATATAAAGAAGAGACATTTTCCATCTGCTTTTTGTTTTGCATACAAAGAAACTTCAAAGGCTTCCTCAGTTTATTTTCATTAAAAAATGTATAAAAACATATATACAACCATACAAATATATGATATTGAACAACAGAGAGGGCTGTGTGTGTATATATACACACACATGCATACATTAAATTACAGTTGGGTGGTGGATCCACAACTACTTATTTGTGTAATAAACAATCCCCACAATTCAGCCCTCAGCACAGGGTGGCACGGTCTCCCAGCAAGTACCACTATGCTAAGAAATTACATTTTTGAACAATTTGGGAAGCTTCCCATGTAGGTGCACAGTGGCTAAACACGATGCTGGCCCCTCTAGGGCTGCGGCCATCCTCCTGCAACTCTCACTGAGAGTTTTACTGCAGAAACCACATGCTCCTCGTTTGGATCTGCCGGCAGCAGTTTTCTGATTCCAAGCACCGTATCACTCCCTGGCACACATTTTCCTTGGCTGAATCCCTCAGTGCCTTGGTGGCTGTGTGGGAAAGCTGTGCAAAGCTTGGTTGAACACGGGAACTTCGGCACCTTGTACGTCTAGTGCGCAGGATGAACCAAAGCAAATCCTAAGTCATCTCGTTGCATTTGGAGTAGTGACAACTCTTCAACGTATGGAAAGGGGCCAGCTACCAGACCAGCTCAGTTTTCCTTGTTTAATCTCTTAAGCACATTTTCAGGCTTAACTGCTTGAGTGGCAGAACCCCCATCAGCAATTTAAAAAAGCAATTATTTTGAATCTGCTCAGAAAATGTTTTTATCGGCAAGATTTTGCCCAGCTACTGTATTAGAAATGGTATGAATCACTCTGAAATACTAATTGATAAGATTCATGACCTTAAAAAAAACTTAAGAGTAGGATACAAGACATGCAGAGCTTCACTCTGGCCAGGGGGGACACAGCATTTTAATGAAAGAGTGTTAATTATCACAAAGATGGTAGAAGAATCGTTAGTGTGTAAGAAAAGTTTCCTATATTATCAGTCATGTATCATGCCCTTCACTTAACACACAAAAAATGTATCAGATGAGTTATAACTCTGCAAATCCCTACTGGAAAAGTCACTTTTCTAGAAAGTATTAGTTTTTTTTTCATACCACTGTGCTATTCTAAGCTGCCATAGCAAAGGCGTGAGTGGCAGCTCTGTTTCCTCTGATCTTCCTGCTACTAATAGTTCAGTTTTTGTAAGAACGATCTATTGTCAGTAGTTGGTGAATGACATTTAGGAAAATTTCCATTTGTGTTTTTCTGTGCATGAAGTGAAACTTCCAGCATCCTCCACTGGTTATTGTGGAGTTGGAGGTTATTAAAGAGACCCGCTGACTCGCCTAATTCACTGCGCCTGCCTTCCTCCTGCTCAAGCTTGTCCTGTTTTTTCAGAAATGTTTACCTGACTAACACATGCAATTACTGATGTGTGCATAAGGCTCAGTTCAGGTTTTGAATGTTCCCTGAACCTTTCCCTCCAGATCAAAGCTTCCATGTCCCTCTGTGCCAGATCAGCCTCCCGCTGAAGTCGGTGCGACTTTTCGCTGTTAACTTTGGCCCGAGAGCACATTCCCGGAGTGCAGAATTAGGTGTGGGCTCCAGTGCTTTTCTGCATCAGGACCTTTGTTAGAAATAGAATCTGAGCCTTCGTGTTTTTACATTATCAGTCATTTGTGAATTCCTTATAATTTTTTTAATGACTTTTGCAGAGAGCAGTCAGATGCTATTAAAGTTTTACTGAATTAAATTGGAGAAACTAATTTTGCTCTTAGTATTTTATTTCAGTGTGTAACTTGATTTTTAAGAAGCACTTTGTATTGCATGGCCGTTTGCGTTTGCTTTATAAGCATAACATAAAGGTTTCCCTGGAGTCATGGAGACATTACCTTCCACGTCCCCTATCTAATTAACACCATGTATGTTGCCTAACTCCTTATAATTCACTCCTGCGCACAGTATTAGAACATGATTGGAAAAATAATTTGAAGCAATGAGAGGAAAAAATGCCTTTTGTTATATATGTGATATGGCCAAGTACACTTCCAATCAACTTAGATTAAAAAAGAAAGGACAGCAGCACTAAGATATCTGATGTTAAAAAGAGACACCAAAGGCTTAATTAAAAAGTATGCTTATATTTTCAAAGGGGACTGCATTTAAGGCAGAGTAATGAAACCCTTCTTGCTGAATAGCTCGATGACCTGTCCTATGTCAGGGGCTGTGGCTGCCTGGCTCCCCGGTGAGAGCCCTGATCTGGTGTTTGATGGGTCACAAAGGAGCTGCTCAGCCCTGGCATATTCTGGTGGCTCACAGGTTTCCAGGAGGGAGGGGAAGTCAGTCAGCACACCCCTAACTGCAGGGCTGGGGTCTAGGGTGAGGACAGATGAGCCCCTGCAATCGAGTAAATCCAGGTATTGCCTCACAGCTGAGGAGGTGGTAAGACTTTAAACCATTCTAACCAGATTGTAAGCGCTGTCTGACCAGGCCGTGGGGATTTTTCTTTTCTTTTTTTTTTTTTTTAAATCCCCCTTCTCCCTCTGGAGCCTTGAGGACTAATATGATTTGGAGAGAGAGCAAGTGTCAGTCGACTCAATTCTTGCTAGTGCATCAGCAGTGGATCCAAATGAAGAGGTTAACCCCTTAGCCTCTGCAGATTCATTGAAGTTAATCAGATCATGCGTGTGCAAGGCAGGGCACTGCTGAAGGCAAGAGGCTGGATTTTGCGTTCTGCACAAATTACATATGGAAGCAGAGAGCTGGGGCACATGCAAGGAGCTCAGTCAGTCCACAATTACGCAAAGTTGTCACCCTTTCTAGGACCTGTCACAGCAGGACTTGGTTCGGACCTTCCACCCCTTTGCTCCCTTCATGCAAGATGGACACTCTGTCCTCTGTCTTCCCTGGGGAACCCCATGAGCCTCTTGCTTTCAAGTATTACTCACTGCTGGACCCTCCTCTGCAGAGCTTGTCACCACTGGTTGTATCTGGGTGTTTTAAGGTCATACTGCATTTCCTTACCAGAGGAAGAAAAAGAAAAGATATAAATCTATAGTCATCTCTTCTATACTTGAACTTAAAAAAAGAAATATTCCCTTTTTACACTTCTCAGAAGCTGTGTTATTTCTCAAAGGAGAAAGAGGGGGAGAGAGGGCTGAGAAGAAAGGCAACTAGGAAAATAAATGCTTTAGATTAAAATAAATAAATAAATATATGTCCACCCTTTTCAGAAACTAGATTTTCCACTGGAATGAAGGAAGAAAAAAGGAAACAAGTTCCTCACTTGCTGATTGTTTTGGGGCGAGTGAGTAAAAGCAATACAAGTTTTCTTCCCTATATTACTTGGTACCAACCAGCTCTCTGTCCTTTTGCAGACATTCAGGAAAGAGAGCCCACCCTCCTGTCTCCTCTGCCCTGGAGTGGGGACCGCTACTCTCCCATCTGCCATGGGTCCTTGTCTGACCACCACACCACGGCTGATGTGTGGGTGATCCCATGGCAGCCCTGCACTGCAGCCAGGGCTCTGCACTGCTCCTCCATGTGTCTTTATATTCCCCTTCCACCACAGAAAAGTGGAATTCAAAGGTGTCTGGTAGATGTCTTGCACACAGAGTAATGAAAGAAGACAAAACAGTTGACAGAGCTGGTTAGAGCTTCAAAAAGCAAGGTGTGAAGTGTACATTGGAGGCATAGCCATAGTGGTCTAAGTGATGTAACTCAGACATTTTGTGAGGAAGTATTCTGCACCAGAAATTAATTTGGCTTTAGCAAAAGATGGCTACAAAAAATGTACCTACTTAAGTAAAGGCTACCAAAATTGGCCAGTTAGGTTTTGTTTCTTTTTTCCCCAGTAGTCCTTTCTGCACCACCACCCATTTTGCATGTAAGGCCTAAAATGATTTGAGATCAAATTTAAAATAGTTCTGCCCCCTCTATTCCACGAGTTTTGATTTTTTTCCTTCAGGAGGAAAAAAGCTGTCCTAAACATCCGTTTTCCTTTCCTTTGCCATTCCTCTCATATCCAGAAAACCCTGCTTTCCCTTTTGCTTTCTTATTTTCAGATGTGTGGGATTTAAGAACTTCTTCCTCCTTTTCTAGCCACGGTCCTGTGCTTTTTCTGGTTGAATTTGCCTTTTGCTAAGGGAAGGGATCAGTTGCAAACCAAGTTCTTTCCTGCATTAACCACATTGCATATTGCACTGGATATATCTCTTATTAAATCAAACCTTTCCAGCTCTAAACTGCTGCTGTCAGTTCTTGAATCAAATATATTGCCTCTTAAACTTGTCACCTGGAAAATGACACCAATACTCTGTTCCGAACATACAGCAGTTGTTTACCAGGCTGTGAGCCGATAAAAAAGGTAGACAAAATACTACAGTTTGGGATTACATAAAATATACCAAACACTTTCCAAACTGAATTAAGATCTGCTTTCCTGGTCACAGCAAAAGGAGATTTATCCCTGCAAAGCTCTTCCTTTCAACTTCTTTTTCAGGGACACTGGTGTATGATCATGTAGTGTGGCACTAATGCTGTTTAAATGAGTTTTGCTTATCAATATGGTAATAATGGGTCACTAGGAGTTGAAATGTTGAAAAAAATGTGACCAAGTTACATGTCAAGATTTTCTACAGAGTGAAAGTAGAAGCTAAATAGTCAGCATGAAAATCAAGAAAAATTAAGATTTTTTTTTAATTATATTCTGGGCTAAGAGCATACTTCAGCCCTGGTTTTCTAATCTTGTAGATCAGGTGTGTGTCTTGGCCACAGGGTTGGATTTTCCTTCCATGGAAAAAAGCATCTGGTAAGAACGGCTGTGTGTGCCCAAGCTGCTCTTTGGGACAACCTGAGGAGTTGGGTGTTTGTACAGAGAAGTGTTCCCATCTCACTCACTATACAAACAGCTTAAATTCCTTGGACTGCTCCAGAGCCTCAGAGTTTAAAGACTTCCAGGCTCCCCATGCCCTGCAGCCCAGTGGACCAAAGAGGAGACTGGGAAAGCCCAGAAGGCAAATGGCCAAGAAGGAGAAATGGGCAGAGTGCTGTATGACTGGGATATTTTAGGTCTGGCTTCTCCCTCACTGGTGAGATGGTGCCCCTTGGCAACAAGCTAACACTTGTTTTCCTCTTCTTTTTGAAGAGCATGGTTATCTTGACCAGGACTGTGGTGACTCAGGGCTTCTATTAGAAGATACTCTACCTTGAAAGATTCCCAGAAGAATTTAGAAAAGAAACTAGTTCATTTTTTGGTATATTGACTCACCCTGACAACACCTCAGCTCCTGCAGGGCTGTGAGGAGTGCAGAGCTGCCCTGTGGAGCCGGTCTGTTTGGAGGCAGGGAAGGAGCAGGGAGCGTCTCTCTTACCATTTGTGTTTTGCACAACTGCCAAGCTGGTCCTGTGCTTGGGATGGCTTTCTCACAGAGCAGTCAGGCCGTCTGTCTAACCTTAGACCTTATTCTACAAACGAAAAGCAAGGCAATGAGTGAAGATGCTCACAGTAGTTTCTAGCACCCTGAGCTTCCACGGGGCAGTTCTGAAAACGACTTTTTTTTTTTTTCTTTTGTAAGGTCTTCTCTTTTATGTGGAAGGGTTAAAAACCAAATGCCTAAATCCAGGTAGCCGAGAGTTTAGTGTGCTGGAAAGCCAGTTCCAAATATTCTCAGTCAATCCCCTTTCTGGTAAAGATCCACGGACAGCTTTTGAGCTACGCACGCTCAGCACGAACCATTGCTGCAGTAACAGTCAGGAGCTGGGCTCAGGCTCACAGTCGGGTTGGGGCTCAACGGAGTGGGGTTTAATTCCTCGAGCTGACATGGCTTTCCTGTGTGATTCTTGGCAGGTCACCAAATCTCCCTGGGCCTCACTCCCTGTCTGCAAAATCACACCTCTCGGACCTGCTGCCTCTCAAGAGAGCCGGGGAGAGGCCATTTGTTATTATGTGTTTATAAACTGGGGGTTTTCCTTTTAGACAAGGTCCCCAGACAATCTCATAACACCAATTGCGAGATAAAGCAGGCAGATTATCTTAAATAGTCTGGCAGATGTTGGAGAGGCTCCAGCCACAAAGTGGTCGGGAGGTATAACACAAGCTGCTTGTACAGCGCTGAAAAGACTCACTGTCCTCTTGTAGCTCACCCCTTCTGAGTAACCATGATTTATTTATTGAGGAGCTGTTTCTGAGTCACCTTCTTCTCCACATTATGAAAACACTGAGAAAGTGAGTCATTTTGAGGAACAGAGCCTGCAGCACTCAGTTCTCACCCTGCTGCCTGGAACAGGAGGGGGAGAGACCAGCAGGTGGGCTTGGAAGAGAGGGAGAACAGGAGATGCAACTTGCTTCTCTCCAAGGGTTGTCATCTGACCTTGGGAAAGTCACACAGCCTCTTCAGCATTTAGAGCATAAACCGAGAGTGGTGGCCTGGCCTCACTCACAAGGATGTTTTTTATAGGATGACACCATTAGAGATGTGAGACAGTCGGCTTCTGTGGTAACAGAGTCCTTTCGGGAGCCTTGGGCGGGGAGCGTGATAAAAGTGCAGATGCAATAACTGACTCTTAAATGTGTAAAAGGCCGTTGCGAAGACAGCCAGAGTCATCTGTTCCCTGTGTTCGCAGTGGATGGGAGAAGAGGAAATGTCCTGAAATTACAACAAGGAAAGACGTATCTTAAATATTAGAAAAAAAACCTCCTGGAAGTGATGTGTTGAATGCTGAAATGGATTGTCTGGGGGTAGGGTGGACTCCCCAGCCCTGGGATTTTAACCTCAGTTAGATGCACATCTGTTTGGGATGGTTCAGGTGGAGCTGCTTCAAGCAGTTTTTTCTGGCTCTGTGCAGAGAGTTGACTGCTTTCCCTGAACATGCTGGCCTTTAGCAACACCCTCTATTAGTGACTGTCTCAGCATATGGGAGTGCAAAGAAGACAAATATTTGAGTTGCCTAATTATTTGCTTCGTTCATTTCCATCCTGCTGTTCTTTCATATAATCCGTTTCACCAGTAACACAGGTAAGAAAGCTCGGTGCTTTCCCATCTGCATAAAATTTGCCTCTCCATCCGTCATACCCTCCTTTGGTTTTGACGTTTCTCCTTGCTGCCCTCCAGTCCAACTCCAGCTGTAGGATTGCCTCCATCCTAAGGGCATCATGTGGCTGTTTTCAGTTGCATACTTTTGCTAATCAAGGTATTTCATAATGATTGGCTTTTAGTCTTCTCCTCTAGCTGGTAGGCTGTTCACTGAGGTGTTCAGGCTTTCTGGCTACTGCTGCCAGGTGTTTGGAAGAGGCATTAACAACGCTGGCATCCTGTAGTCTTCCTAAGATTTAGTCTCACAAATGGGAGTTTCTTGAAAATGAAGAGCAAAAAATACAGCACGAGGATGGAAGTTCACCTCTGTGGCTGGCTTTCTGTCACTGCTCTCGTGATGTGAGCTGGAGCTCCCCTTGGCTGCCCTTCTGGCAAAGCTCTCCCTGCCCATTTCCACCCCTGCCCTCCGCAGCAGAGCAGCTGCGTAGGCCGTTTCTCTTTTCCTTTTTCTCACCTTTCCTCTGGGTGACTTCAGGTTGGGTTTTGCTCTGGCCAGGCACTCTGCCCTCACACAGCCACTTCCTGCCACAGCCAATATGCCTTCTTCCTCTAAATCTGTGGCAGACCCGTCTCTCCCCTCCCTGTCAGCCCATGCAGTGGTGGGGCTGCAGATTTCACGGGACCTGGAGACACTAAGGCAGCAGCGTAGGTAACGCTGCTCTGCTGAGTCCCCTCTGGGGACTTCAGCTTTCCCATCCTTGCTTCAGGCTGTGAGGTGGTATCTGCAGTCAGCCTTTTTCCTTAGGAAGGTCTCTAAATCACTAACCTGCCTGTAGGGAGCATGCGGGCTGTCCACCCCTCTCTTTCTTCTGCTTGCTGACTTAGCAGGAGAGCCACTGGAGTGTTAGAAATAAGAGTATCAGTGAGTTGAAGCCACTCTGAAACAACTATTTTTTCAAGAGGAAAAGTGAAATCTCACTGCATATGTTAGAAAACACTCATCCATGGTGCCCTCTTGCTCTTAGGAACAAACAGTTCTGCAGTTAGGTTCTGGCTGGCACCACCATCAGCATCACCTGAATGCCAAGGAGGTGAAAGTACCATCTGTGCTGCATTCACACCACTGACACAAGCTGAGATATCAATCCTGATCTGCCTCTCCATGTTGGATCTGCGTGTGAAGACAGCTGGGAAGTTTAGGTACAAAGTTTTGCTCTCTCTGCTTGATGCATGGTCAGCTGTCACTGTCCAAGAAGAGACTTGTGGGAGGCTGTGGTGTTCCCTGCACACTGAGCGGGTTTTGCTAGGAGAGCAATTAAAACTCAAGGATGCATAAAGAATGGGACAGAAACTCCTTAGGATACGACATTGTGAGGGTTTCATCATTTCACAGGCATCTTTCAGGAAGAGAGGAGAAAAGCACCTATTCCTGCAGTTCAAGTAGACTGTGTGAAGGATCCCGAGTGCCATTTACATCAGCCACATACAGAGCTGGGGGGTGGAAAACCTCTTGGATGATCACAAGGACACAGAGGTGTAAGCTGGCCCACAGTGGATGGCCACCACATTAGCAGTTGGGGTTTTCCACCCGTCAGGACTGTGAGCATCTGCAGCTGTGGGGGCAAAGCTGTGGACTATTCTTAAGATGGAGGCTGATGGATTTTGAGTAGTCTCCTGAGTCCTTCCAGTCTTACATTTCTAAAAAAACAGTGGAGATTAAGAAGAGCTATGGAGGGGATAGGAGAAATGCTAAGACACAGCAAGCTGTCTTTGAAAAGAGACTGTGAGAAAGTAGAAGTGTGGGAGGGAGAGATGGAAGGCAACACGCTAGAAGTAAAAAAGAGAAAACTCCGAAAAGCACCCCCACCCTTCATCAAATGGTGCAGCGAACGTAAATCAGGCTTTGCTGCTCCCCCTCCCCGTCAGGCAGGAGCTTTCAGTAACACTGAAAGGCAATACGTGGCAAAGTTATCCGCTCAGCCCCGCAGCGATGCAGCACACATAAGTAACCTGTGGGAAATGGCTGCCATTAGGTATCCCCGAGTCAGAGAGTCTAGCAGGAAGGATTAGAACTGGATAGGGCTGGTGAGAGCATCTGTGGTTATATATGAACGGATAAAAATAAGCGTTATAAACTTGCATGCTTCCAGGCACAGGCAACCTCAAACTCCTCAGGGTGAAGAAACTTCCCTTGTAAATAGGTTATTCCATAACTGTCCGTGGCATTAGCTACTGTGAGAGACAGGATACCGGACTAGATGGGCCCCTGGCAATTCCTCTGGAGGATCTATCTTTCCAAAAAAAAAAAAAAAGACCCTGAAAAAATTCCCTGTAACAAAGAAGAAATTATTGAGTTGTTTATTAAATAAATTAATTTGAATAGGGAGAACAGCAGTTCCTTTGTTTCCCCCTCAGTTTGAACTGTGGGTCTCAGAAGGGAAAATTAAACCACTGCTCCGAGTCGCAGAACAGCATCCTCAGCACTTGCTTCCTCCAGAATAAAAGACCTATATTTAGAGGATTCCAGCTATTAGAGATATACTGAGCTGGCAACTGGTTTGGGCAAATTTCCAAACCCATCTGATTTTCCACATAAGTTAGACATCTCAGTAACATAAGAAGTTGCAAAGAGAGACGGAAATAGCGTTTTGCTATCTTTACAGCCCAACTTGCTCCATTTAATACAGTTTTGGGAGGAAGCGTTTGGTAGGATTTGATGCAATCAGTATTAAACTGCATCCAGTTTTAGAAAGGGTAAGTTTTCATGTATACACTTACATACATATAAGTGCGTACACACTTTGAATGTGCATGTGTGGGTATATGCAGAGTAAGATATCCAGGCTTTACTATTAGGTTTGTTGCTTGCTTAATTATGCATTCATTCATTGTCTTTTGACATCTGTCTGTCTGTCTAGCTATCTGTCTAGCTATCTATCATGGGACGTATTTAGCATGGGTGTATTAGAACAGAAGCCAAGCTCTAAATTTGTGCAGAATTGAGCCCCTTTGATTTAAAAGCTCTGATAACTCTGTTTTAGAGGAGAAAAAACAGATGTGTGAGACTATGTTAAAGGATGGCAAATGCTGTGCCCCTGAATCACTGTAACAGTTGCAGAGTCCCTTAGTCTATCGTTCACAGATACCTCACCCTGGTACGACAGCCATGCTAGGTACAAATTGCATCTTGCTTTAAGAGAAGTGGTTTTTATAGCTACTTCCAGAGTATCACAGTGGAAATAACAGCAATTTCTGTAGTGAGCCTTCCATCATCCCATGTAATCCCCACTTCCTTCTCTCTGTTCTTGATTGATCATCCATTTTGCATAGACCATTTGTGCTGGTGATTCCTATGCTTGTTCTTTATCCAACAGTCAATCTTTTCACAGAGGAAAATTACAGCTTAAGATTTTATTGCTGCACTCACCTGGTGTGGTCCAAAGGTATTTGTCGTACCTCTTTAGATCTTTTTAGAGGTGCCTTTATTATGATGTGATCTTCCACGTGAGAACTGAAGCTAGGCCAGTACACTTCAAAATTTGTCCCTGTGCTTTGTGCTTCATCATGGCTGGGCACAACCAAAGGCTTCATATCAGCAATGGAAAATTTCAAGCACAGAAACTCAAGTAGCATTTAGACAGCATGAATCAGGGCTGCAGTATTTTTAACCTGTGCTAAGAGGAACCCAGTGTACCTTGGATACTGCCTCGTCTTAATAAACATTCAAGGTTGGAAAAAGAGAATCCAAGTAGGCCCAAAACTAGAAGCATCTAAGTGCAGCTAAAAATGCTTCAAAGTGATTCATGTAAAAATCATTGGCTTGCTTGGTAGTTTGCAACTGGTATGACTTTTTGGTCATGTTGGAATTTTCCCAGTTGCGCACTCCCATCGTGATCTGGTATCAGTCACCTCACCTGCATGTTGGTGCATGTGTGGGCTGTCCTTACTTGCAAACTAGCTGTTAGGTGTGGGCAGAGAGACGTAAGGATAAGTCAGATAGTCTGTCGTCAAATATGATGCCACGAGTGCCTGGAAGTCGCTCATTCCTGAATGGCAGGGCTTCCTGACAGGGCCTTTGTCTGATCTGACAGTTCCAGGAGCTGCTTGGGGAGGAGCTGACCTGTCAGACCTGGAGAAATTCAGAAAACCCAGTGATGCCACAAAGTCAAAAGAGAGAGCATGGTGATGCATTTGAGAGAAGTGGGTTATTCCTGTGTGATCTGTGAACACTAGGGCATCTAGGACTTTCTTCTAAGGGGCTTTGAAAAAAATCACCTAGAAAAGCCAGTCTATTACCAGTGGCACATATGTAATGCAGCTATTATGGTTAACACACATGTGACAAAGATTTTACCCTCTCATTAGTTAGAAGCGATTATGGGATCATTGTTAGATAAACATTAACCTCATTTTATCTTCCTCTTGGATATACAGGTTGACATTTCTGAACTATTTGTTAATTTTAATGCAGTGCATGAGCATAGCATAGGAAATGTACAAATCTTGTTTCTTTTCTCCAAGTGTAATTAAAAAAATTTGTTTCAACCTATTTTTAAACATTTTGGTAGTGTTTTTTAAATATCATATTAAAAAAAAAACCTGGCAAATTACTAGAAACAGCAGTTTAGATCACATTAGTGCGGCTAAGTGATTTGAGCAAATATAAAAATAAAAACTTCTCTTTCAGACATGTCACAGATTAAGATGTGACTTTCAAAACTCTTCAGCGGCAACTAGTTCAACAGACTCAGACCATTTACGCTAAGTGACTGCCTGTATATTGACTGCTACTTGAAGTGGATAGTCAGAAGCCAGAATAACTTCATCTCCCAGAAATCCTTTCTTTCTGAATTCCTTCTCCTATTTATCTTTGTTAGGGCTTGTTTTGTTGAGTGTGGTTCTGACAGAACACAGCCTTTTGGGCTCACGAGAGGATCACCTAATGCAGCCACCTGCAACTTCGCATTTTGTGTCTTTTGTGATATTTCATTTTCCTAATTCCTACTGGATTATCTTCTGGTTTTGCTCCTACTGGTTTTTTTAGGAAGGATTATTTTCTGCTTTGAATACTTTGCATCATTTTAAGTAACATAACCACTTACTTAAAGGCCTGGTTCTCTCCCCTTATGCCACTCTGTGAAAGTTGTGTTGCTGTACGTCCTGCTTGCTGTTGAATAATGTCTGTAGCAAATCTTGCTGGCTACTTAATGAAGCACTTTAGGTTATGACGTTTTGTTTGTTTGGGGTTTGTTTGTTTGTTCTGATTTTTTTAATCCCTAAAATACCAGCCTCACAAAATCAATTTGGGCTTGGAAGACTGGGCTGTACTCTCTCCTTCTTGAAGAAATCTGCTGTCAGGGCAATGCTGTTGAAGTGGTACAAGTTGAGCAGAATGGCTCTTGCTCTCTTACCACAGAGATGGGAGGAGTAAACATGTGCTAGAGACTGTTAAATGAACAGATGTGGTGTAGAGGGTGTGCATGTAGGTCCTGATTCTGGGCTTATAGAATATAGAATGGTTTGGGATGGAAGGGACCTTTAAAGGCCATCTAGTCCAACACCCTGCAGTGAGCAGGGATATCTTCAACTAGAACAGTTTACTCAAAGCCCCTCTAACCTCATCTTGAATGTTTCCAGGAACTGGGTCACCTACGAACTTATGTGCTGCTAATAAACTCAGAAGCAGAATCCCGTTGTGTGCCTCACATAGTGTTGCTGCTGAGGGAACTCACTATACATAAAACAAAAATTAAGCTTTAGAAACAGCTCTATTGAGTTAGAAAACATTCTTTTCTACAGGCAAGGTTTTTTGCTGTTTGTTTAACATAAAACCTCAAAGACCCAAAAAACTTTGTTCCTTTCGAGATTCTGACTTGCTCCTATTGCCTTATGACAGGTGGGATTTTGGAGTAGGCAAGAACTCCAGGATGCAAAGAGCATGCTGCAAAACGTGCTGCCCAGGCCTTGATGCTGAAAGGTCTCTCTGTCTTCTTGCAGGGCTGAACATTAATAACTTCCAAAGAAACCACAGCACAGCATGGAAAAACGGGTCAGTCATTGCACAGGATGCTGTCTGGGTTAATGCTGCATCTTTTTTGTGATCAGCCTGCCTGTGCGTACGGGTGCATTTGTGCATGCCTACTGATTCCTGTGCATACGTACCTCCTTAAGAGGACTGCCAGGAGTAATTCTTCTCCTTCACTCATTTCGCCCGCCTGTGCTTGGCTCCTCTCACACGCAGCCACTGCTGAGGCATATTGCAGATCTCTTCCCAGCGAGCGTGTGCGTGAGCACAGCTTTGCACTTCTGGTGGTTCAGTAGCGTGTGACACTCTCTGCGTTATGCTCAAATGGCTGTGATTTGATCTCTGATAGCCCTACTCGGACTTGGAAAAGGCATCCACAGTTTCCAGAAAGTGCTCTCCATGCTGCAAAGCACCAGGCCGGGGAGCCGCTTCGTGGCAGAGTTTCCCACAGGAAGGGAGGTGTCAGCACCGACCTTCTGCTGATGAAATCCTTGTCCAATCCTGACAAGGTTCAGCTCCCGGACTATTAGTGGCTGACATCCTCGGGACTCTGTGGAGCATGACTGGGAACAGTACGAACTGCAGAGCCCAGGAGGAAGGAGCGCAATTAAATAAATACCCCCTTTTCCTGTGCACAAAGGGAGAATTGATACCCCTGTCAAAAAGCCAAGTGCTGCTACAGCAGTTCTTCATTATAGGCATGTGTTTATTGGCTTTAATAAAGTGTCAGAGAGGATGCCTGTGCAGATTTGTGGAGCAGATATTAAAACATCCTTTAAAATGATTTGTTGTATATGGTTGATGAAGCATGAGGAGTCCAGTGTCTTAAATAACAAATGGAAGCAAAGTGCAAAATGCATCTGAGTTTTTATATCACAGATGATAACTTTATCCCCTGTAAAGCAGGGTGTAATCACTTAGCAGATCTAAAAGATCCCACTAAGGCACTGTAGTCTGCATCCTTGAGGGAGGTGAGCTGCTTCAGAGAGATGCATTTAACCCTTTGGTTTGACACAGACTCAAACCTTCTCTGTTCATCTCAGACCTCCAAAGTAAACTTCAGGCTCTGGTTGGTGAACATGCTGTTGCAAATACCTAGCCTGAATCCGATCAGAACATGTGAGCTTGTGATCTCTCTCCGAGAACAGCAGCATCAGTCTTTCTCCAACCTGATTACAGGAATAGTCTTCCCCTGACAAAGTGAGAAGCACAAGCCCCTTGTGACTGCAACATGAGACTCTGTGCTTAAATTCACCCAGAGCGAGAAAGGGAAGGTGTCATGGAAAACATCACCTATGCTGCTGTGTTGATCTGGCTGTTCTTCTGGGCTGTATTTGATGGAGCAATCAGTATGGTGCTGCTACAAATTTTAGTGGAAACAGTAAGTGTAGAAAATATTTTCTACTGACAGCACAGCTAAGCTAACTTTACAGTTAAAATCTTGCCTCTCACATTTTCTGGCTGTTGGGATATAAGCCCCAATCCTTTTCATTTTATTGTTTCTTATACCTTGTAAGTTGAAGTGCATTTGATGAACAAGACTGAATTGGAACCTTTGAGCAGGAATCTTCCCCAGTCTGAACTCTGAAGAGGTCAGTGCTTGCAGGATGCAGCTCTTGTTCTTGTGAAATTAGGTGCACTTAACCCACAACCTTCCGGGGTTCTGTGCATGCTCCCTGCAGACTTTGCCATGAACTAGGAGATCCAGTAATGGGTGAGATCCCTCCTGGCTGGCTGGAGTTGATCTAAATCTGCATAGCTGCTGAAAGGGTAATCCCACCCCATCCCTTCACAGTCATCCCCTCTTCGGCCACGTGCTTGTGATACCTTACTCACCGTATGCACACAGCAGCGCAGTGGCTTTTCAGATGGCTCTGATCTGTGAGCCAGCTCACCATCTGCTGAGGGCAGGGGAGGGTGCAGGAATGTGCAGCTGGAGGTGGAGGGGAAGGCAGAGCTGGTCCTCTCGACAGCTGTGCAGAATAAATCGGTTTAAAATAAACCGTGAGCATTCTAAAGGAGCACTGTGAACCAGAGTCTAACGAAGGTAGTTGGTACCTCTCAGCACAAGCTCAGTGCTCTGTGGTGCGGGGCTAAGGGCTTCTGCTTGTTCTTGAACCAACAGATGCTGACTAGCTCTGCCTGCTGCTTAAGAGCAGCATTTTGCTGCACAAGACATCATGTCAGCTTTAGAGTCATGGTAATTTCTCCACAGCAGGCAAAGGAACTAGCCCTCAGTGAGGGACGTGGTCACGTCATGCTTCAAACATAAGCTGATTTTGCTCTGAGAGTGAGATACTGCATTCTCTGGCACCCACACACTGAGCATCCTCTCCTCTGCGCACGCATTCTGCCAGCTTTCTGGCTTGAATCCTCTGTGCTGAGAATAGTGACAGTCTAGTCTTTTTTTCCGAAGATTTGTTCTCTGTGGGGGATCAGCCATTTCCAGCTTCTTCAGAGACAAAACCTTTCTTTCCTTTAATCTTTCAGGGCTGCAGACGTGACAAAGCAGTGGAAGATAGGAATGAAAATCTGTTCCAGCTTTCATGCAGTTATTAAGCCCTGGCTCCAGAAGCTTTACCCCAAAATGTACAGACAAGGCACAAACAGCATTTCACTACAGACCGTCTGTCCCACCCAGGTCAGGAGATAGATGCACTGGGCAAAAAGAGTATGGCTTGACTTTAAGCCAGGCTGGAGTTTCAGTTTGTAATTGAAATATCGTTTCTCCATAGGTGAGACGTTATATGGAAAGAAAGGAGACCTGGTGCACACTGAACACAAGTGTTTACTCCAGGTTTACATGGAATTACAGAATCTTGGAATCATAGAATACTTGGTTGGAAGGGACCTCAAGAATCATATGATCCAACCTTTCTTGTCAAAGCATGATCTAGACAAGATGGCCCAGCACCCTGTCCAGATGAATTCTAAATGTGTCTTAGACAGCTGTCCTTTAAAATTACAGAGAGAATATTTATTTGCATTGTTTGAACAGACAGCATTTGAAGAGCAGAGACCTCTTTTACAGTGACGGATGGTAAGGCTAAAAAGGTGACTGCTTCAGGATGTTGCTGTTGTGTGAAGCAAAGCGATGGTAATGAAAATTGGTTTGTTTTTAATTAGAGCAGTCACTACTGGCAACCACTCCAGTCTTATCTAAGGAATTTGCAGCCAGTAACTACATCTTGGAGAAAAGCAGATCCTCACTTTCAGTGGCTCTCCTTTTGAGTTATTCTGAGTGTAATTACTTTGCTCCCGATTGAGGGGTGGGAGGAAACCTGTCAGCACCACTGCTTAAGATACAGCAGCCTGGAAGGCATTTTAGTGAACAGTTTTCCACCATGATTTGTGCTGCACCATGCTAGACTGTTTTGTAGCGATGGACTGAGTCTGACTGGTATTTGACTGAAAAGGCAAGAGAATGGTGAAAAGCAAGTGCATAGCTTTGGTTATTATGGTATTGGTTGGGATGAAGGGATGCTTGGTTCCTGTTCCATCACAGCGGATGTACAATAGAGGTACCAATGTTGATTCAGCTCTATAGTAACAGTTCTGTTCAGGCTAATTTACCAGCCCTGCACTACCTGTCAGTTTCTGGGACTTACATGAACAATAGCATGTGGCACATATTCCACAGGAGGAAAAAAAAATAAAATTCTTCTTTGTCTTAGGCATAACTAGTGACTTGACCTTTTTTTCCCACACTGTAGTGTTATACAATATCTGAACACCATCCTAAGAAAAAAGCCCAAACCCAAAAACTGTTCTCTGCCAGAAGTTAAATGTTTAAAGGCATCCCCTGGTCAGCAATCATCCTAAATCAATATTGAAAGAGAGAAGTAATTAATTGGAAACACCATTCATTAATTAGAGTGTGGCCTGGACCACAACAGCATGGTCTCTGAAGACACAGATTTATTTATATTTTGGTTACTAAAGGATATGTGAAAAAGCTAGTGACAATTGCCAACGATGGTTCGTAAGGAAGGCTGCTTGCTGGTGTAAATGCATTAATTACTGAGACAAATTTAGCTGGCTGGAACACTGCATAAACCAGCAAATGATCTGAAACTTATGTGGAGTTAATCGCATTTGCCTTTGCAGATGTCTAGTTTCTGAGCACAAGAGCTTTGGAGCAAGAAAACATGAAGGCAGCCCTGACTGCCTTCAGGTTCCTGCTCAGCCAGACAGTGGTTAAGAAAGTTAATTTCTCCTGCAACAATTCAACTGGGTGCCACTGTTGGAACTGCCTATCTTTCCCTTATGTTATTATTTTGTGAAGCTGTATTGCATATACTTAAAAAATCAGAACAGTCGAGTTTACTCTAACCCGGGCTACATGACCAGCTTGCCAAGAACTTGAAATCATTGTGTGATACCTAGTAATGCTTTATTACCATTGCAAAGTGGCTGCATCTCCCATGATCTTGTAGCCCTTGCCTTTGTAAGAATCAAAGTAGAACATTCCTATTCTGGGAGGTTTTCTGAGACTGCTTCATGGCATTGTAGATGAAGCCTACCATGACTTTTTTTAACCTAAAATCGTATATTGTGTTTGGTGATGGACCTCCTTGTAAAATAATGTCAGAAAAGTGAGGTTTAATGTATGATCTGACTGTGAAATGAAAGCAGTAGCCATAGGCCTGGTGTTAAAGCCCCATCTTTTTGGACTGGTGGGGAGATGACATAGGACCCACTTGTGGTAATGCTATATTTGCACTTACCTTCATATAGATGTCAGAATTCAAGCACAGGGATTAGCTCTACTGTTGCTGATTGCCAGATGATTTAAATTTTTCCTGTGCTGTCCAAATTCTTTAAGTAATGTGGCTTCAGCTAGTTAAGGAAGACAAACAGGGATGTTTGAGCTCAATTCAGCAAAGTACTTTAGCATTCATCTAACACCGAGCACACAGGCGAGCTGAATTTCAGGGGTCACGTCGAAATACGCTCCTGAACAGGAGATGGATAGCTCTGTATTCATCTAACCAGCCCTCTCCTTTATAACAGTTTTTAAGTCGGACCCTTTTCTGTCAGATTCTTAGCGAGATTTCAGCTAAAGAGATACCCACATAACCCACAGGGGAACATGCCCATCTGGCAGAGGACGTGCGTGAGGCTGCCTCAGCTGCTGTGGCTCTTTAGCAGAAGCAGGCAGCTAATGCTCTGGTTGAGGAAGTTCTCAATTAAATCAGGATTGCTTAGGGAGGCTGGGGAGTCTGCCGTTGGGGGTCCTTAAGAATGACCTCCAGGAATGGTGCAGGTCAAGCTGATCCTGTGTCAGAGGATGATGGACCAGATGACTGCCAGAGGTCCTTTCCCAGGGATTTCATGTTCCCAGCAGAGCTGTAATTGCATGAATAAAAGGTCAAACATTTTATACCCCAGCGTGTGTGCCCTGTAATGGAAGAGTAATAGGTAACTGTTAAACCAGTTTTTATTGATAGAGCACCAACTATCACTTAATATTTTAAACTGTAGGTATGGATTTCACCATAAGATGGAAACCAATAGAGATAAATAACTCATTTCTCAAGCATGCGGGCATCATTTTTCATGACCTGAATAATCTGATCATTAGGATCAGATTGTAAAAAGCAGTTTCTTTTGGCCATATATTTTGTGAAAAACACAGATCTGATAGAAGAACTTTTATTTCTTTGTTGGATTCACAGTGTGCTCCATCACACTATCCGGTATTTTCAGATTAATTGCTAGGAGCAAGTTATACATTAAGGGAAGGAGAGAGAAAGAGAAGAACCTGGAGAGCCTGATACCTCACATCACTGATACACAAGGCCACATAGTCAGGACAGACTGACCAAGCAAATCAAGAATTTATTTTGGAATTAAATGCACTGAGGTAAATGTTTTATGATCAGTGGTGATATGACTCAAAAAATAATTTACTCCTTATTTCTGGAATCACTGGTAATGTGTTTGTGATACATGCTGACTAAGTGTAGTCATGCTTCTCAGGGACAGGCAAATGACTGAGAAACCCCTCCCTGCTACAGAGGTATTACTCAGCTTGCATTTACATGGGAGATATGTCTAAAAAGAGTGACTATAGCTTTGCTGCATGGAGGGAACTTGAATGCCAGCTGCCTCTTGCAAAAGAAGCAAAACTCCCAGAAGCATTCCTCACTTTGTTTTTTGAAAACCTTGAGCAACCAGAGTGAAATTACTCCCAACTTGGGGCACAGGCAGTGGAGCCACAGGGAGTGACTTCTCCCTGCCCACCCTTCTGGGCTCAGAAGTCCTCCTGGGTATTGAGTCCACATCAGTTTGTACCTGGGTCTGAGCCAACGCTCACCCAGCACCCAAACCAACCAAACTGAGTTCTCACATGGGAGAGGGGCATAGCTGAGGCTGGCCCATAGCTGCTGTGGTGTTGTGGGAGACATGAAGGGCATGAAATTTGTCCCTAAGGATGAGATGGATGCCTCAGCTTGCTTGCAGAACGTGTTGTGAACATGGCATTAGAGACATCTCACCAACAGACACAAGAGGACAGCTGCAGAGCGTGAAGTTTATCTCAGCTGCATCCTTGCCATCTTTCTTGTGATTTAGGGACACATCTTGAGGAAAGGAAAGGTGAGGTCATTAGGTGAGTCAGGGAAAGGATACGGTCAAGTGGATTCAGTGTGTGAACACAAAGCATGACTGTCTGTGGCTGGTGAGCTTCCTTCTTTCTTGGAACAACATCTGAGAGCTGAATGAAGTGATTTCCACTCCCTCTCACTTCTGGTGGGCTGACCTCAGAGGAGAGTGGTAGAGAAATCAGCTGGGAGTAACTAACTATTTAAAATGAATTGGAATCATATCTGGGAAACTTCCTCAAAAGGTTACTGGGGAGGGGATAGGGAAACACCCAGGACATTCAGAACCAGCTAGCCAGTGAACTCAGAAAAGAAAGAGCAAAGCAAAGCGGTCTCTCCTCCACTAATCAAGAGAAATAAAGAATTGAAATACCCCCTGGAACTGATGGAAAAATCAGGTCAGGAACAGAAATATTCATGCATTCACTCTACTGGAGGGTAAGGAATTTCCAAACCCAATTTCTTTTGTGGAAACCTGGCTCCCTAAGGCTCTGAACAAGATACAGAGAATGTCCCACTGCATGTGGTGTGCTGGTTCAGGATTCCTGCCAGGGCAATCACTCTCAATAACAAGCAAAGCAAAACCAAGCTGCCAAGTTTCAAATGTTCATGGGAGAGAGCAATGAGGAAGCATGAGTTCATTTTCTTCCAGATCAGTCTGAGTGTCCTCACTTGTTGTGCTGTTGCCTCGGATAACACGGGTTCAGAACCAGCTTCTCATTGTTCTAGGAGCTATGCTGATACAGACCCCAAGGAAAGTACACATAAAATTTAAGATATGAGGGAGCAGATTGATATGCCATGATTAGATTAAACTCAGAAACAGGAGGCCACCTGGTGTATAGTGGGATATGATGTCTCAGTGTTTGTAGAGTCCAGATACGAGGCCCTCCAATGGAGGACAGCCTTCAAGTCTATGCAATACGTGCCATTGGGTCACAGAATGATAAAATTATACAATAGTTTGCAGGACCTTTGAAGGTCATCTAGTCCAACCCTTCCTGCAATGAGCAAAGACATCTTCAACTAGATCAGGTTGCTCATGTCCCTTCCTTCATCCCAAATTCTCTCTCTCTTTGATTCTTAACTTCCCAGGGCTTCTCTCCCCTGCTCCCTTCTTTTTTCATGATTACCCTTTTCCTGCCAGTCTTCTGGCTGATGTCATCTTATATTGGCAATAGCATTGGTTCAAGTGGAAGGTTGTGCTAGATAGAGATCTCCACAGTCCCTTCCAAGCAGCATCACCGTGATTCTGGGGGAGTACCAAGCTCTGCTCAGCCTCAGAGCTGCACTGTAGATATGCGATCTCCTGATGGTTTCCGTGATTTTCTGCAGTGACAGCAGTTGGTGCCTTTCAACTCCTCACTGCCTCCAGTCAACTCATTGCAATGAATTGGAACAGGCACCCAGGCTGATGCAACTGCTCTCTGTCACCTCATTTGAAACATGTTTTTGGGAGATATTGTCTCTTCCTCCCTATTTTAGCCTCACTCCTGTGTCAAGTAGGCAGAAAGAAAAGAAAACTTTCTTGTCTGTGTTTTGTGTCAGCCTGCAAGGTGAGTCTAGGATTATTTACAAAGTTTTATAAGGTATCTCAAAATATTATAGGTATACTATCTGCATTTTAGTTTAAAAAATGTAAAAAAAAATATACAGAAAAATCACAAACACATAAACAAGAAAAAATATAGTTGATTTTCTGCTACCTGCAGGCTTTGTGCTAAAAATCCTGTGTGTCAGGGATGTCTGAGCTCCTCGGGCAATGGGAGTGGTATCTCTGTTTTGACAGCATGGAAATACCTCAGCATTTGTTAAACCTGACTGAACATTTGCTTTATCAGCTGAGGTTCTCTTTGCAGCACCAACAACTGTTCTAGTTCCCCCTTCAATGTAAGTCTCAATGTCTTCCTCCTGATGTGATGAATCACTCTGTAAATTTGCCAACCCTCTCTCTGGTGAGTACGGCGGAGCTCAGGCCACCTCAGGGGTCATGAACCGGGAAGGGGGAATGTATGCACACATGGGCTTCCGTGCCCCAGGAAATTAAAAAAGGATAGCAGCGAACATTGAGCAGCACCGCTGTCGCCAGCACCTGGCAAACATCACTTGTTTATAGCTCAGGAGCTCACGTAGAGCATGTTCCAAGGAGGCAGGTCTGGGCAGGAGCAGGGAGAGGTCTCCACAGCCCCAGCGCACCCAACCTGACCAAGCCGTGACTCAGAGAGCAAACACAGCTGAGCACTGAAAGCCTCAAGTGGCCTTGCTGCAGTAATACCTGACACTTTGCTTCCCAAGGGGATTTAGCAGTGAGGGAACAGTTCTGGGCCCCTCACTACAGGAAGAACATTGAGGTCCTGGCGAGGGTACAGAGGTGGGCTACCAAGCTTGTAAAGGATTTGGAGCATGTGTCGTATGAGGAATGGCTGAGGGGTCTGGGGCTTTTTAGTGTGGAGAAGACTGAGGGAAGGTCCTTATCGCTCTCTACAACTACCTGATAGGAGGTTGTAGCAGGAGGGGGTTGGTCTGTTCTCCCTAGTGGCGAGTGATAGGACAAGGGGAAATGGCCTTAAGTTGTGCCAGGGGAGGCTCAGGCTCAGGAATATTAGGAAGAATTTCTTTACTGAAAGGGTTGTCAGGCATTAGAACAGCCTGCCCAGGGAGATGGTTGTATCACTATCCCTGGAGGTGTTTAAGAGTCAGGTAGATGTTGTGCTAAGGGACATGGTTTAGTGGAATCGATAGGGCTAGGACAAAGGTTGGACTCAATGATCTTGAAGGCCTCTTTCAACTGAAACTCTTGTGTGATTCTAAGGCAGGAAAATGGCAGATAATATTTGCCTTTTTTTATTATAAATATACTTCCAGAATAGCATGCTACACTGCTAACAGTCCCACAAGAGGAAAACAATAAACAAAACAAGTTATCGTAGGACAGTCAGTAAATAATAACAACAACAGTAATAATAACAACAACCCAGTCAGTAAATAATAATAATAATAACGGTAATAATCATAACAATAACTAACCTTTCAACTAATTATTTATTTTCTCTTGTAAATGGGACTACTTTGACCTGACAGAAGCATGTGTCAGGGACTGATGCTCTTTCATCGAAGGATATGGCTGCTCTCATATTTCGCTGCTGCTTCTTTCTCTGGTGTCCCATCAACTTTATGTGAGGTGCAGGACACCTGAAGGGGACGCTCTAAAGAAAGCTCTCTAATTTCATGACCCAACTTGGGAAGTGAATCCAGACCCTGGCAATTGAGGTTGCTTTCCATGAAAAACAATTTTTTTTGTCTACTTTAATGTTCAAGACATACTTTACAAACTTAATGTGCTCCTCTGGTAGAAACTGTTGAAGATGCACTTCATGTAGGCAAAGACACACAGAAATGACCCCATCGTCCAGTTTGTGTCAGTATTGTCATTTGGAGGCAAAATCTCCCTGCCCTCCAGAAAGGCACTGGCTTGAAAAATACAAACTTTCAGGTTGACATTATATATTCTGAGCTCTTATTACTGCCCTTTGTGCATCAATTGCTATATGTTGCAAAAAGGAAAAACAGGAGAAAAAAGGAAAACCTCTTACCGTTTCTTGCTTTAGACACGTAGCATAATTTCTTATTACTTTTTGCAGAAGTTCTTCATAAAATTGCCCAGCCTGCAGACACAGCATTACAGATGCTGTAAATGTTAGAGGGTCCACCTGAGAGCCCTGACTGTTCTCAGGGATAAATACAGGTGGAAGAATTGTTTGTAATGAATATCATTCAACAAACCACATCTTCCATTTGTGAATTGTCCGTGAAGAGATGGTAATTTTCTTGAGCTGGTTGCCGAATCACTTCTGGAAATCATTCTTCACTAGCAGCTTCTTGGAGAGCAATTTGCTCAGAGCATTTCATATTCAAAGTTTGCATCTTGAGCTATTTTTATGAGGTGTGTCAGTTCACTGGTAGAATCTGTTCTCTAGTTAGATGAGTGTAACTCCTGAAGCTCGTATTTCTGTCCTAAGTAATCCCAGTTGTAAATATGAATTCCGAAACCTTGCAAAGGTGTCCTGAAATATTTGTTTGAAATCTGTTTGAAATAGATTTACTTTTTTACAAATATTGGTAGAACATGGAAAACATAACCGGCAATTTTGAGGCACATTAATTACAGCATTCAACTGAACATCATGGCTGCTCTAAGCTCCTGTGATCAGGCTCTGTGCTTTCACTGTGATGGCTGATTTCCAATTAGTGTGTTATCGTCTTGAGTCTAGCAGTCCTTGGCAAATGGTATTTTTTAAAAGGCAGGGATAAAAGAAAACCTGACAGAGGTCAGGCATAAGCAGAAAATGTTAACACTAGTGATGAGTAGGTGCTTCATATGACTTATTTAGAATTATCGAGTGTTTGACCCTGAGACTGCTCAAACACAGTCGTTCTGCTGACTTGGGCAGAGCCTTTCCTGGTGTCCTTGATCTCTGCTGTAGCAAATTAATTTCTAAATTTACCTCAGCTGAAACAGTTTAAAGGCAAGAGATTTTTCTCAAAATTAAGTCACCTGGGAAGAACACCCTGTCCCTAAATACTTCAAGAGACAGTGTTCAAACCAGAGGCTGCAGTGGAGACCCTAATGGATAAAAACAGGAGAAGGCTCATAAGACAAGGTTCATGTTTCTGTTGGCAGTGTTGTACAAAGTTGTTCCAAAGAAGTTTATATTGCCAAGGATTGTTTTTGTTCAGCCTGGGCTTGGCTCTTCCTCCTCACGTCCTCACGATGACAGCTCATGTTGAAGGTGAGGGAGGGTGGAGTGTGTGGGAATGGTTCAGAGGATTGTTTTCTCCTTGCAGATACTTGGTGGTGCTCCAAGCTGTGCAGTGCTTTGGAGGAGACCTGTTCCTAAAGAGCTGAGGAGTGAAGCTGAGGACAAAAGGCAGTGTCCACACAGAAAAGGTGGTCCTCTCCTCCTCCTCTCCCAGCATCAGATGCGAATGGCTGCCTACTAAAATTTGCCTCTTATGGTGAGATAGCTGAAGGAAGGCTGCTGAAAATGAGGATCACGGGTTTGTTTAACTGGAAAGAAAAACAAAGCTTTTTAATACTTGCCTCCGTGCTCTTCCAGTCATGGAGAAGGAGAGAGAAGGTCTTATCTTTTGGTCACAAAAGAAGTATTGACAAGGCCTCAAATAATCCCAGCAAAACCTGTTCAAATAAGTTTGCAAAGCACAAAGCTGTGAAAATTAAAGGATTCACAAAGTCCCTCATTCAGTCAGGAGCTAGCTCTCCCTGAGAGCCCAGGGCTTCTCTGAATTAACCTAATGAAGCCAAAATGCTGCTGGCATCTCTCATCCACCTGGAGACAGACAGAAATAGGCCCAGCACCTTTCCAGAAGGAGCATGTGAAGGGTATGGTGTGGTTAACAGAATAACCCCACTTGTAGGTGATGAGGATTCAGCTCCAAGCTCCTACTAGTGGATGCACTGTTGGTCTTCCTCAGCCTGAAGGTCTGTAGTTATAAAGACAGACAAATGAACTACTTTAGCCCAGAAATGATTTCATAAATGCATGTGTCTGAGTAATGATTCCCTGTGTTATGCCTTCCTCCCACTTGTATTAAGCCATCACGCCTGGGTAATCTAACACTTTGAATTAAGCCCTCCTGCTTTACCCATTCCGTGCCGAGAAATTCTGCCAGCGTTCAGCAAATCGCTGACCCCATCAAGTCCTTACAAGTACAAAATCATTCGCTTTATTTATATAAGTCACCTTACAGGCCAGATTTATAGGGCAGACAAAGTAAATGCACCTGTGTTGATGCAGTGGTAATTTTATCGTGTTTTGTCAGGGGGAGGCTGCTTATAGACGACGACTTTCACGGTGCGGCTTGATGGGGTTTCGCTACAGAACAGTACAGCTGGCCAGCAAGCAGGGGTGAGCAGGAACAAGACTGGATCTGAAAGTGGCTTTTGTGTCTATTCTATTCCTAATAACATATATTTTTTTTTTAAAAAAAAGTTCTGTTTTGAAGAAGAGAGGGAAAAACCCCCACTCATTGGCAGCATGAGGATTAACAGGGTATTTTAACATAATATTCGAGGGGAGGGAGTCTTTTTATGGAAAGTACTGTGGGGAAGATGATTGTTTTCAGTTGCGGTTGTTTTCCCTGACTCCCTGTTGTTCTTTTTTTCAGTTCTGTAGAACAGGCTCAGAAAGAGGTACAAATCGTATTATTTGTTAATGTGCCAGCCTGGTGAGTGGAGAATTTTTTTCTGGTCTGCAAAGAGAACAAGCATAATTCCTGTTATTTGTTAATCACTTCTGTGTGCATAACTCTCAAAGACTGTTTTAAATATTTATCCTCCTTTTTCCCCAAGGATTTGTATTTGTTACATTTAACTTCTTCCTCAGCCCAAACCTGGTGGGCATGGGGAAGATAACACAAGAAATGATTTAGGGTCTTCAACTTTCCATTTGAAATCTGGAACAGAATCTCAAGGGATCCCTCATCATGGTGAAGTAAAAAAAAAAAGGTTTTAAGAAAGTGGCTTCATGCAAATGCACCTTCTAGCATAACTAAGACGAAGCATCACTCCATGACAAGTTTGAACAGTGCTATCTGCAAGGGAACGGACTGGTCACAGAATAAGCTGTGGCTTGTCACAAACTTTTGGTGAGCTAATGGCCAGTCTCAATGCATTATATTGCAGCTATTATGCAAATCTAGCAATAAATAGACAACCTGGCTTGTTTGGTTCTTAGTCACCTTGTAAACCTGCCCAGGAGATAGGAAATGGCTTAATGAAATTAACTACAGTCAGACTTTGACTCTTTTTTATCTCCCTTCCTAATATGACATTACCCGCTTGCAGTATTGTCAAGTTCCTTTCAGTTTTTACATGGTGTAAAGGAACTTTAATTGAGTCATTCTGCATCAATAAGGGAAGACAGTGTGTGCTCAGTGGAAAAGCTCTAGCAAGATTTTGGGTCCCGTTGGACCCTAAGTAGAAATCCCTGGATGGATTATGATTGCATGGGGTGTTTCTGTAGGGTGTGAATCACAAAAAAAATGCCACAATGATTTTTTGGTCTGTTTATTGTAAGTGCTTCTTTAGCTTGATAAAGTCAAGGGTTGGTTGCTCTTCCCTGTGGAAATAACTGTGGTTATTTGTTTTTATTTTTGTATGTCCTTAATGTCCCACTAGTGTTACATGTGAGATGGAAGTTTTCTTCTATCATCTGATAGGGTTTTATTTTAAAATACCTATCACCCAATCAGGGAGGATAAGCTTAGTGACTGAAGTCACCAATTACAAAATCTATATGCTGAATACCTGAGGGTTAGAGCTTGCAAACAGCCAGATGACGAGAAAATGTATCCAGTGGAGTCCCTCAAGGGTCAGTAGTGGGACCAGTATTATTCAATATATTCATCAATGACTTGGATGAGGGACTAGAGAGTACTATCAGCAAGTTTGCTGATGACACCAAGCTGGGAGGAGTGGCTGACACGCCAGAAGGCTGTGCTGCCATCCAGCGAGATCTGGACAGGCTGGAGAGTTGGGCGGGGAAAAATTTAATGAAATACAACAAGGGTAAGTGTAGAGTCTTGCATCTGGGTAGGAACAACCTCGGGTTCCAGTATAAGTTGGGGAATGACTTATTAGAGAGCAGTGTAGGGGAAAGGGACCTGGGAGTCTTGGTGGACAGCAGGATGACCATGAGCCAGCACTGTGCCCTTGTGGCCAGGAAGGCCAATGGCATCCTGGGGTGTATTAGAAGGGGGGTGGTTAGTAGGTCAAGAGAGGTTCTCCTTCCCCTCTACTCTGCCTTGGTGAGACCCCATCTGGAATGTTGTGTCCAGTTCTGGGCCCCTCAGTTCAAGAAAGACAGGGAACTGCTGGAGAGAGTCCAGCACAGGGCAACTAGGATGATTAAGGGAGTGGAGCATCTCCCTTATGAGGAAAGGCTGAGGGAGCTGGGGCTCTTTAGTTTGGAGAAGAGGAGACTGAGGGGTGACCTCATTAATGTTTACAAATATATCAAGGATGAGTGTCACGAGGGTGGAGCCAGGCTCTTCTCGGTGACAACCAATGATAGGACAAGGGGTAATGGGCTGAAACTGGAACATAAGAGGTTCCGCTGAAACCCGAGAAGAAACTTCTTCTCAGTGAGGGTGACGGAGCACTGGAACAGGCTGCCCAGGGAAGTTGTGGAGTCTCCTTCTCTGGAGACATTCAAGACCTGCCTGGACACGTTCCTGTGTAGCATTATCTAGGCATTCCTGCTCTGGCAGGGGGATTGGACTTGATGATCTTTCGAGGTCCCTTCCAAGCCCTGACATTCTGTGATTCTGTGATTCTGTGAAAATATTGTGTGATACTAATCACTAATCACAGCCTATTTAGGAATGACATTTCCAGGAATCAGGATCAATCTGCCAAAGATTTACTAGCTGTAGAAAGAATTAAATTCATGGCATGCGTGATTTGAAGTGAGTGTTTTGATCAATTCAGTAAGTATCAAAAGTGCTTCCCATTGGGTACAGGGGAAGGAGGAAATCAAAGTCACCTCTGTGTTTCACATAACTTGTTTTTTTTCAGTTAAATACTGACATCGAAAGTTTGCCAGACAGAGACAGAGCCTTATCTGTAGCCCTGTGTTACACACAATGAAATGCTGGCCCCATTGAACTTGGTGACAAAATTCCCACTCGTTTAACCTCATGTCAGGGGACTGATTTTTATTGACACACCGGGGAACAATTAATTATTTACCCATCAGTCTGAGAGAGCATTTCAAAAGGATTTATTTACAGTGCTGTTCTTTAAGAATCAGTTATCCTGAGGCCTGTGATACCTTGTACAGTTCTGTGCTTAAATACATTCCACTCAATTAGCTCATGTTTTTATTCAAGAGAGAGGACAGATAGGTCTCTTCAGCCGGCAATGCTTTCAGAGGGTGTCAGGCCAAAGGGAAGCTAATTAGAGGGAAGAGGGAAAAATGTGGAAATTACTGTTTGCAGAGGGCACTGTAGAGAGGAAACTTTGTTGTGAGCAGCTCTCTCTCCCATTAAACATGCTGAAGCTGTACTCTTCTGACCATAAGATTAATGATGCCAAACCAAACATTATACCCATGTCTCAAGGGTCACAAGCAAACTTCTTCTTTTATCATCTGTTTCTCATTCTGCCGGCCACCAAGATATTTACTGAAGAATTAGTATATATCCAGGTTTAAGTAGATTAAACTAAAAACGTGCCACTGTTTACTGGATACATCTGCTCTCATTAGTATAACTTGTTGCTGTTGGCATGAAGCAGTTTAATTAAAATGACAGCATAGTTTTCTTGGAATCAGTGCCTGGTCCCAGTGGGGCTCCTCAGACAGATGTGAACAACTGGTGCCTGCTGTGTTGGCTGCAGAAACCAGAGCTGCCCGCTCCCTGTCACCCCTTCAGACAGTCTCTCCTGGAAAGGAGAAGGAGAGTGCAGCACTTCCACTTACATTAGATCTGTCTTTTTTGTTTCGTTTCTTTCCTAATTTTTCTTCAACTCATCCCATTAATGCCTATGGATGTTGTACTAGTGGCTTAGATGTGGGATGCTTTGGTTGGTGAGTTACCAAAGCAGATAGAGGCCCTCGGATGATGCAGGTACCAACTCCATAAAGAATGAAGTTACATCTGCTAAATTCTGAAGGAAAGTCTGGAGGCACCGTCTCCCTTGTTGCACATGTGGCTGTTACAGAGCAGTTTCTCAGCACTGCTGTGCCTGAAAACTCAGGTGCGTTCCAGAAAAGACCTGGAAGTTATGAAAAAGTAAACTAATGGTGTCATTTGCCTTCTGTTCTCTGAGTTTTGAGATGATACTTGGCAAATGTACTTAGGGATTTTTTCCTGCAATGACATAGATTAGAGACGGGGCTGGATCAGGAAACTACTCTGGCACGTGAAAGATATGAAAGTTTTCAAAGTACATGGTCAATGTAGACACACTTAGGATAAGTCAAAACCTTGTGGCCAAGTGATTTTTCTGGGATTTTGAGCCAGGAGTAGGACTTGGGACATGCCCAAGCTAACCAGCTTCCCAGCCAGGAGCCAGTGTTTTCCTGTTTTCCGTAAACAATCCACTCTAGCATCCGGATATAAGTATCTGAATTATAAATGTGGTAGACCAGAGCTCCCCAGGATGGTCAGCAGAGAGGGAAAGGTTTCCTCAAGGAGTCATTGGAAGAGAAGACCCTTAGGGATCGTCCCCCAGCACCTTTTCATATTAGAATTCTACTAAATAACAGAAGTGTTCCATTTTTAACCTGAGGGTGATTCAGTTTTCTAATAGCATAGGAGGCAGCCATGTCTGAGTGACAACACAATTTCTGCACCTCTCTCTCAGCTCCACCTTGGGCTAGCTGCTTGATGCGATGACACCATTTTGAAGGGGAAGATGCTGTCATCTCTTAGCTGCTTTTGGTATGAAAGAAAATCAGCCACCTACTCATGCAGCAAATGGAGTAGTGTGGTTAAAGCATTTAATAACTCAAAGCTTGTGGTGAAACATGAGACATCTGATTTCCGTTCTTTCCAAGGCAAAATGCACAATTACATAGATAAGTGTTTTCTGAGATGCTTTCAGAAAAGTGGCCATCCTGCCCACTCGCTGGGGCAGGAGCAGGAGCCAGTCTCTGGTGTGCAGGGGTTTGCTGTGCAAACAAACGGGGATGCATCACTTCACCCAGAGTACTATAGTGCACATCTAAGATGGGGAAACTTTCTCTTTCATAGCGGCTGAACAGTAATTGACAAAATAATTAGACAAAAGCAAGAAAACAGAGATGGTGACGGGCATATGGACCCCCCCTTGGAGTCTCAAGGTAGACCACTAAGAGACTTGGAGTTATAACCAGCAGCCCTTGATGGCCTCACAGGTATAGAGGCCAAGGGATAGATCTGTGCCTCGCTTGCCTCTTCAAACCTGTTTTACCTGCTTTTGCTTTGGAGAATCTTCCTCACTACCTCCTCCTCAGTTAACTGCATGGATAAGCTGTGAAGGGGAGCCAGAGAAGAGTCTACAATGAGGATACGTTTGTGTGGATGAACACACTTTCCACATATAAATGTAATAAAGGGAAAATGCTACATAAATTCACTTACTGACTGCTTTGCTCCGGTGCCATGCCTCAAGAACAATCACCCAAACTCATCCATGTGTGAAAATTGTAATTGTGGAAAACGCTCCTGTGTTTGCTATTTGTGATATTTCTTTGAAACAACTTTCCTCTGTAAGTGGATACAGAAATAACTCTTCAGATTATGGATCGGAGCAGGGAGTTGTATTTGTTTAGTGGTGTAGCTGCATTGATTGGCATCCTCCCGCTCAGGAGAAATGTTTTTAACCAGCCAGTACAACAAATACTGCTGCAAAACCAACATGGGTTACATTGAGAGCGTTCGAATGTAAAAGCAGCTAGGTGTTTCAGGAGCCAAAACATGATTATTTTTAAGTGGCTGTGGTTGAGAATGGTTATTATTTATTGTTTGAACATAGCAGCACCTACTGGCACCAGCCAGAAATCAGGACTTACAGAATCATAGAATGGTTTGGGTTGAAAGGGACCTTAACAATCACCTGGTTCCAACCTCCCTGCCATGGGCAGGGACACCTCACTCTAGACCAGGTTGCTCAAAGCCTCATCCAAACCAGCCTTGAAAATTTACAGGGTGGGGGCATCCACAGCTTCTCTGGGCAACCTGTTCCAGTGTCTCACTGCCCTCACAGTAAAGAATTTCTCCCTAATTTCTAATATAAATGTACCCAATTTCAATTTCACTATGATATAAAGGGTAATGAAAAAGAGGCTTCTTCCTCCGTGAGTGGTCTGAGTTTGGGCAGGAGGCAACACCGAGAGTGTTTGGATACCACGAGCACAAAGGAAGAGCAGGAGGGGATGGGAGGATTGGTCTGACCCCTCTGGTTAGATGCAGTCGTGCATCTGTGACATGTCAGACAGACTGAGGAGCCTTATGGAGCAGATGAGGCTGGTGATAACACATTGTGCATGTTTCTGGGTGGGAGAACAATGAAAGCTGGAGGTGTGGTGGGAACCGGAGAGGTGTCAATGCTTTGATGGCACGCCACACTTTGCAAGAAAGGAAGGTGAGGAGGATGTGTGGAAGGCTGTGGGGGTAAAGGAGTCACCGGTTAGGAATATAGTATGGGATAATGGGATGGGCAGAAGTGGCTGGAAAGGGACAATAGCATTTTCTCATCCAAATGTTCTGAATTGGTGGGGGGAAAGAAAGTGATTATCAGGTTTTGTTTGGTTGGTTTGTTGTTTGTTGTGTTTTTTTTTTCTTGTGGGTTTTTTTTTGTTTTTTTTTTTAATAAGAAGGTCTTTACAGAAAACCCACCTTGGGAAAAAACCTGAAGATAAGCTGTTTGACTTGGTGGCTACCAAGAAGCCAGGATGGTTGTGATAATTTTAAATCCAGCCTGCAGGATGCATGGTACCTCGGCAGCATCCTTTCCCACCCAAACCTGTTGGCAAAAGGCACACAGTATCTTCCACACAGAGTTTAGTTTTCTTGCATAAAAACATTTTTTTGCTTAGAGTATCGTTCTCATGGAAAACTTTGTGGCCCTAGTGGTACAAGTGCAGTCAAGAAAACTATTTTTGCAGCAGTATTTTAAACATTTAAGGTCAAGAAGAGCTTTGTCTAGGCCAGAAATCAGGGAAAATGAAAAGTAGTTAAAATCTGTATTCAGTTCCATTAAAATATCTCTCTTTTACAGCTGTCTCTGTAAAATGGCTCAGAAATGTCCAGGGCAGTTCTATCATTTCTGGTTTCCATCTCAGACTGAAACCGAAACAATCAAACAGTTTTACAAGAAACCTTGTTCTCATGAAGAGATTTCAATTATTTCTTATATTTGCATCCTCATGAGGTTGAGGCAAAACATCCATTTTTTTTTCCTTTTTTCAACTGAAGCCAGACTCAAAACCTGCTGAGGTTTCCCCATGACTAATTAGAGTACATTTGTGAAATTATTTGCTGTGAAGGTGAAACGTAGTGTTAAATTAAAATCAGATGCATCAAGAACAACTCTCTCCTGCCTTGGCAAGTGCATGGGGTTGGTGCTCTGAAGGATAGTTTTGTATTGTCACACTGTTTTTCTAAATGATCCAGAAGGGTGCAACAGAAGGATTGAAAAAAAAAAAATTCTAACTTGGGGAAAAAAAAAGAATCTAATTTTTTATTTCATCATTTCATTTAATTCTGCCTGCACATAGTGGGGAAAATGCTATCTTTCCTCTCTCTTGCCAGGAGAGATGCCAGGTAAGGACAACCCTTATTAGCACTTTGCTGGCAGGATGCAGTGTGCTGCGGAGCTTGGCTGTTGTCCAGGGAGTGGAGGGGGGATGTGTGGGTGTGTGCGCACTGGGCTCATTCTCTGCCACCCAGGCCAGCCCTCTTTGGGTGGCAACAGGGGTTTCTTGGCTGCAGCAGGACCTACACTGCTTTGCTCAGTTGGACTTATCCTTCTTCCTTGAACCAAATGTGTTTTCCTCACAGGAACTGCAGCTGCTGAGAGCTGGTAGAGATGCTCCAGAGATTAAATGGTCATTGCTTGACAGCCCTCCTTGTTTTATTAAAAAAAACACTTTGTAGTATTCATTGACTGCATGTATGGTTTGCCTGAGGGAAAGCCCAGCATCAGTGCAGTATTTCCACTCTGAAACCAGCCATGTGCAAATCGAGGTAGGCACATTGTTCTCCATCTACTGCCTGCAAGCTGTACACAGAGAGCAGGAGCAGTATTGCTGAGCTCCTTCTAAAAAACTGAATGTCATATTTCCGTATTGAGAGTTGAGTTGGCTGGTCTCTTGATCGTGAGCCATATAAGATTTATTCATGTACGACAGAACATCTTCTTCAAAGTTATGGATGATGGTTTGCTGTCCTGGTGATTTTTCAAGCTGTGTAAAATGTGATTATTTGGGTTTTTTACTTCTTAATGTCAAGAAAGCTTCCTGAGTAGCAATACCTGGTGGCTGTGAGTTCATGTTAAGGTATTTCAAATTAAAAATAAGTAAGATTGTTTAAACACAGAAAAATCTTACAACAGTAAAGACTTTTCAAAGCTCGCCCTTTTAAGATAGCTACTGGATGGGGCCAGGGAGGGTTCCTGAAGTGTTTGGTCTGGAATAAAATTTTGGAAGGCTGAAGGATTCATACTTTTAAAACCTCTGAATGTTACACAGGAAAAGCTGTCTGGCTTTCCTGTGTGCTGCTAACATCACTAGCCTCTGAAAGTGGCAAAAGAAATGCAGTTCCCTGTGCTCAGTCTGAAAATGTCATAAGAGAAGTAAATACAAATCACTTTGTGATTATTATTGTTAGGGTGGCAATTAAAAAAAAAACCCAACAAACCACAACAAAAACAACAATCCCTGCCCCCAACAATCTGTGAGCTAAATTCCCCTGAAATTGGCAAACATTTGATCCCAGTGACACAAATTATTGTGAGCTTGGAATGATATCAATTACTCTCCGTTACTACCCGAGGGCTTGCTGCTATAGTGCTTAATAAGCCAAATCCTAAGATGCCCTTTACATTTGTGGGTAAGGTCAAAAACAATTAAGGAGCAGAGGATCTGTGGTGAAAGCAGCACACGTGCAATAGTGGTAGGTTGGGTTTTTTTGTAAATCACGGTCACATCGTTCAAGCACTGGGGGATTTGATCAGGAGATGGGCCCTGTCCAGTGCCACCCAGGCTCAGAGTTCTGTGGAAAATCAGCTCTCCCTTGCTCCCACCTGAGCTATAGAGCTCTAACTCATGGCTGCAGCTCACCAAGGGGTGGTCTGTGCTTTTGGGGACTAGCTACAGCAAGTAGGTGCAGAGAGAAGGCAAATGACCTCACAGCTTTTGAAACTTTTGAGATGCTCTTCTACAAGATAGAAAAATTACATATGTGGACAAACTGTTTTCAAACATAATTACCTGTCATAATACAAGCACACCCCCTGTCTCTAACCCTATCCTTAGTTTCAGTTTAGCTCCATCGTTAGACCAAGGTACTCTGTTGGCATCTGATTATACAAATCTTCTAATCAATAGGGTGAGATGAAGTCATCTCTCATTGTGACCAAACCTTCTTCACCTACCTCTTGTGAACCTTGCCATTTTTTCCTAAACTCCCAGTAATTTTACAAAATCTTTTTTTTGCAGCATGGATGTCAAACTTCTCACTGAAAACTGAACTATCCAGAGATGGTATGTGATGTCACCAAAGTTAACTTTCTCAGACATACTTGTCCTGAGGAAGGCAGCATCAAATTTCTTTATGACCGGACTTATTTTCCATAAACTCATCTTGATTGCATTAATTATGCTGCTATCTGTTAATTATTTCCTGATTTTCTCCCATATCAGATTTTGCGTGCAGTCAATTCCAGATGAACCAACTGATAGTTATGCAAGGTTTTATCAGTGGCCTCTTTCTACACTGTTATAATAGCATCTCCCAGGCTTTGTGGCTCCAAGGGCTGTTATAAACTGAGGCCAGTGGCTCAGAAAGTTGCTCCACGAATTTTCTTAGAAGGGTGTGATATGCATTATCTTGGCCTGCAAACGTTTGGGAAAATTCAGCCTTCACACATAAGCTGCTCCACATGGAGCTCACAGTGACTAGCTTCAGCTACCTAAAAGCTAACATCTAGCCAAACTTGTCAGATAGGCTCTCTCCAAAGTGGAGAGAAGAAAACATTGCCAGAAGTGGTTCCTGCCATGCCAAGGGAGCAGAGGCCTCTGCAGATGCCTATCTGTCCCTACTGATGAAAGAAAAAGTCCAGTTGACTCAGATTAAATGGTTGCTTGCTGAGGTTTTTGTGTGTGAGAGGTAGATTATGCCTTGACCTCATGCTCCACATCCCATAGGCTGCACCCAGAGGATTTGGGATTCCCACCCTGTGACTGAGACAGTCACCAGATCATGACACTTTTCTGGAGATTTCTTTCTCAGATACGTTCTTACATGAGTCACTATGTCTTGCCAGCTATCCATAGCACTAGTCACTGATACTACCACCTTCCCACACTGATTTTAGTTCCCCTAAAGCTAGATTTTGTTTTATCACCATTTTTCTCTGTTTCTTTTATAAACTTACTTTGCTTAAACCCAAGGATTCTCAGCCTATAGAGGTTTCTGTACAGATTTCTCTCTGATAGCACACCCACAAGCACCTAGTGTCTTTCAGTGTGGTGGAGAGGTCTGTTTAAAAAAAATAGCAGAAAGCAACAATTTCTAGGACATTTTCTATCAGCAGAGTATTCTCTCTCTGTAAATAACTGCTCTAAGCGGGCAACACTGTGGTCAAACAAGGTCTCCCTTGCCCATCTCAGCCCAAGTCGTTGCCAGTCCCGAAGGAAATTCTCCAGAGAAAGTGGCCTTTTGTCTCCTCCTGGACTGTATAGTTTGCATAATCTGGTTAAATAAAATGAATACACAAATGCACAAATAATTGTGGGTAAAATGGTAGTGTAAGTAAGGCTGAGTGGTCCATCTAATCTGACAACAATATAATAAATGGTTTATTTGTGTACACTGGAGCAACTCCTTGGGACTGCGGTCTATTCCTGTTTCCCAACAACGCTGTTATTAAAACAACGGGCACTGTAATTACTGTGATAAAAAGGCATTATTGCTTCAGTTCTTCATCTGGCCCATGTGCAGAAGGAAGAGGTTTTCTTTATAATCTCCCCGCAGAAGGAGCACAGGGACCAGAAGGCTCCTTCTCCCACTGGCTCTGCCTGCACAAAAGATTTCTCCACACCGGAGGCTGCAGTGTGAGAGCCTTTGTCTTAAAAGAAAGGGCATAATACAGGCCTTCTGCCAGCACTGGCTACGAATGAAAGCAGAGCCTTTATGTACCAGCTTACTGCTGAACTGCAGACAATACTGTAAAATCTGTACTCCTCGATTACCTCAGCTGCCTTCGCATCGCTGAAGTGCTGCCGAGCCTTGAAAAGGGGCTGTGGGCGCCGGGCTGGAACTTCACAAAGTCTGTGTCAGTAGGAGAGCAGAAAATCTGCTTGTCCAGCACGGCTGTCCTGATGAGAATGAGGAGGTTGGGGCGAGAGGTAGATACGATTAATGCCTCGAAAACAGGCACTCCGGTTATTTCTGCAGCTGGGCCGTTTCATTCTGGCAAACTGCATTTTAGCTTCTCGTCAATTTGTTTTCTTGTGAAACCTGCTATTTGTCAGATTGCTTGCTTGCTAAGAGCTTGCTGCCCAGCTCTTGTAGTACCAGACTACAAGATAGCTGTGAGGTGAGCATTTTCGCACTGGCCTTCGTGGAAAACTTGTTCAAATGAGCCCAAGTGTTTGTAGAAAACCTGTGAACATAGCTTATAGAACCAAAACCCCAGCTACTGCAGATCAGTGTCTCTGCCTTCAGCAGAGCTGCACCGCCTGTCACCCCTGAGAAGCTGGCCTGCAGTCCTTCACATGCTTCAAAGTGCTCAAGCGGTTGCTGAAACCCTCCAAGTTGCTTAATCGAGGACAACCTGCTGTCCATAAAGCACCTGCCTTAGGGCTCTTACATTGTGAAGTACTGATTCTGTTAGGGACAGAGGGAAGAGTTCTCCCTGGCTGTAGTGGTCACCAAGAAGAGGAAATGCTGGCAGCAAACAAAATCCTCCTCAGCTGTCTGATGTGAGTGACTGCTGGCTGAGCGGGGAGAGGGACACACAGTCTGATGGGAATTGCAAAAGAATATCAATAAGCTGCTGCGACCGCCGCTGCTATTGCCAACACCCTCTTTTACAAAAATGTTTACCCCGTCGCAAGCATAACTGATGTAAATTGAATGTGTCAGGCTGAGTAGAAACACCTACCCCCCTCCCTGGAGCCGCTTTCCCCTCGTTTGACAAGGTACAAACAGAAAGCCCGTTCACATGTGAGTGGAGAGTACCAAACATTGCATCAAAAAGCAGGAGCCATCCTGTTACAATCTGCTGCTTGTCAGGATTTGACAGCGCTGTGAAATATAAATGATCTCTGAGATAGCAATGCCTGCCTCAGTCACCAGTAAACAACTCCCCTCATTAAAGAGATGCTTTAGAAATGACAGCACCAAATTATGTTAATATTTTTATGAAGCTCTCTCCAGCCAGAGATCCTAAACCAAGGTTTGCCATTCATTTGCCAAAAAACAGTTCTTTGCAAGCAGAGGTGAAGTGGCCTCACAGTTGAAAAACTGGTGCCATTAAACAGGCTCCAGCTGGGACAAAAATGGACCTTTAAGAGAAGGAACTGTGAAGGAAGAGATGGATTTTTGCTAACACTCCTTTTTTTTTTTTTTAGAATATCATTTGTAACCTTTTTTGAACCATAGATTGTCTTTGGTTCTGAGTTTGTTCAATGCCTAATTCAATATCCCTAGCCATGACAGTAACTCGTAGGTCCTATCCTGCAATACAGTCTTGCTAATGATTATAAATGGCTGGATCTGAAACTTGCTTGATCTGAAACTATACCCTACTGTTCAGTGCCCTCTGCAACCTCGTTAAGAGAACAGATTCAGAAACAGCCCTTGGGAAAGACTCCTGAGTCATCCTGCCTCTCTCTTTAGCATTTGGATTTTCCTTGGAGAGTTTTCAGTTAGGTTTTTGCCTTGATTTTGCTTATCTTTAAGATCTACTGAGATTAGAGTCCAAGACAGAATGGCTGCAATGAAATCATTACAGATTATACCTGCGTCCTACTCTGAGTCAGAGAGAAATTAACAGGATAATACAGGCTGTATGTATTTCTCAAGTGAGAGATCCCTGAGAGCAGTCCATGTCAGAAATACCACTTGTAAGAACAGGCTATAGGCAGTGACAGATCATGAGATTTTCAAACTTCTTTTTTGGGGGGGGATGAAAATATTTAATCTTTTTCTTGTGAGTAGGCTTGCTCTGAGCTTCTTTTATAGTAACATTTACCACTGAAGTTTCAGTTTCTCTCAGGCTGTCTTGCTCCCACCCTTCAAAAAAGGTCTGGGCTCCTCTTATGCAGAGCTCTGCCTGCACCTGCCCTTGCACAGGAGCATCATGGCAGTGACACCTTCCATCCATCACTCACTGAGAGCAAGGTCCAACACAGAAAACTCTCTGTGTCTTTAATGGGACAGTGAAAGTGATTTTTGCTTTGGGCATGTCCCGTCAGTCCTGAATGTCGTATTTTCACTACATTGTTCAGTTGCTTGTCTGGGGGAGGTTTTTCCTTTTCTGAAGATTTTTCATATACCCATTCACCAGTTGGTTAAATTCCTCCAGAAGGTGATAGATAATTACTCCTCTTTCTCCTCCTCCTCTCAGAATGCCATCTAATGGCCCATATAGCTGCCTACAACCATGTTAATACAGTTGTTTTTTTTTTTTTAAAAAAAAAAAGATGGTATCTACTCCTGGATCTGAAAACGGACTCCTCTTTCGTATTCCTTTCAAGTTAGACATGTAAATTCAGACAAGAACTTCAGATTAGTTGCCACCAAGTTTTCTACACAATGAAGAAAATATACTTGATTATTCTTACAACACAAATATCCCAAATAACCCAGCTTTCATATTTACAAGCATAGCATACGGATGCTAAGTGCAGGAGTAATCACTGTGTTGCACAGCAAAGGAAGACACTGGTTTGATACTGTGTCCACCAAAGCCTGCTATGTGATGGCAGTTGTGTGTGTGTGTGTCTGTGTGTCTCTGTGTGTGTCCAATTAAACTTCTATTTGGAAATGTTTGGTTATTATCATGCCCAGGATTTTTGAAGATAAATTACACCTATTGTTTCTATAAAGAGCAGGTGTTCATTTCTGTTAAATAGCTTTCAGTTGATAAAGGGTTTGGGTCTCCACTAGCCTGCCAATGAGACAAGATCATTTCCTTTGCAGAGGTGTAGAGATAAGCAAGGCTCTCACCGTGACAAAGAATTTTGATTTGCTCCATGCAACGTTCATGTCCCTTCTGCCAAATAGAGACAACACATTGCCCTTGCTGTGTCACAACTGGTGTCTTCAGCAAGCACTGAGTGGGTGAATCACTTGGTTCACATTGGGGGAAGGCTTGAGTGTGGAGGACATGCTTATCTAAGGACATTGTCACTCTCAGGGTGGGATTTTCAGGATTGGTTTTCACCCATGGGAGTTGTGCAAGTGTCTTAACAGTTTTTTAGGTAGGGACAAAGCAGGGCCTCTTGGAGGAAATACCCATAATTAGAGACATTGTTTATGCACATCTGCAAAACCTGTATTATAGCAACCACCTCAACTTTTAACTTTGACATTTAGCTGGCACCAGAAGGACTGTGGGGCATCACCCACAGAGGACCAGGAGCTGGTTGGCCTTTAGGGTACTGAGCAGTGAGAGGATCCTCTGCAACCCAGCTCTGTGAGTCAGCCTCAGAGCCAAAGGCAAGTTTGGGAAGCATTTCATCGCCTGCCCATGCTGGCCGGGCTATCCTTAGTTTGTCACAGGCTGAGGAGGAAGGTGCCCACATTTTCAGCAGCCTCCCACAGGCTTGCAATGCATCCCCTTCATGACAAGTGACCAGCCTCTGGCTGTTTAGAAAACACCAGGATTGTGTTAGACACGACCACAAACGAGCAACAACTATTTCCTACGTGTGATGTATTTTGTTGTGTTCCTAGTGCATAGGATTGCTTGCCTCGGTCTGTGTTCACTATTCCCTAGCTTCCCACCCTTGCTCTCAGGATTAATGAGCTGTAATTAGGACAATCAGTACAACTATTCTGATCTTTTTGCAACTGGCATGTTTTCTAATTTTTTTTTTTTTTTTTACTTACTTGGTTTGAAAACAGATGCAGAGTCCTGAAACATTTAATCTGACAAGGAAGTCACAGCTGTCAAGAACTGTACTAAGGTGTGAATGAAAAGCTTATGCTGACAGAGGAATCCGGACTCATAGCTCTGATTTCTTTAGGCAGGTTCAACCATAGCCTGCTGACAACAGTTAGATGTTACACAAGAGCACATCTACTCCAGCTCCTTGCCACATTGCTTTTCTTAATACTATGTGGTTGTTCTTTTCTTTTGTCTGTTTTTAAGATGAGGGAAACAACCATCCAGAAGCAAGATGGTGACTTAGAAAATACAGCCTGCCTGAGCTGAGGAAGCTTTCTCTTCAGAAAGGAAGGACTAGTAGGGCTTGGATAATATTAATTTAAGTTCCCAGGGAAACAGCCTGACATTGTTCATTGCAACGTCTCTTGAAAGTTTTATTAAGCCAAAACAAGAAGTATAATTTACAATGTCTTTCTCACTACAGTTTCCTTAAATTACCTCGTGTTGATCGGTTCATGCTAGCAACTGGGTTTTGACTCGGTATGAAGTAGAAGATACTTACTCTGCTATGAAAAGACTATAGCAGAGCACTTGGCAAGTTACGGACTTGAAAGTGATAGTTTTAACGACACTGTAGTTTGCTTTTGGCTCCATGGAGTGGATGGAAGATGAAGTATTGTATGTCTGAATGAAACTGTAAATTCCAGGTTTACCCTCCAATTCTGCAGCACTGATCTTCTTATGGAGGAACGGGAGTCAGCCAGCCCCTCTCGAGTTGAAAGCCCTTGTGTTTATCCTGTGTCTGTGGATGAAATCCAAGCCTGACTCTCAGTGTCGGTGGTTGAAAGGCATATAGCCTGAAATTCCATCTTGTTGCTTACTGAAGGCACCTTGGGGGGCCTACATTTTGGAAGTCACAGACGGAGAATGTGCTTTTTTTTCTTCATACTGTCCTACAGGCAGTGGGAACTGTGTCCCTCAAGGCACAGCTCCCTCTTCCCACCTTTGGGACACACGTGTAGGGCAATGCAGGCACACAACATACCCGTGGGTACGGTGACATGGCAGGGAGACTCAGAGGTCACTAGTGCTTCCCACAGCTTGGAGCCTGAGAAGGGCACAACTGCAAGTATCTGTGAAAATGGGAACGTGGGACAGTTGTCAAGCCCTTGGTTGAAGCGCATCTTGCTGAAGCTGCCCAGACTGTAATCTCCATCTTCCCTGAAGCTGCCCAGACTGTAATCTCCATCAAACAGAGCAAATGCTGCTATTCTGGCTGGATTGTTACATTTGTGTGACAATTATACTCATGTATATTTTTTAAATACCCAAATACTGTTTATATACATCACAGAAAATAATAAATGTGTGTAAGGTTAACTCTACAACAGAATTCTAATACACCAGCAACTGAGTGTATAAAAATACACCCACGCTCTACCATTGCTCCTTTAAAATAACATTATTTTTTCTACAAAGCCCAATTAAACCAACAAGAATTCCACCAAGAATAGAAAGTTCTCTCTTCTCAGACAGCTAATATATCTCGCTTAGTCTTTTGAGAGCCCTAAAAGCAAAATTTACTAGTTTGTTTTCAGTAACACTCTTCTATAAGGGAGAAAAAGAATAATTTATTTTTGATTCATAGGAGAAGTGGCTAAGCAGAGGATCACCTGCTGGTATTTTGATGACTATCTTTGTGGAATATATTATGACGTCTAATTAAGTAAGCCTTCTCACAAGTCTATAAAGTGCACGGTTCAGTGGTGGAACCTTTTGCCCGTGGATGGGGTTGGATCAAGCATGTATCAAAGACAATTATATGTGTAAAAGTCCTAACCAGAGCTCTTACAGTAAACACCAGATAAGGTTTCAAAGTACATAATGTGTTCAAGGAAGGGATTTGAGAGGAATTCATGCTTTTCTAGTCTTTTCCTTTCTTCTTTCCTTCCTCCCTCCCTTCCTTCCTAAAAAAAATAACTAAAAAATAATCTCAGTGCGTCACAGATATCTTGTCTAAAATGCCACAGCGATCTGGAATATTGATGCATAGTGAAATGAAGATCATATGCTCCTGCTTTAGCCTTTTGTTTTAGTCTGGACAACCTTGGAATAATGTTCAGTTGCATTAAACCAGTACCTTTGGACTATCACCATAAATAAGATGCACTGTACATGTCAAAACAAGTTCTTATGTAATACAGATCTCTGTGGTTTCATTTACCAGTAACACCCTTCATAAGTCATAACAGGGAATGAAGCAATCTCTGTGATATGGAAATTTCTTCTCAAGTGCATAAATTATGTCTTAATGCTTCAATTGCTTGAAAAGTGGGACAGTCCCACAGGTCACCACTTCCATTCCAGTGATAAGATTTGCAAATATTAACAATGATTTCTGTTTTATGGGGAGGGTTAGCTTTACAGACATGAGGGGTCCAGTTTAATTGAACACAGGGAAAGAAAAGCCTGAAACGTAACAAATGAGCAAAATCAAGTAATGAAGTCAGCTCTACTTGGCTTGTAGTGATTTTACAAACTCTCCCAATTGCGAGAGGCTAAATCACACACTCGGCTCCAACCTCAGATCTTTGTGCCTTCCCCTTCAGCCCAGTCCCCACGATGGGGACTCGTACACACACATGACTTGTAGAGAGGAACAGATGATGCCATAAGGTTGCCGTGTGCTCTCTGATCAGTTGCCTCTCCTAAAACTCGTGGAGATGTACTTGCCTGAAAGCTGCCTTCCTTTTTAAACTTTTTGAAACTCTCATACATAGGTGTTTTCACAACTGATTTCCCCTGGACTAAGACAACTATAGTTCATCAGGAAGATTTCTGAACCTCCAGAAATATGGGCAGATTTGCTTCGCTGTACTCATTTCTCCTTGTTTGAGCACTAAAAATGCATTCAGGAAGCCTCTTAAAGTCATACAAATAACAGTCATTGAAATGGAAAGCAGCAAAATTATGAATATTGTATAATGCAATGTTAAATTACAAATAAATGAAACATCTGGGGCCAGATGTTGCTGTTGGATTCCTGTGTAGAACTGCCATTCATTTCAGCAGCATTGTGCATGCACTTCTAAGAGCAGAGTTTGGCCCTTGATGTAAAGAAGAAGTGTTTTTAATGTAATATTAATGCAGGATGATTTCTCCATTAAAAACAAGGTAACTTGGTAGATGGAAGGATTAGCATATTTTATAAAAACAGTTTAGAGTGTCTCTACGACAACCTTTTATAACAGTGTTTTTTTAAAATGTTATTGGGGTAGGAAACAACACTGAAAGAAAATGGGAGAAACCTCTGCAGAGTCTATACAGTGAGAAAAGGGAGCAGACAGTATGAGAAATGTACTTGAAGTAAACCTGAGTGCCCAAACATTACTGAAGAGTTTTAAAAGATATAAGATTGATGATAATATATGTAGGAGGATACAGTCATGTCAAAATGTCCAACCTCAGGTGGACTTGCTGAACTCCCATTTTAACTTTTTGAAAATCTGCTGAATCTTTCCACCAATGCAGAATGTACTAATACCCATGGGGCGGTTGCAGGGAAAAAACCCGACCATTTGGTCAGTGAAAAAAATCCCCTTCACAGAGGTATGCATTGCCTAGTTCTGGATAGGTTTGCAGAATCTGATCTTTAGTAGGATCTAGAAGATCCTTTTATACCAGGGCTGATTTCTTCGTGGGTTCAAGTGCCTGTGGCTGCAGGCACTGCTTTATGACCACTCTGTCATGTTGCTGCCAGCCCCTGCTACCTTCGGCCGTACTTGCCTGGTCTTGTTTGCCATGTGCTCCTTCAGAGAGAACAGAAAGCCTTTGAGAGCCATGGTTGTTTATTTAGAAATGTGCTCGGTTAACCTTTCGAGATACACATCTCATTTCCCAGCCTGAAGTCTTGCTCCAGCCCAGCTCGGTGGGCAGAGTGCAGTGCATCCAGTGCATCAGCTGCGGGGGCATGAACTTTTTTTGGGTGACCTTTTGTACAGAGTCTTTTAGCCAGACTGGGTACCCCAATGAAGAAATTAAGGAGCCAGACAATAATTCACTGTTTTATGCACATTTTTTTTTTTTAACTTTTCATTAAGGTGCTCTTAACCTCTGGAGACAGAATCTTGCTTTTGCTGATTCCCCATTCTCCATGATAGGGTGATGGGAAGTGCTTTGCCAAGGGCCAGCTCCAGGCCATGGTACCCTTGCTGTAAGTTACTTACTGAAGCAGAACCCAAGCAATTAGTGACCAAGGGAAGACTACCGAAAATTTTATTTACTGGTGACAAAGAAAGAGAAAACTCACTTTTTGACAGTTTCCTTATTTTCTCTCTACCTTGACCCATATCAGCCTGTGAAAATTCAGTCTTCTGCCCAATGTCTTCTGTCCATAAAATTATTTTAAAAATCGGAATGTCTTGGCCTGTGGGTCTTAACTCCTTATTGAACCTACTTGCAGATGGCAATTTCCCCGGTCACAGCCAAAAGCTTTCCCTTCCAAACAAATGTGCAATCTGGAAATCCTTCTCTGTAGCACAGCAGGCACAGCACAGGACAGGCATTTGCTTTTTGCTAGTTTGCATTTCCTCGAAATGAAGGAAGAGCAATGAAAAAAAAACCCTGCTCACCAGTGTTGTGGTCAATGCTGTGACATGACATCATCAGTAACCCAGCCAGATGGAGCTGAGCACTGTGTCTGTGAAAATGTTCATAGGAGCAGTGAGCACCTTCAGACAGATGCTTTCCGTTAGACTAAACACAGATATTCCTTTTAAAAAGTGTGCAAAGAAATCAAGCTGCAGACTAAAGCCAGCAGTTAAACGCAGATGTTCCTTCACCTTGCTGCTCCCCTCTGCCCCAGTTATTTGTTTTCAAGGTGTGGGCTCAGTCAGGAAAATGGAAAAACGGTTGAGAAGTTCTATGTACGTCTTCTTCTGCACCACAGATTTTTATAGGGCAAGCATGCAGTTTCTTTTACACAAAATCCAAGTGTTAAAACTGGATATGCCACATTTTGGGTGTAAAAAAATGGTGCCAGAGTTTTTCAGGGCCTTTAAAAATGGTGTCTCTAAATAGCACCTGCACTATACATTTTATATGCCAGTGTTTCAATTTATGATGTTTCCTTTGGCTACGTCTGTACGCTATCCTGGTTTTTATATCTGACAAGAATCCCTCTGCCACGTCTGTGGAGTTTTTGGACTTCAGGATGTTAATAATGAATATCTTACCCTTGTTGCAGTGCCCGTGTCTGACAGGGACAGCATTGGCTTTTAAAAACCCTTTATCTGAGCTGAGCAGAAAATGATGTTCCCATTTCACGGGATTTTCCAAGTCTTCAGTATTTTCTCCTCCCATGAAGAAATAAAACACATGCTAGGTTTGTGACAGATTGGTGTGACACAACATAATTTGGGTCTCTGGTAACATCTGTGCCTTCACACAGAACTAGCTGGCCAAAACCATGAAAAATGCCCCCTGTAAGGAGTGACTGCTGGGTGCTACGGCCAGGCAGATGCAACAGATGTGGTGGGTGCCCTTCCATGAGCCCATCTCTTTTTTTTGGGTCTCTGTGCAAGAGCAGTGGTTTTCTTGCAGCTTGGAGGCATTTCCCAACAGGTCTCTCACAAGTAACGGGTTCCTGCCAAAAAGAGTTTGTTTCCTTGAATCAGCATTTTCTGACTGGAGAGGAGAAATTCCCATCAATTCTGCTCATTATAAATGAACAGACTGACAGTCCCTGGGAGAGAGCCTTTACCCATTGCCTTCAGTTCAGTGTGGGTTTAAGAAATATATAGTAACCAAGTGGCCTAATGGAAGATCTCCTAGTATTTCAGCATGGAGAAGAGTTAATACTTTTAAAATAATTGCATGTTTAAAAATACATGTTTCAGTCATCTCCAGCAGCTTCATGCAAACAGTATAGAGCTGTTCCAGCACCATCAAAAAAAGAGAAGGTTGCATTATCAGACACTTCAGCTATTTCCCCTGGCTAATCTAGAAAGAGAATCCCAAACTCACTGAAGTGCCCTGGGCAGACATTTTATAGCAGTACAGGCTATTTCATTGCTAGAAGCAAGTCTATAATAGCCTTTTAAGCATCGTTCAGCCTGAATTATCTGCCTAGGACATGTACATAAATCATGCTATATTACACAGTATTTTTTTTCTTGCCCCCTCTCTTGAATTTTACTCCTCCAGTAAAATTCCAGAAAAAAAGTGAATTGGTTTTCTTTCAGTTACTCATCATATCTAGTGGGATGACTGAGATATGCCAGGCATTTTTGGTCTCATTTGCTGTATTCAGAGGAGTGAAATTCTATCTAATGAAGTGGGAGAGGTGTTACAAGAAGAGGAGGTAGTAACTTATTATTCTCCATTTTATTCTGCTTGATTTTCTGTCATTTAACTGTCTATGCTCTATGTTCTTGTAGAACCTGGATGATTCAATAACTGAGCCTCATCCTCCCAGCTTCCCTGCTGAGGGAGGCTTATGTCCTAATAATTGGGCCATTAAGAAAAGGATTTTAACCACTCAGATCTAATTTCCAGCTATTTCATACAGGTATAACTCTGAAGAGAGGGTTAAATTCTACTGTGACCTCCTGTGAGTGCAACTCTGGTATTTGCATTGCAGAAATGTGATAAAATATGGAAAACATGCCCAAGGCAGGTAACAGAAATGTGACCCACCTCTCTGGCTGAATGCCATGAGCGTCAGGCTGCTGGATTGACCTCGCATGCCTGTCCTCTCTCGCCTTAGGAAATCTCATTCTCACTTGCATGGGAACAGTGACTCAGGAAAAGGCATGTTCTCACCTGGAATTTCAAAGATAACCCAAAGATGTTGGATGAAAATTGGCAGCTATTGGAGGAGAGACCTCTGAATTATAGCCCCACATAGAGAAAGTGCTGGTTCCAGGAGGGTAGCGGCCAGCTGGCTAGACAGTAGGTGGCAGCTTAGAATTGGTGCTTCTTAGGATGGAAATTATGAGAGAGAAGTTGTTGTGTAGCCTGGAGGGCAGAGAGCAGAAACCCAAGGGAAACGGTCTTGTTAGTTCTGCCTCTCCCAAAACAATTTATTAATATTCTTTTTCTGGGTGTTGACTGTAAAATTTAGTCTCAAAACACCTGCTGGCAGGTGTCAAATAGTCCAGGTGTTGCCCAGTGGTTGAAGTGGAGTTGATGCAGCAAGCCTCTTGTCCCAGTATGTCCAGACTGTTTGCTGGTAGAGGATGGCCAAATTCCCAGTGAGTGTTAGACACTGAACAAGCTGAATGGCTCTACCTGCCTCTGCGCTGCTGCTGAGCTGGAGCAGGAGTAGGAGGCATCTGCACAGGTGTACACAGGCAGAGCTGTCCAGACTCGGTGGAGGAAAGCCTGGTGAATCTATCCCCAGCTAATTGTGAGGTGTGAAAAGTGTTATATAGAGAAGTTTTGGCAAAGAGGCTGAGAGGCCATGTTGCTTACAGTGCTCCTCCCTCCGAAGTACCTGGGTATAGGGTTGTGGTCCCTCCAGTCCATTGCACGACAAAGATGCCTCTTTTAGTGGTAGGATGGAGTAGAGAAGAAGCACAAGTCCATTTGCTCCCTGTTGAACTGAGCTGTGTACCTGACCATGTGCTAATTGACTCACAACAGGCTAAACGGGTTGAAGTCAGTGTCCATAATTGGTCTATGGCCGAGAGCTGCCCACTGCCTGTTAGTGTGCTAATTACTGAATTAATCCTTCCTGGAGTCAGCACCCATGAAGTGTGTCCAGCTAACATCTCAGGAGCCTGAAGATCACTAGCAATGTTCTGAAGCATTAACACTGGAGGGCCATGTCCTTCAGTGGTCCTCCCTTTCTTTTATAAGTAAAGAGCGGCAGCTTCTACTAGGAGTGAGAAGACAGGTTTGCTTCCATAAATGCTCAGGTTGCCAACAGAAGTACCAGGCAAACTGTAGTAGTGTTTCTATGACGCTGATATGTGCCCACTGGGAGCACGGCTGCCACCACCACCTCATTTCATAAAGGCCATCTGCAGCTGTCAGATGATAATAACTTTCGATAATTAGTGTCCTGAAGGGCTTGAACTGAGGGCTCAGGAATGAAAGCCTGTATTAGAGAACAGCTATTCCCTCCTCATCCCTTGAGACTGCCTGTGTACATTGAGCTCAACAATAACATTAAAGAAAAGTAATACTAAGAAAAGCAATATAGCAGGCTAAATTGCATTTGCTGCATCTTGGGCTTATATTTCATTAGAAATACCTTCTTACTCAGAGTACAGTCTTTTTAAGTCATTAAGACAAGTCCTTTCTCAGTTTTCACTCATACCTTGGATGCTTTATCATTACCTTTGGTGGATGTCTTTGACTGAAAACTGAAAAGGGGGTTTGGGATTTGAACTACTGGGGATTTTGCTTGAGTAGGCAGCAAGAAATCTGGCCATGATATCAATATTTTCTTTTTTTTTCTTTCCACCATTTTTTTTTTCCTGTTGCTTTTTTGACAGCTCTGAAAGAAAGGGAGGAAAGAAGTTAGAACTCACCACCTTTTCATTTGTTCTTGAGGATTGGTGAAATGTTTTTCTTTTGAATTTTTAAGCAGAAGGTCATTTCAACTGAGAGACCATCATATTTCATTTAGAAAATGCCAATTAAAAATGTTAGGGGCTTTTTTCAACTAAATCAACACGAAGATATCAAGATAACTATCAAAACATTTAGGTCAATAAAATTCTAGCCTTTTAAAAATTATTATTATTAAAAAGGCCCCAGAAGTTTTAACTGATTTTTTTTCCCTGTTCCAAATTAAAAGTTTGGCTAAATCATTTCCGTAGAACCTGTGTTCAAATGGAGACATGTTTACATATCTGCCTCTGATCATACACGATAGTGTTGGATTATCAGATGTGCTGGCTTTCCAGCCCGAGAGAAAGGCATGTCCTCACTGTAATCCTGCCTCTCAACCAGAAATGTGGACTACTTAGATAACAGTAACTTCACTCTTTTCCTGACCTCAGAAAAAAAAGCTCTATTTTTCAAGGAGAAAGTGAGATCAAGGGCAAAATTGTATTTCAGCACTTCTGGACACCGCGAGAGGCTGCCCCAGTTTTATTAACGGAGAGTGAGTGACGTGTTGCATGGGAAAGCTTCGCTCTCAGAGAAAAGTTTACTTTGGTCTATTTTTAATTTGGCTTGGAAATCACCAAAAGGTTACTAAAAGCTACTAAAACTGTGAACAGATTTATCTAAGCTTAAAGCAAGAGTGCCCCACTATGGGTTTTAGGCTGCAGTGAGAGCAGCCAGCAGTCACAGGTGCCTGGGGGAGGAGATACTGACACAGGGAGGGCTGCGTGGCCTCGGGGGATACAAAAAGTTGACGGAAAGCAGCTGCAGGACAATAAAAGCTTAAAACTAGCATAGATATCTTTGCAGTTAGCATCTGAACATGTTTAAGCTTCCTCTCTCTTACCTGTGGTTTTAACCTCAACCCTCTTTTAACCTATTTTGTGCAGCTTTCCAATCTCCCCGCTTTGCCAGAGTAGTTCAGAAGAAGTTGTGGCAGAAATGACAGGGCACCTAGGGAGTGTGCCCATGCCAATCTCCATAAAATAAGTCTTTTTTTCATACACCACAATGTAATAATGGACACCAGCCCTTGATCAGCCTCATTTAATGACCCATAACTGACTGAATAATTCATTCAGTGCGTAGAGATCTTGCGTGGAGACTTGTTTTACCACAGGGCCCCAGGGAATGAAAACAGCAATAAAGTTCCAGCTTTTAACCCATCCATTTACAAAGCCTCATGATATTATTGCTTCCATGATCAATTTAAATGAACATGTTGGAGGTTTACTAGCAGCCTTCCTGTATTTCATGCCTCAGTACATATTTTTTCAGAGCATTTACAGCTTATACTTATTGTCGGTTTGAAGGGAATGGAGAACTCCCAACTGCAAAGTCATACTTTTATTTAAAGCCTTAATTGTCTTAAAGAAGAGCCTTTCTGAAATCCAGTCCTTTCAGAGTCAATGATGCTGTTTATTATCCAGTAAACTCTTTTAAGCTTTGGGACAGGTTAATACTCCTCAGCATCAGTATAATTTTTCTTAGGCTGTGTTACTGTGTTTATATGAGGATCTTCATTTTGCTTTGGCAGCAGAATTTCTTTTCTGCTTCTGCAAATTACAAAAAAAAAAAAAAAAGGAAAAAGAAAAAGCCTTCCTAAGCTGGATTGCTTTGCAGCTGTGAAAACCTATAATAACTTCAGTCGGATTACAACTACATCAAAGGTATTATATATCCCTGAGTAACATATTTACTGGGCTTTTCAACAGCTGTATAATTAGGTCTGGATGACTACTTTTTTCCTCCACATCTTTAAATATCCATATTTCAAAATTCACAGAAATGCAAAGGGAGAGTGGTTTTCCCTTTCACAGAAGGTGCAGCCCACCAGATTTTTTCCTTAGCTTTTTTTTCTTTGGAAAAGAAAAAAAAGATAAAAGATCTCAAGTTCCCTATCTCCTGGTAACCAGACTCAAGGTATCCATCACCCCTCCTGGAACACTGTGCCCACCTGATTGATGAGGGAGGTGATTCAAGGCAGGGAATGGGGATGGGACCCTTGGTGGTGTCCCGTGCAGAGGCAGCAGCTGTCCCCAGAGCCCATCACAGCCCCCCTCACACAATAGGGGGATGGCAGAAGGTGAGGAAAACGCTCGTGCCTCCACAAGGAAGAATAAAGACTCCATATGTTCCTGACCTCAACAGATGCTCCTATGGGTTGACCCCCTTCGCCGTCCCCTCCCTCCAGCTTTGCGCTTGCAGCACCTCCATCACCGGCACTGACAGCCCCATTCACTGGGATGTCCCCAGCGAGGGTCACCGTCATGGCCCACCAGCACAGCTGGAACTTTAGGGGAAGGGTTTGTGCACAGGATTGGACTGGAAAAGTTGTGGACAAAACCCTCTCTCCTGCCATGATCCAGCACACATCCTGTCATTCCTTTGCAGAGGCTTTTGTTATGCAATTGCCTTTATTCTGGGAACAAGAGGAAAAAAAGGCTTTACGATTGTCTTTAACTCTAGCTGGGTTTCCTTTCCATATTTTTTTCTGCCCCATGACAGTGGCAGAAGGCAGTTCTTCAGTGTGGATGTGGAGGGATTTTTTTTTTTTTTTCCCCCCTGAGAGAACACATCACAACCTGCTGGTTTATGCTTTGCTGATTGTTCAGTCCCATGGCTGGGATGGCAAGGGAAGGTGTGAGAAGCACTTTTACAGAGCCTTTGTATAAATGCTGATTTCTTCCTTTAATTTTTTTTTCTCAGCTGATGGGACTTTGAACTCAGTTTTCTCTTTAGAAAGTTTTCCTAACATGAGCTCCTAGCCTGGAATTGTCTAGTCCTCCTAACGTTTCATTATGGCCCTATGATGTGTTGGCTGGCTCTGATGTGCAGGAAAGACCCAGCTGGCTGAGCACTTTCAGGACAAACAGATAAGACAATTTACTATCTGATTTTACGAGAGCCATTTACACTCTGCAGAACTTTTTAAGCAGCAAGCCCTTAAGAAGCCTTTTCTGTGTGTGGCACCTAGGAGAATTGCACACATATTTCCTGTCAGCAGCCGGAGAATAGTGTCTAACACCTGCTATGAAGAGCTTGAAATATATTCTTAAATGGCTTGATTGCTTTGCATTTCCCCTGAGATGAGCTGAGACATTATGGCGCAGTTTCTTTTCCGCAAGGAGAGCCACTGCAGATACTTCTTCAGCAAAGCTCCTGAGCAGCATGGCTGAGCCCATGCTCACTTGTGCTTACATGCCCTGGGATTTGAGCCTGTGTTCAAAATCTAGCTTATGCTCAGAGGGACCCTCAAGATAGTAGCTGGGGAGCAGCAGATGTAGACCATAGGCAACTGAGGACAGGTTCCTGCTGCAATAGGGTTTAGAGAGTGAACTGAGAGCAAGGAAAAACACCAGTAGAAAAGTCCTTGCTGGAAGCACATACTTGTGATTCTGCAGTGTCTGTTCTTCATCTGCATTATACCCAGGATGTGCTTGAGAAGTCAGCAGCAGGAAAGCCATGTGTTTTGCAAGAGAAATGAAAACATCCACCTCGGTTTCTTGACTCTGTCTGCTTTATCAAAGGATCCTACTACTCCCGTCCAGGTATCCTGTGGTGGCATTGGGAGGAAACTGTCCCACCCCTGGCCAGGTGAGATTCAAACCATCAGTAACAGCTGAACACACCTTCCCCTGCTTCTCCAGCCTCAGATGCTCCACACAACGGGCTGCCCTCATCAGCAATAAAACAGCTATTACACAGTGAATATTCAGCTACCCAAACACTGGATGGGTGAAACAGAGAACCTTCTATACAACATTTCCCAAGAGCTTAAACCCCAGCTTCTGATGCACCGCAGGTGGGACAGTTTATAATGTTTTTAGAAGATACCATGGTTTCAGCTGAACTTGGTGGGATCTGAGAGCTTTCAGCCCCATTGAAAACACAGTGCAATCTAATATCCAAATTATATGAGAAGAAAGCAGCAGTGATTTTCTAGCCCAGAAAGCTGCTCTTTCCAGACACTTGAATATATACTCTGTAATGGAAAAAGGGAATCTATTAGGTATGTAAATATTAATATTTATGAAATAAATCCTGAAGTTTCGACTCTTCTTTGGTTGTGGATGTCTTGAAGCTTATTCCATGGAGGATAATGTTTTTCTGCTAACAGGTAAAATGGTGGAAAAATCAGGACAGGCAGAAACTTGTTTAGCATTTCAATTAACAGGGAGAAGGCCCTGGAATTTGAGTAGCAGGTTTTTTTATCTTTCAGTGAATAGTTTCAAAGCTTTCTCAAATAATGTAGTTTTCTTTGAACTCCAGTTGCTGGAAGATGTCCAGAAACTTCACACAGATAACTAGCCTTTCTCCTCACTGCCACTCCTCCATCTGCAGGAAGGGTCAGCCGTGATTTGTCATCCCTATTTCACATTCCCCGTGCTTCTGTGTGGACCTTTCACTCCTTGCAAAGGTGGCTGTACTTGGGCGCTGCTATCGGGCTGCTCCTGGGGAGGGTGGATGTGGTGCAAGTCCTACTAACCTCAGCCTTAGCATATGGATTTTGCTCTTGCAAATTACAAAATAGAACCAAAACAATAAAAACCCACAGGTGGAAGGGGTTGACAGCTTCAGACCTTTTCTAATTATTTTTTGATCCGTGGAGAAGTGGGAATGGATCCTTGCAAATGCTTTTTGCAAAAGAGAATTGAGCCCAAATGTGCCTACTTAGGGCTTCCTCTGTCCAGCAACAGCAGGAAAATCCATCCTAGATTCTGTCAGAATCTTTGTGAGAAGGCTCTGTGAAACAGAGGTGGTGAGGACAAAACAGCACATTTCAATTTGACCCACCATTCCTGATCAAATCTAATTCATTTTCCTGTCCTTGTGCCAAATGTCCTAGTTTTTAGAAAGTAAACGGCATTCTTGATAAAATAAGGTGGAAAAAGCCAGCCTGGGAACCAGCTCCCGTTGACCAGAGAGAATCATCCTTGCTGTCAGACTTCTCTGACCACACCCCACGCTGTGTTCATGCCCATCGTTCCTGTGTTTCAAGGCAGCGCAAAGGGGATGCAGCTGATGTAATTCAATGCCTGCGATTTCTGATTTACAGCCATAAGCAAATGGATATGCCTCCTCGCCATTCCTGAGCTATCTCACTAACTGGCATAGACTGGGAAGTTTCCAGGGTGGTGTGAAGTCAGCTGTGTCCCAGCACACTAACAGCACTTGGCCCAGGGAAACCACCCCTCCCTCCCAGTGTCAGTAGTGCTGTGAACTTCAGAAGCTCTGAGTTGATCGTAGTTAATTCTGAACTTTTGGGAGGATGCATCTGCTTTAAAGGAAGGGTCTGATTTTAAGTGTTTAAATGAACCGTCAGCTTCTCTGTTGTGGTTTGGCAGGCAGGGGAGAAGGATGGGGCCATCTCTGCTTGCACATGAAATCCTATACCCAGGAAGAGAGCTTGTACATCAAAGAGGCCTCACTCACATGCTGAGCTGCTGGGATCCATCCTGCACATCTCAGGAGGGAGGGCTGGGTCCCCGCCTCGGCTGCCACCACTGCCTGTGCTCCCCTGGGTGCGAGCTGCTGCACAGGCCACCAGGGCAGATCCTGCCCTCATTGCTGCCAGGGCAGTTCTTGGAGCTTCTGCTCCACCTCTCCCACAGTAGATGTGCTGTAGGTGGTCAGGCTTGATGGGGGTTCTGAGCAACCTGATCTAAAGCTGTCCCTATTCACTGTAAAGGGGTTGAACTAGATGACCTTTAAAGGTCCCTTCCAACCCAGCACATTCTATGATTCTGATTCTGTGATTCTATGATAGATAAAATATAAGGGAGTACTCAGCGGTCAAACTTGCATCTGAAGGTAAATCTGCAAAGGGTGACCACCAGGCTGATCTTCCAGCTGCCATGTTTTAGGTAGTCCCACTGCTTATCTGTGGGGCGATGCCACCTTGTGCCAGGTGAGGAAATGGCCCGTCATACTCTGCTTTGCAGCTACAGAAGGTGAGACGATAGGTTACAGTGGCTCCCACGACCATGGCCCATACAAGAGTCCACGAGTCACCTTGATTTTCATCAACCTGCATGTCCAGAGCCAGAAGCTCTGCAGTTTATCTTCTGTGCGACCGTGACAATTTGAGCTGCAGGGCTGAGTAGGATGAAGCAATGAGGAGGTCCTCAGTTACTTGCAGACTAGTTTACTTTTAAAGGAATCAGATTGCACCTTCCAGTAAGTGATTTGATCCCACTATCGGTGTAAATGTATAAATGCCCATATTCCAAGGTAAAAATAAGGACAGACTTGCTAATTGCAAGATGTTTAAGAGAAAACTCATCGATCTTTGGATTGGTGCTCCCACATAAAAATAAATTATAAGACTATGCAGCCAATAAAAAAAAAAAAAGATAATGAAAAAACCCTCCAAAATAGGAGGAAATGTAAACAAATAAAAACAGCCTACATGGTGGTTTGTAATGGATCTGACAAGTCTACCAGCTACTTCAGTAGCATAAACACACATTCCAGGATGCACTATGTTTTATATTGTACATGTTAAAATATTTAGTAACTACATTGCTATAAACATAGCTTTGATCTCAAAGTGCACTGTATTTTAAAGTCTGTTGTACGCCAGGAAGAATTGTATTCTCCAGCCTCCTTAATAAAAGCCACAATCTATGATGCTCTTGATGTGCACAGGCCTAGACTACACAGTATGCTGACATTCTTCAAGAAGCCTTTAATGAATTAATGCCTTTCCAAATGGTTTTAAGCTTACAGAAAGATGTGTGCATGATCCTAAATCATTTGGAGCCATTTTATTCAGTCCCTATTGATTTTAGTGCCAGTAAACCTCACTGCTGCCTGCCTCTGATGAGTATTACATTATGTCCTCCATAGCACACAATGGGATTTAACGGCGCCAAAAATGTAATTTCAGCACAAAATTCAGAAGTTGTTATGACATCAACTCTCTCTTTTCTTCCAAACTTAAGGTATCTGAGAATCATGCTTCTGAAGAAACTGCAGCCATTTCTCTGAAGTGAATTTAGAGAACTTACTTCTCCATCTTCAGACTAATCGTAGGGGCTGAAATGTGCTTAAAAATATGAAACACCAAAGTCGGTGGCTCTTTTCCTACACAGTATTTGTACAGACTCATTTTTTTAATATTGGTAAAGACAGACAAGGATGGTTGTGCCTGTGCTAATTATGTATCTATAGAAAAAAGTTCTCTCTTTTTTTATTCCTTAAGGCCAGTCAGACAAGACGGTTTGCTCAACAGGGTGGGAAATGGCTGTGCAGCCATGCACAGGAGTGCTAATGTTCACTCATAATCCTCACACAGAGAACAATCTACAAGGTGATGTTAACGATTTCTGCTCCAGACTGTATGTGTGACAGTTTTTGCTTTCTGCAGCACAGTGTACTTACTGACTCAGCAATCTGAAATACTCTGCCTTACACGTGGCCTTTGGGGGAATACTAGTGGCACAACATGGGACTGGCACTAGAGATGTGATTCTGTAGCCAGCTGCAGAAACAGACCCAAAATACTCTGATTTCCCAACATGGGGAACAGTAAAAGAGGAACCTGGGATGATTTCAGCCTTTGTCCTTTCTCCTTCACTTTCTCCTTTCTCCTCTCCTTTCTTTCTCCTCTCTTTTTTTCATCTTCTTTTTTCTTTCCCCAGCAGTACCATTCCCAATACAGATATTTATGCTATTTTAGAGCCTCCCCAATGCATCCCAGTAGAATCACAGAATGTCTGGGGTTGGAAGGGACCTCCAAAGATCATCCAGTCCAACCCCCCTGCCAAAACAGGATCACTTAGAGCAGGTCACAGAGGAACGCGTCCAGGTGGGTCTTGAAAGTCTCCAGAGAAGGAGACTCCACAACCTCCCTGGGCAGCCTGTGCCAGGGCTCCGTCACCCTCACAATGAAAAATTTTTTTCTAATGTTTTTGTGGAACCTCCTGAAGAGGGTCCCGTCAGAGAGCCGGTCAAGACAACGACGAATCCCACCGATATGGCTACAAGTAGTTCTCCCTTTATTGCTCCGGACAGCTCAATATATACAGTTCAGCAGTGTCCCCGCGCCTGCCCCTTCACAGAGTTGGTCAGTTACAGGTTTACACACGCCAGCGTTTTATTGGGTAGTGCCATTCCACTATGCAGGTGGCTCTGGCCCCCCCCTTCTCCCCCCGGGGCCAGCACCTCCAGCCAAGCATCTCGCAAAGCTCTCACAAAACAGATAAAACCTCCTCCTCCCTGTGTTCCAAGGCAGCTTCAAGGACAGAGCCTTTGTTTGGGCCTAAGCTGGGTTGTCCACACCTTTAAAGTGACACCGTGCCTCTGCTCCACAAGAAATTCCCCTACAACCTCCTATGCTCCAGCTTGTATCCATTGCCCCTTCTCCTGTCATTGGACATCACTGAAAAGAGCCTGGGACCGTCCTCCTGACACTCACCCTTGAAATATTTATAAACATTAATGAGGTTACCACTCAGCCTCCTCTTCCTCAAGCTAAAGAGACCCAGCTCCTTCAGCCTTTCCTCATAAGGGGGATGCTCCACTCCCTTCATCATCTTTGTTGCTCTGTGCTGGACTCTCTCAAGCAGTTCCCTGTCCCTCTTGAGCTGAGGGGCCCAGAACTGGACACAATATTCCAGATGTGGCCTCACCAGGGCAGCGTAGAGGGGCAGGAGGACCTCTCTTGATCTACTGACTACTCCCCTTCTAATACACTCCAGGATGCCATTGGCCTTCTTCACCATGAGGGCACATTGCTGGCTCATGGTCATCCTGCTGTCCACCAGAACCCTCAGGTCCCTCTCCCCTATGCTGCTCTTCAACACATCAGTCTGCAACCTATACTGGCTCCCCTTCCAGGGAGTTGCTGCTAAAGCTGAGAATACACCTAATTTCCTCAATTAATGATGTGTCTTCCTCAGTTCTGCTCTTCAGCCCTGCCCTGCAACCCCAGTGAAGCTGGTTATACAGAAGGATACAGCCAGCATCTGACCTCCCCCAAAAGTGCTGCTATGGGGCTGGGCAACCCTTGGCTCTGGAGTGTCAGGAGTCTTCCATTGCGTCAGCCCTCCTGGAAAAAAAACTTTTTCATTTCCAGCAAGTAAGAAGAGATAAAAAGAGGAATCTTGGGAACCAAAGCTGCAGGCAAAATAATTCTGTACCATGGGAACAGACATGAATATAAGACCCATGGAGGTAAGGGATCTATGGCAAAATGGAGTATCATCAAGTTGACCTGATCTCCTTATGTAGTACCTGACCATGAAGGACAGCTGGGGTGAATTCACCAGGAAAAGAGCCTCTCAAGGGACAGATTGATCTCTGTAGGTCAGTTTCATCCCCACTCAGCATCCCTGGAATTGAAGTGCAGAGGGGATTTGCCCACTGCCTGCCTCACTGGGCTCCTGCCTTCCGGTTAAGTACTGCTGCAAAGCTGAGAGAGGCTGGTGTAAGAGCCTTTCAGCAGGCAATTAAAAGCAGAATGTTTTCTGTAATATATAAACAAGCCCATTAAGCCTGACTTTAATGGGGCTGAGATTCTGTGATAAATAATTGAAAGGAAAGCTTAAAGTGAATTTCAAAGGTATTTTTTTTCCCTTTAAAATGTATTTACAATACTCTAGTACTTTATATAGCTTGAATGTTTAATCAATTGTCATTTAAAGACAATTCAGTTCCTGGAGTTTTGTGATATATATATGTGCTAAACAAGGCACTTGAATGTCAAAGACACAGAGAGGTAGCTCTGGGGTTGAGGCAAATTTGACAGAGTTTGTAGTGGCTTATGCATGGGAAAAGCTTGCTCTCAACATCTTGACTGCTCTCTGTAGATTAAAAGGGTCTTGAAATAGCTTTAATTTCTCCTGCTGCAGCACATATAGGACTATGAGACAGCAGGCCAGGCACTGGACAGGGACCTGCTAATTGCTTGCCTGCTCCCTGGATTCAGCCAGCACCTGGCACATGCGCTGGTTTCTCCATCAGCTCCAAGACAAAATCCCAGCCCTGCTTCAGCCACACCAGAGGGATGGAGTGTGGAACAAGCGAATGTTTGAAAGGAGCAGCTGATGTTTATCGTGCACTAAGCATACTTGTCAGGTGCCCTGTTGTAGGTATTTTTCCTGGGTTGGCTGTGATTAAGGATGTCAGGGGTGATTCTCTATTCCCTTCTCGGTGAGCGAGCATTTATCCAGCTTCCATTAACACGAGGGAATGTCCCTCAGTGCCTTTCAACACATAAGTTTAAAATGTCATGTAAATTAACTAAGACTTTGGGCTTCCCATTGACTTTGCAGATTCCCTTGCTGAGGCTAAACTGGCACTGCCTTGGGGATGTCACTAGGGTTTCACTGCACCCCCACGCTGCTGCTTAAAAACCACAAACCCTCCTCTTGGTCCTTCTTACTCCCTCTGATCTGTACTCAGACCAGAATGATGTTGATCTCTGTTTTACACAAGAAAAACAGCCTGCCTATAAACCTGAGGTTGAGTGTGGCTTTAAGCCCCAAAATCTTTTTCGATAGATGTTTTGTGAAAGTTTTTAAAGTGCTGAAGAGTTCTGGGACTTGGGTTATGCAGAAGCTTATTGATGACCCCTCCCAGGCTTCATCACCTATATCTCTGGGGAACTTTTTTTTTTTAACCCGTTGTATTCCTTTAAATGACTCTGTTGCTATGCTGCAGTGCTTCTGCTGGCTGGGAGGCTGCTTGTTCCCCACCTGTGCTGGGGTGTAAGCAGCAGTGACTTCCCCATGCCTTAGTGGGAATGAAACTGGCACCAGAAGAGTTAATCACTAATGTGAGCAGACTGGCACAGCACTCTTCTTGCTCAGGAACACTGCAATAATTGCCCAGATGGCTTTAAAAATAGTAATAATTTAGATGGATATTAAAAATTATAAAAACAAGCAAAGGAGTATGCAAATAACTAGAAACTCACAGCAAAAGGATTGAATCCTGCTCCAAGCAGCCGTGCTGGAAATGGTGTGGTGTTGTCCCGGCTTTGCACCGGTGTGCCTGAAATTACAGCTCATTCCCGCAGAATTCCCTAATCATCGTTCCATTAACTCATATAACTGTGTGGGACTAGAGCAGATTTCTCAATAAAAATGATGGATAAGTAAATTGGGAGAAGCACTCTACCACTTAGCAGGTGTGAAAAGATTGACAGTCCCAGCGCTGCTGAGGGAGGATTGTGTGCACTGACTCAAGGGTGTCACTGTGCAGAAACGCGTGTGCGTGGCTGGGGAAAAACTGCTATAAATTTTGTTTTTCTTTCCAAGGGTGTGTGACCAGGAAATTGTGATGCTTGAAAAGGATGTGGATGAGATGCAAGCCACTCTGCAAGCAAACAACGGGAGGCACAGCACGAGCATCAGCCACGCAAAGAAGGACCAGGAGCCATCCCAGCTGCTGGCTTTCCCCATTGCAATAGTAAATGTGAGAGGTGGAAGCTGGTGAGCTCTCAGCATTGCAGAGATGTGTCTGGGTGTGGAATCCCACATGGCTCTCCCTGTGCCAGACCTGAGAGCAGTGTCCAAGCGCGCCAGGCACATCCCACAGGCAGATGTGACCTGGAGGCTGAGCAGGAAGGCTGGGGTGAAGGCAATGCAGAAGAGTGGAAAAAGGCATCCAGAAGGATATTCTTGTTTGTGGCTAAAGTCTTACTGGTCTTTCAGGGAACTGGCAGGAATTACACAGCAGCAAGCTTGATTGCATGGATAATGTAGTAATTTAATGAGTAAAACCTGTAGGCCTGCTCCTCTGTCCTGCTTAAAATCCAGCTTGAGCTCCTGCCTTCTCCTCAGAGGGGAAATTAGGGAGAAGGCACAGCTCCCCTGCTTCTTTCCAGGGGCTGGTGACCTGCAGGAATGAAGGAGGCTCCCGATGTCCCACAGCACAATGGTGTTTCACTCTCTGCTCACACATGACTCCTAGCTTCTGCTGAAAGCATATTTTGAAAGAAATAGTCCTTTAGCCAGATGGACTCTCCTCCCCTGCATTGGTATCATGTCCTGCAGCTCCTTTTCAGGCCACTCTGATCCCAGAAGCAGGAGCTTTCTGTGTGCTGAAATTCCCACCATGGTCCTCCCTTTCAGCACTTCTGAGCATTTATAACATGCTCAACAGCTGATTAGCAAAGACCTGTCAATGACACCACTTGGAGATCAAAACGGCTTTGCCATTTTCCTGCTGCATCCAGAAAGCCAGAAGCAATGCAAGGTCCAGGGTCTCTCCTAAGGACTGTGGTTCATCGAATTCAACCACTAACTTAGCAATGTCAGGTCCACCACTAAGCCATGTCTCACCTACGTGTCTTTTAAACAATTCCATGATCCTAGAATTCTTACTGATGGCCAGGCTGCAAGAGCATGAGCGCTACCAGAGATGCCACAGTGCTCACTGAACATACTAGAGGGGCACCATCATTGTCCCCCTCCCTGTCCCCACCAGCCCAACTCACTGGACGTGCACCCTTCCCGTACCATCTCGGTGCACTGCTGCCCTGGACTGCAGGGAGCAGCAGCAGGGAAACATCCCTACAACGAGGAAAAAAGTAAGAGGGGGGATCAGGATTAATTTTCGTACATGGTGCCTGGAGAATTAGGCGTTTGTTGTAAAGATTTATTGAGTGAGAAACAATGCTTTGCCTAATCCCTTGGCAGTGGGAGCCGCTCCAGCTAACGACTGCTAGATAATTAGTGCTGGGAAATCCCCCGCTCCCTCTTCTGCTCTGCCTTGGAGGTATCTCAGGCGCTATCAAATCTAACGTTAAATCGTACCCCAGCATGGTGAGCAGATCTCACCATCCTGCAAGCGTGTCAGGGCACTCTGCCAGCTCCAGAAACAGGGGGTTTAGGCAGGGTGCTTGGCTATTGTTCCTCTCCTTGGCCACCCTCCAGCTGCACTTTTTGACAGCAGCAGAGAACTGCTGACAGCCCCTGGACACCCCGCCAGGCATCCTGGGGTGCTGTGGGGACAAAGAGTCTTCCCTGAGCATGTCTCCTGGCTGGATTGCTTTTGCTGGGCTTTTAAGCCCAAAGGTTGGGGTATTTGCCACACCTCCAACTGGGGAAGGTAGAAGAGGAAAAAAGCAGTTCCCAAGTCCAAGCACTAAAAATAATTAGAAGTAACTGCCTGTTACATGCCCATGAGCCACTTTTATCCTATGAGTGATGAAGGTGTGAAATGGATTCTCTATCAGGGTGGATGGCATTGCTGGAGCCACATCTTCTGGGAGCAGGGTGATGCTTCCATCCCAAGCCAGCATCGAGCACCAGGATGTGGAGGGAAAAGCACCAGTCAGACCAAAAAGAGACAGGCAGAAGAATTGTACGCACCAGGCAGAGCAGGCTGCTGGAAACCAGAGCAATCACACCACATCATCCGCTGGGTGTCTGTAACTGTCACTCATCCATTGCAGTGAGCAGTTCCCTTACAGATCCTGAGGCAAGCTGCAGCAGAGAAGCCCAAGATGTGCTCTGGGGTTGCAAAAGAATCAGGCAGAGTCCTGCTGAAAAATACCCTGAGGCTGGCCTCATCGCACAGCTGATGTGTGACAGCAAGGAGCAGCGATGGCCATATGGTGTGCCACCGCCACGCATTTCCCCTCTGCAGGTGCCCATGAACTGGCAGTCAGGAAGGCAGTTAAAAGAAAATGTTTGCAGAGCAATTCTCCCATGTTGGTCCTGAGTGAAGAGCACTAATCACTTACAGAAGTGAAAATTATACCTGAGTCTGGGTATTTATCTTCACCTTTTCAACCTTGGCAGTTGCTTCCTGTGGAGCAGCATGAATTAGTTTAGGGATGCAGTCCTCTGTCACTGCACTGCAGACAGTCAATCCTACTAGGTGGGTATCTACAAACTATTCCTGAAATGCATCTTTGCAGCTCTCTTGCTTCTCTTTTTTTTTTTTTTTCCAGATGGCAAATCTCTGACAAAACCATGCCCATAAGCCAAGATTTTGAGAAGTGGCTGATGGTTTTGGATGGCACTGTTTGGGTATTCCTGTGAGAGTGAGCTTTTGAGGGTATTACTGTTCAGGTCATGTGGGACATCTCACAATTCTGAGGGTCCATAATCTTAATCTCAAGATTATGTTGTTTTAAAAGTCACACAGCCAGGACAGGCAGGATACTAACCTCCTTGATAAAGAATGAAGGCCAGCCTGGAAGGATCCAAGAAAGATGTGTGTTGGGACAAATTCCACAAGCATCTAGATGCAAATCCTACCATCCAAACTTCGTTTTCTTCTCACACTAGAAATATTCCCACCATTTTCAAATGATACAGTACAGGTCCCCTGGACCATATTGTGCAGCGCACTTGATGCATGACAGAGATTTATCAGACATGGACACACAGGGACTTTTCAAGAGAGTGCCCACTTGCAACATTTTCCATGCATTTCCTAGTATTACTGGCAAGATTTTGAGCTCACTTGATGTATTGTTAACAGTAGCTATGAAACTAATTAACTGAGGAGAATGATATTTAACTGTCAATAAACCTTTGGATCTCTGCCCTCTTTCCTGCAAATTTAGACATGGATTCTGCAAAACCTTCTCCCTCTCCTACCATTCAGCTTCTCTCCATCTACTTTTCACAGCTCCTCGGTGGCAACTTACTGATTTATCTGGCCCAAACCGTCTGTCCTTTGCATCTCACCAAAGTCTGGTGCCTCTCTGCTTTCTGTCCCAATTTGGCAGGACAACGTGTCTCACTGCTGCTGTACCTCCTACACCCTCCCATCACTGTAAGCCTGTATGGGGCTTTCTACTCAGCAGGAGGTCATCTCTGCTGTGCCTTTTGGGGGTTTATTCTTAACAAGGTTCTGATGGGCATTACAGTGGTGGCACAACATGAAAGTTGACAGATGTAAAAGGAAAGAGCTTCTAATAGAGAGGTGAATATTAACCATCCAAGCACCAGCTAGTTCCCAAGAGCAGTTCTTGCTGGACTGGTTAAGTCTAAGTTTCTTTAAAATCCAGATACCCTTACTCCCCTGACTCAGAAGACAACAGTTTCTTTCATTCACTCATATTCTTCAAAGCTCATCATTGCTAATGCTTATCCCCCCTTCTCCTGGATGTGTTCTGGTAGCGGTGTCAGCTCTGTGTGCTTGCCACTGCTGAAGGAGCCCCAACGAGCAGTTCCCTTGCATTGTGCCGCGTATGCTCCTGACAAATAGCACAATGGCCCCATGCATACAGTGGTCTTGCAGGGAACAACAGATGACTGTAGTTTCAGAACAGATGTGTATGTTGCTCATGCCATGGGCTTTGTGATAGAAATTTGGAGAGGGAGGGGAAGAGGCAAATCTTTTGCAAGGAAATATGAGTGAGCTAGAAAAAACACAATGCAGAGGAAAAATAACTCCGGTATCTTCACGTGGCAGACTTCAGGACCTTGCTGATTCAGGGCTGTCTGAACTGTGTTTTATCTAGAACATAACCTCTTCTGCATTTGAAAGGCAGACCAGAGCCTGACTTCAAGGTGCCAAATTGCTCCTGGATTCGCAAAGTCATCCCTTCACAAGATCAACATTAGGAATGATCTCTACTGCTTCTGAGAGAGAGCAGCCAGGGCTTTGCTCCACCCTGCAAGGCTCCTCAAGGCCCAGACAGTGAGGTAGTACCCCGAACTTCTTCAGTTCAGCACAAACTGTGTTAAATTATGGCACTGTGGATCTGAACTATCCTGAATGGTAGCAGCCAAAGTAGAGATCTGGGCATAGACTTTCTTCCCACTTGAATGTTGTACTGATGCCTCCCTGCTAGGTCTTTGCTCGGGTTTGGTGCGTCTGAGTTTTAGGATCAATAGCCTGGCTTTCTTGGACACGCTGCAAGAGACAATATGAAAGAAGCAGCAGCCAAAATAGCAACAACAGAAGTTGCAGCAAGCAGATTAGTGGCAGCAGCAGGCTCTGATCAAGCTGTTCTCCTTCTGTCACCATTTTGAGTGTTTATTGTGTAACACTCCAAACTGCTGCTGGTTACAGGGCTTTACCAGTGAGAAGGGATAAAGGGCATTACAAAGCCTCTGTAGGAATGTATGAGCCCACCCGGCTGCTCCATGCCAGAGCTGGATGCCTTCCCTCTCCTTCATTCATGGCATGATCAGACCCACCTGACTCCTGTCCAAGTCACACATCTTGGGGAAACCGTAGATTTTTCTCTTTGATAATTTGGTTATAAGACTGAAGCCTGAAGACAACAAAGCTTCTGCTGTTGCAGTCTGTCTGCCCGTGCCCCCTGCCTTTCCCCACAGCTTCTCAATCTGTTGGCCAATGTCTACAAACTGTCAGGGAGCTAAAGGTCTTCAAGCTATGAAATTCCTTCAAGTTTCATAAAAACAGGAGACTTTGTTGAGGATGGAGAGCTGAATCAATGCCCATGCAGGCCTTTGTAAAGCTCCTGGCTGCTACACACCCATGTTTTGCCCAAAAGGCAGAGGCAGAGCACATGGCATAAGATAGGAGCATCATCATGGAGTGCCCAAGGGGGGAAAGATCAGAAGACCTAGGAGAGACCCTCATCAGGGAGGAGGTTCTGTGTTGAAAGTGCTGTAGGAGGAGACCTGCTGGCTTTCTGTGGGAGGTAAATCTGTAGGAATCCGGGTTTAATTGCTTTTGCTGCTGACAGAACAACTTCAATACACACAGAGGGTCTCATTTGGTTTGGCCTCCCTGTGCAAGCCCAGATAAGGAGGAGCACAGCTGAATGCCCTTCAGCTCCCTGGTTATCTCCAGACAGGTTTCACTCTGATGTGCTGATACGGGATTTTGGGCAGGAGCTGCCATTCCTGTTCAGAGACGATCCTAACCTATGCAGCCTTAAGCAACCTGGAGATGCACCTGAAGTTCAGGTTATATGACTGTGCTGAAGCACTGGGGAGGCTCCTTCTGTTCCCCACAGATGGAGGAAGAGGAAGGTGATACCCACCTCCCACTTGCTGTTGGAACTGCTACGGCTGAAAGCGCCGCCTTTCTATTTTAAATAAAAATCTGCATTGTGAGAGTTTATAAGCCTTTCCAGGGCCTGCAGCTGGACTGTGAATAGACTGTGAAGCCTTAGTTTCAGTAGGGATGAGAGCCACGTCAGAGTTTTCCCATCAGCCCACTCTGGTCCCTCAGGGACAATCCAGCAGGCTTTGCAGCAGCTTGGTTGAGCTGGGAATGGAGTGCAGGCCTGAAAAATAAGATTTTTGTTTTTCTTTTTTTTCAACTTTGGAAAACAAAATAGAAGAATAAAAGGCTCTAAATCATCCAGTCTGCTACCAGATTGCTCTTTAAAGTGTCTCCAAGTTTATGAAAGTTGCACGTATGGCTGTTAGACATCCCTTTTTCTGTTACCTACTTACACCTCTTCAAAGCTGAATGGAAAAATTAATGCTGAACCTCCCTCCCCTCGTAATCAAACATTACAACTCTGAGAAATTCAGAGCGAAGATTACATGGAGCAGTCATTCCGTAACAATACAATTATGATGAAATCATTTTAGCATCTGTGGTCTGAGATGAGATTAAATCTATTTTAATGAGACATTAGATGGACTTTTTTCTCCCATATTTTTTCTTCATGGCACCATTACAGTGCAGAGTAATTTTAATTTTTTTTTTAGTTGCCTCACTTTCTGATTTTCCCTTTACCATAAATCTAGATTTCATGCAGGGAAATTAAACTGAGAGTTCTGTACCACTTGTTTCTGTACTTAAATTACCGATGCACTCCTTCCATCTTAGCTTCACTCTGACAGTTTCTTTTTCCTGAGAACTTCTACTTTTAAATTCCCATCTCCCCTCCAAAAATATTCCATATTTCCTGCATCAGTAAGGCTGTTCAAGGCAGATTCACTGGGTCTCCAAAGCTCCATCTTGCTAGGCTTTACTTATAGCAGCTCTGTGTCAGAAAGGCAACTCGGAACCGCCAAGAGACCTGGCAATGCTGGCTCCTACCGTGCGACCAAGATGGTGATCTGGAGTCTTGTGTGCCTGCAGTGTGTCTGGGACCAACATCTCCCACCACTCCGGCAGCTCAGTGCCCAAGGCTGCCCTGCTGGCCCTGCCTCTGTTTCCCAGAACTGAGTGCGTGACCTGGGGGAGCAGCACCGTGATTTTCAGGGTCACTCCCTAGCACGAGGCCATCCATCCATACGGTGTTTGTTCAGCTGTCTCAAACCATATAATATTCACAAATTATTTGCACTTAAGTGAGCTGGAAGCTTTGGTTGTTTTTCCTCGGTATGTTTTTTTTATTATTTTTTTAAACAAACCTTATTTTGATGGCAATATCTGGACTGATCTCAGATTTCAAAGTGAACCTTAGTCTCTTTGGAGACTGATACAGTTTAAAAAGGCGTGGGCTGTCTCCATCTCAGCTGGGGAGGGTTTTTTTTGTCCTTGCTTCAGTCACCACAGCTTCTTCCCAAAGGCAGCCTCCTCCTGATCCAAAATAAACTCTGGGAAACTGTTCACTCAGGGATCACCTTCTGCAGCATCCTCAATGAGCTATCAAGCCAGCATCATAAGGGGGCTGGCGAGCTGCTTACTCTTCCTTCTTCTGTTTTGAAGAATCAGGTGAACAGATGGAAATGATCTTCCCATGGAGCAAATTGGTTCCTTCGCTAAGCTCTTCAATTGTTGGGGCAGCTAGAAGCTTTAATTCAGGTACCTCTGCAAGACATGGCTTCAGATACCCCTAAAACCTAACAGGACGAGGTTGCTCCTAACGCACCAGATTTGTTGATAACTTGCTCCACATAGAAAATAAATACATGGAGAAAAGGGAGCTTCATTCATTGATCAAAGCAGAGGGAAAAGGGATGGAGGTGATGTTACAGATGACCAGCAATCTGCCTGTAATGGAAAAAAGGCACGTAATATTTTTTGGCTTTAGAGCAAGAAGGTCTAATCAAGTGTGTTCCACAGAAAGGGAAAACCCCAGTCTCCATCTAAAGGCAGACAGGAGTTATGCTGAATTGCTTAGAGCCCTTCAGTTAAATACATGTTGAGAGGAAACTGATAAAGATAAAACACAATAATGGAAACTTGTCTCAGAAAGAGCAGGTAGGTCCCAACTGTCAACAATAATATGAACCTATAACAAGCGCTCTTGTTTGAAAATGAATCCAACTGAAAATGAAAGATTAAACAAGTACAACAACGTAAGAATAAATTACACATAAATCTCCCTGGTATTCAGGATCAAAGGAAGATTAAAGAACAAGTTATGGAAATGAGGTAGAGGCAAAGAGAACCTATTAAGTGATATCATTTAGCGAGTATACGAATAATAGAGAGTTCACATCTAAGTTTAGAGGGAAGGGAATGAACCTGTAGCTGCTAAAAGGGACTTCAAATGATATGTGGCATGAATGAATATATGATGAAGAAGATTTCTGTAGCTGAGACCCAAGAAAAATATGACCCCGGAGACGAACTCCACAGTTGCTGGAATGAGAAAACATTCTTTCAGTTGTGTTTCAAGGGTCGTGGAGAAGAACCAAATTCTTCCAGTCTACCCTGAAATTTTGAAAGTGTGAGGGTGCAGGCAGTTACATGAATTTCTGCTCAGGACATCCAAGTAAGGGTGCAGGCAGCTCCCCAGGGCAAGGGGTACTCCTGGGAGCAGCACAGGTCAGGGTCACCCACCCCAATTTGTTCTTTCCCCCTCTGCTTCTGTTCTGGGCTCAAGTCACAGGTTGTTCTCCAGTAAGAACATTTTGATAAGTCCACACTAAACTGTTAGTGTGTGTAAGGCTGTATATGTGTTTATGCAAATGCAATCTTTTACAATGGTGATATTAACACTAAAAGGCTGTAATTGTCAGATCGTTTGCTCTCATATTTCATAACCTTCTGACTCTTATGATCTAAACAAACCAAAACAGAAAAAAAAGGGACCCTCTTCTCCCTGTTAATACAAGTGAGAGCATTCAGAAGAAGCTTATTCTCCTGCTCCTCCAGAGAGTCTACAGGAAAACCAAACCTTGAACCCATGAAGCCAGAGCCTGTGTTTCAACAGTGCCTTGCTCTGTCCTACTAAAGAGTGATTATACAGTGTTAATAGTAGCTACTTCTCAGTCTCCCATGGTAATAAACTACTTTTCTCCTCCACAGCTGACCCCTGCCCTGAGATGAACTTTCACAGGGACCTGAGGGAGGGGAGTGCAATGGGATAAAAAACAGACTGGTGCTGCTTTGACATAGAGCTCACTTCTGTACAAATCCCTCTTCCCCTTCTGAGTGAGATGCCACAGAGATTTCTGGTACCTGGTCACAGTGCTTTTTTTGCCGTGGGGGAAACACAGTTTGTCTCTGTCTTTGGGGAAACAGGAAGCCAAATTCAGGATCTGGGTCAAGAGGTGCCAGGATCAGCTGGAAGGGTTAGGGGATTTCACCTCACTCCATGTGGACACTCCACTATTATCATCACTCATTATTGATAGGAGATACAGAATTCATCTGACAGCCTCCAAGAGACAAGCAGCAAACACCTTGACATTCTGAATGTTTGTGCTGATTTCAACCATTCAATTCAATCTAAATTATTTTTTCCAGCATAGCCTGTAGTTTTCTTTGTGAAAAATAGTCAGGAGAGTTTAGAGAAGGAAGAAAATTTAACAAGCCCTTTCCAATATTTTCCCACAGTGAAATCAGCTGGAAATTGAAAAGGACCAAGGTGAGGAAGATATTTGCATGTGCAAAAGATTATATAGGTACAGCTGAGATTATATCAAAGTAAAGACAGTACAAGGTAGGTAGAGGGATGATTTGACCTTCACTTGGCCTCCCAGCCCAAGCAAACAGCAATCTGATAGCTTTGGAAGTTATTTCTTGCTCGCACCTCAAATGGGTGTGCATTTGCTAAGTGCATTGCCTGCGAGCAATTTGATTTATGTTCAAATGTTTGTGGTACACGAGTTGCACGCAAATCTATTTATATATATTTATTACCAAGGCATGCAAAACTATGCCGCACAAAACAGCTCAAAGCTGTGCCTGGCGGCACAAAGCCCTGTGGAGGACCCGACCCAAGCCATTGTGTAAGTTTCCTTATGCAAACCCTTATCTAAGAAGCAAATGCCTGCCCATAGGTGCTCACATCAGTGCCTCCACCAACGTTATTGCTGAGCCAGAAGAGGGAGCAGGAACTGGGTGAGGTCCAAGCCATGGACGAAGTGTAATTATCTCATATCTCAGGTGTGGGAAGGGGAGAACCTGTCCGAGCACAGAGCTAAGAGCTGTGGCTGTCACTGGGACCTGACCCCAGCATCAGCAACACCCTGCATTAACCCTGTTGTGTTTAACCCTCTCTGATGCACAGAAGGCTGCACTGGGAAAGAGAAAGCCATTATTTTAATGGACCCAGTATATGTCTCCTGAGACAAATTCTCCATCGCAGGGACTGTCTCTTTATCCTTGTTTGGAGTCGCATTGTTCTGGCTGTTACACAGTCAAACTGCACAAATAAAATATCTCCTGCATCTTTCATCATTAACAGACTTCTCATAGCACTTTTCATTTTTAGACAGTTCACCTTTTCAAATCACTCATTAAATATTAATAAATTAATCCCTCTCACACTTCTGTGACGCATTCAAGACATTTTCATGATGATCGTATTATGTTCTGTTTTTTATTTGAATATCAAATACATCAAGCAGATGTATCATTCAATATAATTAGCTGGCAGTTATAAACGATGCCAGAAACCAAGCCTGGCAGGCTGATTTTTGCTACATGTGTTCAACTAGTGCTTAAATACAAGCAGTAAAAAATGAGGAGCTAGTGGCATGAATGATTTTTAAAAGTTTGTGTTCTTCAGCAGATTGTTTACTTGTTTCCCTTAAGTTTGTATGAGCCCTTTTAGATACTAAAACCATCAGTAAGGTCAGCAAGCTGTGTTGAGCTGAATACTTGTATTTGGTTTGCATGGCCAGGTTTTGATGGGGGGGGACTACAGGGGTAGCTTCTGTGGGAAATTACTGGAAACTTCCCCCTTGTCCAATAGAGCCAATGCCAGCTGGCTCCCAGACAAACCCACTGCTGGCTAAGCCCATCAGTGACAGTGGCAACACCTTGGAGATAGCATATTTAAGAGAGGGGGGAAACACCCTGCATGACAGCAACTGCAGTCAGAGAGGAGTGAGACTATGAGAAACAGTTCTGCAGACATGAAGGTCAGTGAAGAAAGAGGAGGAGGAGCTCCAGGCACTGGAGCAGAGATTCCGCTGCAGCCCGTAGTGAAGACCATAATGATGCAGGCTGTCCCCCTGCAGCCCATGGAGGCTGACAGTGGAGCAGACTTGGAGGATGCCCATGGAGGCTGCCATGCCAGAGCGGGTGGATGCCCACAGGCAGCCATGACCCTGTGAGAACCGTGAAGTGGAGCAGGCTCCTGAAGGACCTGTGGAGAGACAGGAGCCCACAGTGGAACGGGTTTGTGGGCAGGACTTGTGAGCTCACAGGGACCCACACTGGAGCAGTGTGTTCTTCAAGGATTGCACCCTGTGGAAGGGACTCATTCTAGAGTATGGGAGGTGCTCACATTGGAGACGTTCACAGAGGACTGTCTCCCATGGGAGGGACCCCATGCTGGAGCAGAAGAGTATGATGAGTCCTCCCCTCTGAGGAGGAAGGAGCAGCAGAGACAACATGTGATGACCTGATCACAACCCCCATTCACCATCCTGCAGGGAAAGAGGTAGAGAAATTGGGAATAAAATTGAGTCCAGGAAGAAGGGAGGGATGTGGGGAAGGCAATGAGAAATAAAAACTAAATTTTAAATTATCCTACTCTGATTTGATTGGTAACTGATTATATTATTTTTTTCCACAAATCAGGTCTGTTTTGCCTGTGATGGTAATTGCTAAGTGATTTTCCTGTCCTTATCTTGACCCATAAGCCTTTCGTTAGATTTTCTCTCCCTTGTCCAGCTGGGGAGGGGAGTGATTGAGCAGCTTTAGCAAGCACCAGGCATCCAGCCAGGGTCAACTAATCACAATGCTCACCTACACCTGGGCAAGATCATGCAGTCACAGCAGCATCTGTGGGTTAAACAAGTGCCTGTGTGACATGTCCCTGGAGTAAGAGACACTGCCACCACCCCCGGCATGGCAGGGAATTTGGGAAACGGAGCCTCTGAACAGAGAGATCATTCAGACATTGTCATCATGGATACAAAGTATTTGTAGTGCTCAGTGTGGAAAACCATGCTATTCAGACCCATTTCCAGGAGGTGCAGAGAAAGTGTACTCCCATGTCATCAGCTCTAGTCCAGGGACTGCTTGCCAAGACCCAGATACTAAGAAGACGAGGACATCACTTGTTCCAGAGCCAAGCACACCTTGCTAGCAGACAGTGGTCTCGTGGTCTCTCTACACTCAAGAGATTATTTTCTGCAGGGCAGTAGTGGTGACTGACTTCAGATGAGCCTGATCTTGTTAGCTTTAGCATAAATGTAGAGAATTTACAAATGATGCAGCAATAACTGGGAAAAGTTGTCTCATTTTAAGAGTCATGGTATTTACCTAGGGTTCAAATAAGTTCACATGAAGCACAGCCTTCCCTAATGGTCATGTTCTCAAATAACAGCAAAATCTGCTTGTGTGACACCAGCAAATCCCTGGCTTGGTGTGAGAAAATGCTGAATATGTGGAGTGACAGGCTGGCTGTGGCCTGACTGATAAAATTCTCAGACAGCTTCGTGGTAAGGTGACTTCATCAGCATCAGACCATCAGGTTCAGCCCTGCCACCAGGTACCCCATCAATCCTTCAGAGAGGTGTGGAGGGTGTCATTGCTACAGGCACCACAGTCCCCTCAGAGGCACTTAGCAGGGTTGGAGGGTCAGTGTGCATTGCTCAAGCTGGGCCTCACCAGGTAAACCTGGTCAGCCTGTGCCCTGATGGAGGTCTTGCAGAGTCACAGAATCATAGAATTGTTTAGGTTGGAAAAGAACTTTAAGATCAAATCCAACATTAATTTAGCAATGCCAGGTCCACCACTAAACCCTGTCCCTAAGCAGCACATCTACACATCTTTTAAATACCTCCATGGATGGTGACTTCACCACTTCCTCAGGCAGCCTGTTCCAGTGCTTGACAACTCTTTCAGTAAAGAAGTTTTTCCTCATGTCCAATCTAAACGTCCTCTGGCACAACTTGAGGTTGTTTCCTTTTATCTCATAACTTGTTACATGGCAGAAGAGACCAACCCCCACCTCTCTACAATCTCAGGTAGTAGTAGGGAGCAATAAGATCTTGGACTCTCCAGGAAGGGTTGTCCCTGATGTCTGAGAGAAGGATCCTGGCAGGAACAGGAATAGGCACCTGCTGACTGGAACCAAAACGATGAATATTGCTTTTTCCATAGGGAGAGATCAGGGAGCACCTGGGTGAGGCCAGGCTGCCCGGCTGCAAGCTCCTGGCTGGGATGAGCTGTCACATTCCCTTCACACTGAATGAAAAACAGGCATGTCCGAGTTGTGATGCAGCTGATCTCCCGCTGACATCTGCTCTGGAGCAAGACAAATCAGCCTCTGCCAGTTTCTCTTGGCTAACTATCATAGGAGACGAGGGTGACTTGCTCCAAGTTAGGCAAGGTGAATCCCAAACTAGGTGGGCAGCACCTGTGTCCTGCTGCTGTTTATCCTGCTGTGTCTGAGCCATGCTGGCTTTGGCTGCCATGGCCTGGCTTTGCAGAAGGGTCTTGCTTCTGGAGACGGGCTGAAAGTGAAGAGGCTGCAGAGGATGAACATGGGGGAGGAGGCAGGGGATCTGGTGGAGCAGCTCTTTCGAAGCTGCACCCAGGCTCCATCTCAGGCTCTTTTGAAGGCTCAGCACTTTTAAAATTTTATTTTGGTAAGGCAAAATATAGAATAAACATACTAAGCAATGTGGTGTTCAGGAATCACCCACAGCCAAAAAAATACTTGTTGAGGTTGGCTTCATATACTCTCGGAGTTTTACCTGGTCAGCATCATGCAGGACCACATCTACATGATGTAGCAACTCCATGCAGCCAGTCTCTGCAGGAGCCACTCTATGAGCAGCTCCTCTCATTCCCATTTCCAGCCACACACACCACAGCTCATTAGCACTTTGCTTTAGCAGAATATAAGAATTCCTTGTGTATTTTACAACTTACAGGGCACCCCCTCCCATGACTGTCAGACAGTCCCATGGATCTCCTCGGAGCATCACCACCTCTGACTCATTTGCCTTCCCCAACATTTGATTCTAATGCAACCGTGGCTCTTGCACCCAGGGCCACCTGTAATTACCCTTTGGCTGATAATTTTTCTGCTGCAGCTTTGCCCGTTTCATCCCCATTCAAAGCAACACTCCAGCACCAGGAAAGATTTTACTCCATCTCTCTGTGGCTGGAAGGTGCGGAGCAAAGCCAAAAGGCAAAGCAGTTAAATAGGAGGGGGCTTGCCAAGCTGCGATGTTACAAACAGCTGCTCCGCTGACAGCTCTGTCACAGGGAAACTCTACTTGGCCCCAAGCTCCCTCATGCTCAGCACTTCTAGAAATGGTGCTGATGAAGCAGATCATGTCTTTCTGCTTTTGAAAAGCCGGTGGATGCTATGCTCTAAGAGAACATGAACTGGAAAAGTCTTGAACCCCAAACAGCTAAGGGAAAGAAGAGGTCTGTGTTTGCTTCGTGCATCTTGCCCTTTTCTTATCGACACAAACACTTCATAACTATCAAAACCAAATGCTGTTCCCTCATACAGATACTGACTCTGTTTAGCAAATATTAATGCTAGCCTAAGCCAGAGAAGTAACACATAACAATATCAGTCCCTTGGTAGAAGTGCCAGGGAGCAGCTGTGCTGGGGCAGAGAGGAGGCTGGAGACTTAAAGTTCACAACACAGCTAAAAAACAGTCATTAAGGATGCAATTCAGCTGCGTGGAGCAGATGTTTGACCTGCCCACAACTTAAAAGGGAGGCACAGCTTGAAGGGAGCACAATCTTGGTGGCAGATGATTAACACAGAGCACAATAGCCCAGAGTAACTAAACCTCTGTGGTGAGATAAAGGGAACAAGGGGCTCTGTCCTGCAGCACCTGCCCTGGCTTGGCATCAGGTGCACACAGGTGGGATGTTCCTGACTTTGACAAACAGGCTATAAGGAGAGAGAGTCCAAAATAACTTGGTGAATTCAGGTCACCAAATTTCACAGAGGTTTTACTGCCCCAAATCACCTGTGTGCCAGGCTCTGTCCATAAACCAGCACACCCAGGCCTGGAAGAGTTGGGAGGTGGAGAAGGAGCTTTTCTTCATCTCCTGTTTGATCTGCAGTGCCCTGACATTGCTCCGCTCTGCTGCAAGTAGGCCAGCTGTGGCACTGGGCAAGAAACCAGCTGAGCTGCCCTGGGAAGGTTCAGGCCCTATGGACTGCTGATGGTTACAGCTTGACTGAGAAAAGGAGTCAGGTCTGCTCTTGTGCAAGGTGGAGTTAAGGGAAAGAACATGAACAGAAACCTAATTACAGGTGTTGGGAAGTTTTAGGTCTTTCTGTAATCGGAAACACTCACACTTTCACAGCTCAGCTTTTTTTTGTAGTTGAAGGCTGGGGCTTCTCTGTTATTTAATTAATGTGTCCTTTCACTCATAAGGACAATTTCAGTTGCGAAATAGCTGTTGCCACAGCAGCTTTTAGTTTCATGTAACCCCTCAGATTTTACTTCCTAGATTCCAGCAGTTTCTGAACTCCTCATGTGTACGGGTCGACAGCTATATATGTACATCTCTCTAGATATATGTACACAAAACGTAGCTACGAAAGGAAAGAAATGCAAAGAGTTCACAAGAAGATAGTGCAAAATTCTGCAGAAGGGCTGCAAAAACCACACTCATGGGATGCATCCACCTGCCTAGCAATTCTGCCAAAAGTGGTAGATGATTCTGTGTCAGGCTTCAGCCAACTATATACTCGCATCTCAGATAAGAGAAACCACATACCAGGCTATGCTAGCTGGAATGTGGCCACCAGGTCAGAAGTAGCTTCTTCCCTCCTCTACTCAGCATGAGTGAGGCCACACCTAGATTATTATGTCCAGTTTTTGGTCTCTCTGCTCAAGAGGAGTGTAGGGAAGCTGGAGAAGGTGGTGTGGAGGTGGTCATTTGCCTTGAGTCCCCAGGAAGAGTCACTGGGCAGTTGAGGTTTTTTTTTCTGGCCAAGAGGAGGCTAAGGACTAAGCTGAGAGCAGCCTGCTGCAAACACAACTACAGCAAAGAAGGAACCAAGCTACTCTCAAGCACAGGGCAATGGCCTCAACTGTGTCTTGGGATGGTCAAGATGGACAGATGAAGAAAATGCTTCACCAGAAGGGTGCTGCAGTGATAGATTGGACTGCTCCAACCTCCGTCCTGAGTTTTTCACAGCTCAACTAGATAAAGCCATGGCTGGCTTGACAGAGTGGAGGCCAGTCTTTCTCCAGGTGAAATGTTGGCCTAGAGACCTCTAGAGGTCCCTTCTAGCCAACACCACTGTCAAAACTTAAGGCCAGGCACTAAATTTTGACAGACACTCTTTGTGATCCCTTCACCACCCTCCCAGGGGACAATAACAGGGGAACCAGGGAGAGAGACTTTTAGGTTGAAAAAAACCCAAACTGAATTAGTTTAAGGGAAAAGAAAAATAATACTAACATTACCAATGAAGTTGTTAAACTATATACAGATATTATATAAATATACACATATATGAAAAGATATAAGAGAATATGTTAATAAGGAACTGACATCTCCCAGATGACAACTAGTTCACAAGCAGAAAAGTCCCAGACTGGACTCAGCACCAGACAGGAGCACTCAAGCCTAGAGTCCCAATGACAGCTCAAAAAAAAAACCAAACCCCCAAACAAACAAACAAACAAAAATTGAAACAGGAAAGCAGCTGTGCTGTTCCCACCCAACCTGTCCTGATGAAAGGTGCTCCTCTGCAGTGTAGACACAGGAGGCAGGAATATCAGCAGCACAGGGAAAGATGACAAAGAGCCAACAGCACCCCTTCCAACGTAGGAATCACTAAAAGAGTAAAGGTTCTCCTTAGGGGCCCTTATATACTGAGCACATGGGAAAAACCACTGTGATTGGTCCATTTGGGTCACCTGACCCATCTCTCCTCCCCATAGGCACAGCTGCCCCCCATCCCCTACTGTAACTATCATCTGTGCCAGGTGCCCCAGAGAACTTTTACCCTGGTGCTCTCAAACCAGGACAGGAGTATGTTTGCAGCTGCTTTCCAGTGCATGAGTACCTCAGCAGAGAGCAGAAGTGGGACTTTACCTCTGGCACAATCTGCTATAACTACTCATCAGCTTTGTTTTCAGGTGTGGTTTCCTCATGGCACGACACCTGCAGCTATTTTGCCATGAGTGAGTCTTTTCTAGCCAACCAGTCTTCTATTTGTCTACCAAATAATGGATCCACATTGACTCTTTAGCAGAGCCTGAGCCTTAAATATGCCTGAAATTAGAGGCTAACTACTGTGGGCGGGTGTGTACATCTTTGTCTTGATGTGTGTATGGTGGAAGTGAGAGGAAAGGTCTGGCCAGAATCAAACAAAAATAGAATCCTAATTTCTTTTCTTTTCTTTGTAGAGCAAACTGCAGCAGATAGTTTCCAGATGAAATCTGAGATGATGCCAGCTGCCTGCAAACTGTACCTACTTTAAAAATAAAATCTCACTGGATGCAAGTCATCCTCATCTGTATCATCTCAGGTACAATTTTCTTTCATCCAGAACTCTCCCTTCACTGTCCTCTAAGATGCAGGAACTAAAAATCACCATTCTGAACTGAACATAGCTGATGCTGACTAAGGTAGGGCTGTGGCCCCTTTAGGTCCTGTTGCCTTCAAGAAAAATCCCTTCCCTCTACCCTCGCAGGAATTCTCTCCTCCAAAGAGAAATTAAAACAGTATCAAACAAGGACCAACTTTCATGTGTCTTAAAAAAAGCACTGATGTGCCACCAAAAGATCCCAAGCAGTAGAACAACTTAGGTAAGTAACGAACAGTAGAAATAGTAAAGCAACTTTACAAGAACAGTAGCAGAAATTAGCAACCCATGAAGCACAATCATATTGAATAAATACTTCGTCTATTGTTGTAATGGGATTCAGCTGATCAAGACGTTTACATGGGGAAGGAGTTGTGGCCTCACTGCCATCAATAGATGTGTTGTCACCGACTCTAATGGAGCTCTGGTTTCGTGATGTTTATATTGCAACATAAGCCAAGATGCCTGTGAGCTGTCAAAACCCTTTAGAGCCATTTGTCCCAACAACCCCACAGTATCATCCCCTAATACTCTATTATGCAAAGAGACCCTTTTATTTTTATTAGCGCTAATTCACCAGATGGCTTCTCCCCCCTCTCCTCCCTGCTTTGATGTAGAAAACATGAGCAAGTGATTTTGCTGACTACAGATCAAGGCACAGCTCAGTGCTATTTGCCATGCACAAAACATGAAAAGCGGAGCAGGGACAGTCAGGCAAATCTAACGTGTTTGTAAATAGCAGCAAAATCTTTACAGACACGTGGCAGGTGAGGCAGCCTGCTCCCCTGATGTGGGGTGGCCCTGCAGGGAGTCGAGTGGGGAAGGGGGTGAATTTCTACATATTGAAGAGAGATTAGACCCGCTGGTGACACCGAAAGCAGATTAATGAGAGAGCAGAGAGGTACCTGAGAAAAGGAAGGAGTAGAAATAACCCAAACGGGCAACTGTCCTACAGAAATGCTGATGGGCATGGACGGATGTCGTGCTCCACAGTGACCCAGGCTTCAGGTTATGGTGCTGGTTTCACAGCTTTCTTTTCATGTAGTGAGGCTGCTAACTGCAAATTTTGCAACAACAAAATGCAAGTAATGGAGCCAGGAAATTTCACAGCCAGAAAGAACATCATTAAGAAATAAAAATTTGAACTCCCTGCTGCCTGTGAACAGATCATTGCTCATGAACAGCGATTCCCATAGAAACAATGTCCTTCACTGAAAAACCATGTTAAAGTCCAAAACCCAAAAACATCCCAAACTCATGCAGGTGGTAAACAAACAAACAAATAAAAAGCAAAAAAATTAAATGCAAACATAACCCACAACTTTTTCCAGGCTTGTAATACAGTCCACAGAGGTGAGAAGCAGCCCTGGGAATGGGATGTAATCCATTATTTATGGTGCAGCCCTGCTTGTAAGAAACTTTCCAGCCCTATATGAAGGGTTGCGTTGGCTGGAGGGGAAACCCAGATGCCTACAAAAAGTTTATGAACAGCCATCAGGGAACAGTGTCTCCTCAGAGGCATTTTCCCTGCCTGCAGTAAAAGGTGGTTCAAGGACTTCTGGAGTCAGGAGTGTTAACTCCATCTAGTGTTGGAATTAGTTAGTTGGGTTTAGGCGCTGTGATACCCTTGGTATTGTGCTGAAATGGAGGCATACACCCAAGGCTTACACCACCTTGGGCTACACACATGGCATAATAAATGCCCTCACTGATTGATGGGCATGTGTTTTTATGGCATGTTACAATGATTGACATGATTTTAAAAAATATGTGTATTTTCAGCATGAGAGCTTCATTTTATGCAATGCTGAAAGCAGCTTGGCTGGACTCTACAACAAGCAGTTGCACGAGCAGAACACAACAGCAGCCTGCTTAGTTATGCATGTCTGCCTCCTGCACGGACTCTCTGTTGTCTAATAAGCTGCAAGCCATGAGTGAAGGTTTTCCAGCTGTTGGGACATGTTCATCATCACAGATTCCCCCGTGTCTAATTAAGCTCATGGCTCAGCCTCCCCTTTGGTGATGGTGCTAACAGGTTCTCTTCTCCATGGTGCCTGCTTATTTTCACAAGAAACAGAGTGTATAATCCCTGGGACCTCTACTGCTCTGGGACTTCTGATTAAAAAGAGTTGCTGGGTTTCAGGATTTATTGGGAAGAGGGAAGTGGCTGGCAGACATGTAAGTAAGCCATTGACTTTGCTCACAATCATGTTGTTTTGGTTGGGAACCAGGCTGAGGTAACCCTAGTGCAGCTGAGCCTCGGGAGAGAAGCCAGAGCCGACGAGCAGAGGCACAGCAAAACCTTCTTCTCAAAAAAAGCAACCACAGTCACTCTGTATAAGATATTTACAATTACCTCAGTGAACAGAAAGAAGTCATTGGCTTTAAATGGTGTGAGACCATCCCCAAACATATATGCCTTGTTTACTGCCTTCCTCTGGGACTGTCTGCAATACAGTGAACTATTTATTTCAGTGAATCCCCCATAGTTTATATTCCCTCTCTATTAGCTTCTAGTGCACCTTATAATCTGAGGCAGGTGGGTAACATTTTCCGGGTTCACTGTGAGATGAGGTCCTTCCTGGTAACAGGGATGTGGAAGACCTCAGGGCAAAGAGACCCGGTACACAGAGTGTAGAGATCAGATGCTGCTCAGAGCACTTGGCTTGATTTTTTGGGGCAATCTTTGCACTGGCAAAGAGGATAAGGGTGTTTTGTGCCTGGGAACCTGCTTAACATCTGTGGGAAGACACAAGATTTGCTCTTCATAGCTACTTTTGCATTGCTGTACAGAACAGCACAGGAATAGGGACATCAGAGCCCCCTCTCTGGGGGCAGTAGGACCTCCCAACCACTCCCCATATCTGGGGAGTTCAGAGAGTTACCCACTGAAGTCCATAAGCAATTCTCTGGAGACCTCCACACTGAGGAGACCGGGAAACCTCATTTAATCAGTAAAAATTCCCTTTCAGCCCCAACAAAAGAGACCATGTAAAACCCTTCTACACAGCTCTGTGTTTTGCCCCATCAAAACACCCCAAATTCTTTCTCCCAGTAATACCAACATATTTGGGAGGGAGTTTCTGTTTTTCTCACAGATTTTTTATTTTCTGGCTACACCTCTCCAGAGCAGCACGTTTTCACAAACAAAGTTAAACTACTTGGTTACCATTAGTAACACAAGCAGTAAAAAGAGAGGACAGGTGTTTCTTAAGAGGTGTGAAAGATTAACAGGATTTTCTTGGATTGTGGATGAAGCTGTCACTGTAGGGTATCTACGTTTTTTTTGTGTCCACAAAGAATATAGGAAAATTTTCAATAACATTCACTGGTGCTTAGTGAAAATCAGGCAGGTTTGTGCCTGCTGTGCCTGCAGTCCTTGCAGGCAAACAGGAACTGCAGCAAATAACCCCTTCCTTTGCCTACGTGGATCCAGGTTCTCTTTTCAGAGACATCCTTGAAAACTCTCAGAAGCAATTAGCCCAGAATCTCTCTGGAAGGAATTGCATGGGGGGGTGGAAGACCCCAAGAGGAGCATCCAAACATTGGTGGAACAGATAAAAAAAATACCCAAACAGCTGGATCAGTTCAACCCTTCAGCTGGGATTCCTTGTAGGGGTTTTAGTAATTCTTACAAAAAGGTGTTGTTCTACATGACAAAACACATCAGTAAGAGCAAACATGTCCAAGATGCATTCTCCCATACCCTACGATCCAGCCTCTCCATACTAGAAGTCTGAAAGGTTCTTCCATGAACCTTCTCTGAGCATCTCACATTATCTTGCACTAAGGGTATGCCACAGTGACTAATAGGTGAAGCCTGGAGACAAGATGACTTCAGCCCTTGTGAGGTTACCTTTTTTTCTCTCTTGTCCATCACACCTGTGCCAGGAGAGCTGCGCCTGTGCACACAACAGGCTCCGTGGAAGTGCATTTTTCATAATGTGAACTAGCATCAACAAATGCCATTAAATACACCCCTAGTATCAAATATACAGTCTGAATAAAGCTACTGGGCCCCATAGCTGTGTGCAGATCTTAAATATCGTGCTGAACCAGCTGAAAACATCACTGCGTATAAAAGCTGGCCAGGCATTTCCCCCTCCCTTCCCTTGCTTTGTTTGCCTCCTGCTTATGCCAAATGGTGTATCAGGGCTGTAGTGTAATATACAGCATTTGAACTTGTCTTTTGTAGTGAACAATGTCAACAGACTGCTTTTTCCGATGAAAAGATCCTGAGTCCGTAAATATTGCCCCGGCGTGCTGTACGTTGCTCCCATTGTATAAATCTCCCCACAGTGCTCACCTCTGCTCCTGTATCATAGCGAGATAAATGCTGTGCTTAAGGCCTGATTTATTTCAGTCAAAGGACAAATAGTTTGATATCGAAAGGAGCTTCGTAACAATTAACATGACAGGCAAGGAGGATTAGCTGTTGTGATTTTCAGTGTGGCATAAGCAGGCAGGTGCTGTTATTTGGGCTGCATCCCCCCCCCCCGCTCCTTCCCATTAAAGAGATAGTTATTGTACCGCTGTGAAAAGAGCAGCTGCTGTGCCTGAATTTCCCTATCAGCCACTGTTTCTAGCGTCGGTATGAATTGGGGACACATTGTCGGGCTTTAATTAGCCCTGAGTCCCACCACCATAGGACTGCCCTGCTCTGACAAGCTCCCCAGGATGCTTGCATTGAATGTGCATTAATCTCCTCATGCCTGATGGCTGGGAGACAACCTCTCCAAAAAAAAAAAGAAAAAAAAAGAAAAAGACACCTTTATAGTATTTGCAAATTTCTTGGCTTTATGCTAAGCAGCCAAATTAAATATAACCTTCACTCTTGACTCTAGTGGCCAAGCTATTCTCTGAGTCCAATTATGATTTTTTAGATCTTTGCTGTTGTTGCTGACTCTAAGGTTTAAAGAGATGAAAATTTACCTTCAAATAGATGAAAACCAGTTTCCAAACCTCAGCCTAAACTTGGAGAGGAGCAATATTTGACAGGTGTTATTTGACACATAGGACTGACTTCTGCTTCTGAGGATTTTTGTGAAGTTGGCTTGTGAGGCAGAGTGGGCACAAAAGGCAAGGCTGGTTGCCAGCAAAACTAAGCACAACTGATTGCACATAATTTCTGTGGTCTTACTGTTATCATTAAAGGTTAGTTTAAAACAAAGAAAATCCAAGAAACCGTGGACTAGCCAGAGGGTCAAAATAGTAGGCATATTTTTGTGCAAGATGGGAGAATTTTGCAGCACCTTTCCCTCTTCGCACCATCCGATGAGAAGAGCACCCCCTGTTTCTTTACCTGGTATGTATCTGGCCACCTTTTGCCATGATCCTGGTACCTCTCCTAAACTGTAAAAATTTGAGCCAGATCAGGATAGGGACAGGGCTTTTCTGCAAGACAGCGGTGTTCTTGTGTGAAGCCTTCTTAGTAGTTTGCTTCTTACCATGGCCAAAATTCAGATTGTCCAGAAGGCTATAAGGGCTGAAACCAGTTGCTCCAATAAAACCACATTGGAATGAATTAGCAAAGCAATTATGCTGGTGGAGTATGTCCAGATGAAGATTTTACAGTGTTTTCTGCATATAACTGTGTTAACACTCTTTAATCTCTGAAATCCATTGTGCCTACGTAAAACATGCCACTGATATAATTTTTTCAGACTTTACCTCAGACCGTTCCTGAAAGTACAAAACATCCAAAGAAAACCAAACTCGTTGGTGAGCCCTGAAGAGTTAATCTCTCTACAACTTGCCTGCCAGATGGTAGAAAGATCTTTGTAGCACATTGGTGTTTTCACCTGCTGTTTGCATTTGGAGTATTTTTGAGGGGAAGTTTTTCCAGCTCAGACTCTCCTGTGGGCAGTGCTCTCTGGCTGAGGGAGGGTGTGCACGTGCATGTAGGAAGATCACAAAAAAGAGCCTTACTAGAAGCATTGCCGGATTTTTCAGTTTGAGAAGTGCAAAGACGTTCCAAACGGCCTTGAACATCAACCAAAATCCTGACATTTGCTGCTGTTTCTTTTGACTGCTTTTGTCTTCATACCATGTAGATAATAATGGAGAAATTAAAATTTATTATCCACAGAGCTAGTTGCATTCAGATCTGAAGTGGTGCTAGGGTGGATTCAATCACACCTGGTGCATGGGAGATGAATTTGGCCCAGAGCTGGCAAAATGTCAGTTATTGATACTCTGTTAGTCTTTGGCTAGAAGAGGCACAGATGTCGGTTTACTACTTCTTTTGAGGAGATCAATTCTAAATCTGGATTTTTGTTTCTACCCAGACCATACCTGCAAAAATAATAACAGCAAAGCTAGTGTCTTCCCAGTGACTGGTGAACTCTATAACACAGCCTCCAAAGCCCCATAACAGTGGCTGGCACTAGATCACAGTATTTGATTTAAACTCCACTCCTTGTTCAATAACCCAAAAAAATAAAAATAATGCCAAGAGATGAATCAAACCTCAGTTTGTTGTTCTTTTTTTCTTTTTTTACTTCCCCTGAACATAAAGAGCAAAATGTGATTTTTAGTCTAGATGACTTGTCTTCCAACGAGATGAAAACAATAAGAAACTAGTACCAGGTCCCCCAGGAACATATGAGAACAGTGACTTGCTTTGTTACATTTGTCATGTGAACTGAAACATCCACTGAGAGGTCTTGCTGAGCAAGAGATAATTTCTCCACCCTGCAAACATTTCTGGTTTTTTAGATAAAAAAATTATCTAGACCTAAACCGGATAAAAGCATCGAAAGCAGAACACATTTGCAAAAAGAAAATCTGGAAAAGTCAGTACAAGTCTCAGAAATATTTCCCTTTGATTCAAAGCATCCTTAGTTTTGAAATAACTTTACTCTCACTAGAGCAATTTATTTTCTAGGCAGAAAGAGAAACCAGCATTTTTTTTTGTTTTGAATACACTGCAGCTAATTCACTGTTTGAAAACCCCTTTCTGTAAAGGGAAAAAAAAGGAGGGGAGAATAAAAAAGTTGAAAAATGCATCAAAACTGACCATTTCCCACAAAGCTAGTTTTCATTTCTGTACCTCAGCATTTTTTTTAAATGAAACAAGGCACTACACAACTTTCCTGAGCAGCTCTATTCAAGCAGGATCGGAGGCCAGCAGGGAGACCGCTTTAATGTAATGATGTAGTTGCAGAGAACAAAACGATTCTCTTTCCCCCAGCCTGTGTACGTGCAGCAGAAAAGTCGTGAAAGAGGGGAATTACTATGGTAATGACCACATAGCTGCTGCATGTTTATGCAGATTGATGACCAGCAAGCCAAATCCACGGATATTTACGTCAGCGAAGCTCTGCCCACCCATGAACCTCTTAAAAACTTCAATCCAAAGAATCAGCCCAAGAAATTGGGGTAGAAGTAGTTTTTAAATGGATTTGAAAATATTTCAGCAGCAAATAGGAATAAATCCTGTTCTTCTTAGACACGATGATGCCATTTTTAAAATCGAAATTGTTTTCCCTAACTGTAGGGAGAGCAAGTGGAAATTACCCTGGGTCCCCTGGAAATAGCCATATCTTAGCCTGGGATTAAACAATACACATTCAAGCATTACCATGCATCAGGATTTGCAGGGTTAAACTGACAGGGAAGAAAATGGGATCCTTCTTGCATGTTCCCATTCCCAGCAGTGTCTAGCCAAGCTGACAGGAAAGATAAAGTTCACTCTTCCCTCCACGTAACTGGTGCTGGGAGAAAGATTTGCACCCAGGAGAAAAGGAAACATGGCATCAGTCGTGACTTCTTGGCATAAATGAAAGGAAATTTTGACAGGCATAAAAATGTTATTTTCTCATGAAAAGCTGCTGCTTTGCTATGCGGATGGGGATGCTTCTTGGGAAAGAAAAAGAAAGGGGAAAAGAGCAGTCTCGGTCTGGTGCCAGTTTATAATAATTCACACTATTGCCCATTTCTCACTGCATAATGATCTCCAGCAAAGGACATGATGAACTCTTATTTCTGGATCCACATGTTAAATATCAAAATAATTGGGCCAAGGAAAGGTCATCTCTCCCCACTGCTGTTAGCCACCTTTCTTCCCCAGCAGCCCTGTGCTCCTGTGAAGCTTTTAGCACCTCGGAAGGATTCTCAGTGCTGATAAAACCAGAGTCTTATGGGGACAGGGAGTCTGCTGATGTCTGCTGGAAACTCTGGAAAATGTGGGCTGCCTTGTGCTGCTGGATGTTTGGTCTGGGAGCTACTAATCTACTTCTAAACGTGTTCCCACTTGCAATTGCCTGCTCTCACCGTCAGCCTCCTTGCTCCTACTCTGCCTGCTCCAGCTGCCCTGAACCACAACATTTTGTGCAAGCCCACCCTTGCAGCCATCTGAAGAGCCATGGCTGAGTGATGGGAGTAAGGCATGCAGCCATTTCTTGTGATGCTGCACCCTGGTGAGTTAAAATCATGGCGTTATTTGGTCCCCAGGTGAGTGGCAACCACCAGCACAGGGGGAGCTCAGCTGAATCTGCTCCTGAATTGCCATGAGAGTTAGTGTTGTGTTCTGCTGCTGATAGTAGGGTGGATGCTTAGGGCAGCTGCCTCCTTCGTGCACCCAACTGCGAGCCACTAGCTACGAACGCAGTGCTGGGCTATGGGGTAACCAGCAAGGCTCAATCACTTGTATCCAAGACTAGTTCTGGGCTCTCATATTTCAACCTTAGCTCAGGCAAACATCTAATCAGTCCTTCTCTGGAGACCCTGTGAGCCAAAATCATACTCATGGCCTAAAGAGCAATGTGAATGCAGCTGCCCCAGTGCTGTCCTGGATGGATCTGCAGTCCTTAGCACTAACTCCAAACACAGGGGCTGTGGGGGCTCTTGTAATCCTCACTCTGCTTAGACCCCCCTCTGCAAGTTCCAACAATGGCCCCACTTGTCTCTGTACAACCCCACATACCCCAATGTGGTCTACATCCCATCAAGCCCTCCTTTCCAGCTCCATCATGAGATAAATCTATGGGTCTCCATCCAAAATCTTGCTAGCAAAGCCCAAAATGTGACCCAAGCCCAGAACATGTGAAGTCCCACTTGTCCAGGGATCGCTAAACACCCACCTCCAACCTTAAATAATTTAGGTGCTTTCACATATCCTTCCCTGACTTCGAAGGAACATATTTTTAGTTGTTTTCTCCAAACCCTGTACTTTTTCTCCAAGCCCTGCAAGCTTGGGCTCTAACTTGAGGCTCAGCAGAGCATCTCTAAATCAGCTACAGAATGAATTGACACTGCAATACCTGAACTTCTTTGTTCATTTGCAGGGCATGTGTGTGCACGCTTGTGTAGTGAGCACGCACAGACACTCTCACCTTTCTCTGAAAGTCTACACCTTGAATAGTAGATAGCAAATCTCCATTGCCTAGGAGGGTTGGAGTGAGATTAACTGCAGGACCTGTGATTTGTTGCTACCTGAATGGTGTGCATGTTGTCAGTTTGGTGTGTCTCTAAGTGAGTCATATTAAACAAATCAATTGCTAATTCAATTAATCATGAAAAACATGCAAAAGGACAGCTCCAGGAGCTGATTTAGAACATGTTATTTATGGGTGATTGAGCAAAGAAAGTTAATCTGGGTCAGAAGACTTTGATTTTTAATTCTTAATGTCACAGATTCCCATTCTTTTGAACTGAAATCTGACTTATAATTTATTTTTCTAAGGGTGTAGCTTTATAACTCCATTGACATTGGTGTGTGTGGTCATGCATACTGAGTCTGTTCTCTTATGCCTAGCAGATAAGAGCTTTTATGGATGCACAGATCAATACAAGCTTAAGATCTATAAACGCCTGCCTGGTGGTATTCACATGCAGGACACATTGCATTGCATTTATCTACAAAGTTGTTTACTGGATGCAAAATTATGGTTTTATTGCATTCTTCTGTCTGTTTCTCCATTCAGAGAAACACTAGATTTTGATATTATGTAATCCTTTGCAGTTTCTGGCCTAAATCGTACCAAAAACCTCCAAGTGAAGAACGTATGACTTTGTGGTGCAAAATCAGGAACTCAATGGAAAACAATTGTCTGTGCCTCTTGCAGAGGAGATGTAATAGGGGTAAAAAAGACTCCAGTTCAAAATGTGAGCAATCTAACAGGATAGATTGCTCCTTGAGACCCAGATTAGACCTTTTCAGGGTGTAGGAAACTTAAAGAGTCAAGTGCCAAAGATTTCAGTCTTTGATGATAATATATGCTTTAGTTCAAAACAGGATGCTGAGTTCCCTCTTGACAGCATGAAAATCTGACATTTCTGATTTGTGGATAGCCCTAGGAAAGAAACAGTGTTATAAATAGCATGTGTGTGGATGCACAGAGTTAGGAGAAAAGGTGCAAGAAGCTTCCACTTGTCACTGAAACTACAGACAATTCTAGTCTCTGCTCACCTTTGAATATATGCACCCCTGCCTGACCCATGGGAGAGCCCTGGGGACAGTGGAACTAGGACTGTGGCAGCTGCCAGTTCTTGATTCCCTGCTTTATTCTTGGGCAAGCCACCTTGGCCCAGCCTAAGTCATCTTGGCCAGTCATTAGGTGTTGCATCTCCAGTCATCACCTGCATGCATGGAATCCATCCAGATCTTGACACGTTGCTTCGTCTTAGAGAGATTCCTCAGATTTGTTTGGAGGGAGGTGGTACACAGCTTGTACTCTGCAATACTGTAGCTCGGGTTAGGAAAGTGATACAGCACTGGAGTCTAGCTGGATTTATCAGTTCTGCTTCCCCAACAGGCTTCTTCACTTGGGCCCAAGTCAGGCTGATTTCCAGTCTGGAACTGTTTTCTGTGCCAGCAAATCTGAGCTAAGTCACAGCTGAGTGCCTGTAAGGAGCTAAAGGGATCTGCTGACAGTACCATAACATGAGGTATGGGAGGCAACTGCAAGTCTCTCTTATGCAAAGTTTAAGTTTTCCCAGAGAACCACAAAATCTGAGAAAAATTCAGGTTGGAAGCAACCTCAGAAAGTTCCTAGTGTGACCTCACGCTCAAAGCAGGGCAAACTGTGAGATAAAAAAGCCTGTCACCTTTGTCTAGATAACTACGCCAGGGGTGCTCCAAATTTAGGACAAAGCTCCAAACCTGAGTGGTCTGGCTTTTTAAGAAAATACATGACGAATTGCACAGATGTGACTATCCTGGGAAGGAAGTTTTTTATTCCAGATAAGGAGAAATCTCCAGAGGACACAGACTGTCTTAGTGACTTTGAAGAAGGTCGTCAGTAGAGGAGCTGCACACGAGGAGTTTTCCATTTTCCAAATGAGATTTTCTTCTATCATAATTGAATATACACTTAATGCAGGGAGCGGGAAATAGATGTTTTAAGGAGGTGAGTACAGCATTATCAACACTTCATAGAGCAGAACTACTCAGGGAACAAGAGCAGGTAACACAGGTAATGGTGATGAATTCCCTTGTCACTCATCCAGGTAGAAATGGCTGGGCTGCTACTCTGCTGAAAGGCATAGAAGCACTTAGATAATCAAAACACAAAGATAGCCCCACAAGAAGACGACGAGCTGCTAACAAGCCTTGCCGCTCCTTGCTGCCATGAGCCCTCACCACTGTTTCCTCAGAAGGAATGTTGGGGACAAAACGTTTTCACCAGAACTCAACATTCTGCAGCCTAAGTGAGGAGAGGACATCTGGATTAAAACTCCTTTTCAGTTGGTTAAACAACATTGCTCTGATCACACCTTGGATCAGGGCCTGCTTCGTCTGTAGCACATCTTGCAAAGGCAGAAAGTACCCTGTGTTCTAATCCTTTGGACCCATGGGTAGCGCTGAAAGTTTGAGGCAAAGACTATGTGACAGGTCAAACAGAGGTCACTGATCTTTGAAGGCAAAGCTGGAAGAGGCTTTAAGGAGGCACTGAGTCCATCTCCCTGTTCCAGTTTCATGAGCAAAATGTGATTTTCTGTTTAAAGTATAACTAAGCTTCTTGAGTCCATCAAAATTGATTCATAAAACAATTAACTTAGCTGCCCTTGATGGGCCTATAAACCAAGATAACGCAGCGAGGCCAATCCTTGAGGAAGACAAGCCTAAAGCTGTTCAAGAATTTTAATCTTTTTATTCAATGTATGCTCAATGGGTCATCATGTTCAGAATTTTCCCAAGTCAGTGCAAAAGTTTTAGTGGCTGCTTGTCTGAAGTCTGTTATTCAAAAAAGGCGTGAGGAGGGAGATCTATTCCCAAGGTATCTTTCCTATTCACTGGCTGACTAGTCAACAGGACAAATATGGTATAATTTATTCCTTTCTAGATGCCTAAAAAGATGAAAAAACTTGAGAGACTGAAGAATCGTGTATAACAACCCACCGATGGAATTGATGATCTCACCCAGTGGCCAGTTAAGTCAAATAAGCTGCTTGCCCAGCTGGCAACTCTGATGATTCTTTACAGCATCCTTCCTCAATGTTGTACAAGAGGTGATGCACTTTTACACTTTCAACTTACAAAACTTCAGTTCTTTCTGTCAAAAAGCCCCTGTGATCAGATTGGGGCTTCCGAAATCCCACCTGTCTTGCTTTAATGAATGAGATTAGGAGAGGTGATCTTTTTTTTGCAAACTAACGTCTAGCTTTATATACCTGAAGCTTGTAGTACTGCAGTGGGATTACAAAGCCCTCAGCTCTCTTCTCGTCCCCCATCCTTCACCAGCTGCTTTGCTACAAGCCAGGCCCTCCACCTTCAGGACGTCTCCCACTGACCTGCCTGCTCTGGATCCGGCCTCCAAAAGGAAGCTGCTGAAGAAGTGATTGTTATTTGGGTTTCATTGTGTTTTATTAGCTTGTTTGTTAATGCGCAGTGTGAATTTAATTAAAGATCCTACAGGATGGATGATGGCTGAAATCAGAATCTGAAATAGATTCAGTCTTGGAGGCACTTTCCTGTTGGGCTACAATGTGAACATGCTTTGCTCTTGTGGTGCTGCTGACCAAAAATCAAGCCTATTTCTTTCTCCCAGCCTCTTTTCCACATCTCAGCACTCTCCACAGTGAAAAATGCCTCCTTCAGCTTCCTGGAGAGGGGGATAATTCTCCCACAATAAGCATTGATCTCTCATTAGACTCCATCGTGTTAGTTAAAAGCTGTTTTTACTCAGACAATCCAGAACTCATTTCCAACCTTAAAAGGTTACACTGTCGGATACTCACCGAGGGTATAATTTTTAACCACTCTGTTTACTGAATCTACAAAAGCAGTTATTGGAAGTGTTTATATACAGTAATTTCTCCCTAGGCTCCAGAGAGGAGGAGCAGATGACCCAACATTGCTAACTGTGGTCAAGTCTTTCCCTATTCAAAGGAGACAGTATTATCCCATTTCACAGAAAGTCTGTTCCTGGCAGCCTGAGGTGACTTGCATTGAGTTGCACAGGACTGTCCCAAACAGGGGCTGTCCCACACTTCCCTGGACCTCCTCCCTACATCAGGGAGAAGCTATGCCACTGGATGACTTCTTGTGCTATACTCACTGGATGACTGCTGCTCTCAAGGAGATAAAGCAGTAATTCCTAGAGCTATGGTAAAAAACTTCCACATCATCAGGAAAATTAAAAGCAAAGAGTAGTCAATGAGATACAGCTAGGTTGTCCTATTGCATGTATACATATACATTGGCTTGCAATTAACTGGTATATAACTGAATTCAATCAAAACTTTAATTCATGTCTTCATGTGTTTCTTAGAGCTTGACCACAGATTAATGAGTTTTCAGGAGTTACCAGTGATACTGCTGAGGACTGCGCAGTGCAAGAAATCAAGCTCCTACTTGGGAGCAGCACAGCTTAAACTGGCACAGTCTGTTCTGGCTTTTCACCCTCCTGTCTCCTGCCCTGTGACAGCTTCACTCTGTGCCACCATGTCTGGACCCAGGACCAGAAGATGCTGTGGCTTCAAATTAATTCATCAACAGGCAGATTAGACTCGGTCAGGGTTCTGTGTGCGTGTGTGTCTCAGTGTGTGAGAATGAGCACTGGGATCATCTACTATAGCATCTCCAAAGATTGATTTGTTAAACTGTGCCCTGAATCTGGGGCAGGGTAGACGTTTTCTGGCTGGAAATTTTATGCATAGACACTATGTCAGTATGCAAGTTTGACTCATCAGTCTCAGGAAGCTAGCCTCTTTTTTTTTTTTTTTTCTCTCAGTGAAGTGACTAACCTTCTGATGAACACTCTTTTCTTAACACTTCTTGCCCTATTCTGCTGTTTCATAATGTTTTTAACAATGCCAGCTGCTTCACGTCAAGAATCGGTCTTCTGAAAGTGAAATGCCTCTTACCCTGAAACATCTCTGGATGGTGTCCATTATTGATTTGGAGCTGATGATGGTTGCAGCAGCTGTCTCTGACTCCCTGCACGACTTAGAGTATTTCTCCAAGTTAATAATAAGCAGCAAAAAGCAAGGAAGAACTCAAGGACTAGCTCTATAGTTTGACTACGTGTGCCAGGCACACTTAATATGATGTGTATCAGAGCAGCTCTATTCCCTTACATTTTTCTGGGTTACTGTGTGGTAAAATATTTGATGCATATTGTACTCGTTAAAAAGTCTCAGGACAGATGCATGAATTTGGAAAAGGGGCAGTTTTGACTGGTGTGACACTCTCTCACAAGGAAAGGAACACCCTTTGCTTGCAGAGGATATCACCTACAAACAGAGTTCCCAAAATATAGACAGTGCTGGGACCTCCCCTTTCCTTTTTATATCCTCAAAAACCAGGGGCAGCCCCTGGCCAGTTGGCCAAGTACCTCCAGGTTAAAAATACCCCTTCTTAACTAGAGCTCTTACTGCAGATGCTATGAGAAAGTGATAGCTGAATTTGTTGATTCTCCACGGGAAGTCTCCTTGGTAAGGTTTTTCTAATGGCCGAGGATGCCACACAATGTTCATCTCCTGGGGCGACAGGGAGTGACAGCATGTGGGCAGAGAGCTGCCCACAACTGGGTTGCAAATGCTTCCAGTTTGACCTCTCATTCCAGCAACTGAAGCATGGAGGTGGAAAATGAAGAGGAGGAAATGCTCCTTGGCCTATTTAGAAGTGCAAATGTAGAATTAATAAATGCCCATGAGATCATCTGCAGCTCTGCCATCCCTACAAATTATTTTGTTGCTGACTGGCCAAGTAAGCTTGAAGCCAGAGACAATGCTCCTGTTCAGGCAAGCCAAGAGTTTCAAGGAGAATCAAAAGTATGACCTGAACAGAAGGGAGCATCTTTCTCCCAGGCCTGACAAAGCCCCAGTGCTATTTCACTGACATCCACAAGCCAATAGAAATCCCTGTAACTCTTTTTTTCTATTTCCTCTCCTGGTGAGGAGAAGAAAACTGTGACATCTCCCATGCATTTGTTGTTGGAAGCTAATACGGTGCTTGAGCTTGGAGAAAGGGAAAATAGTTTGGAGGACCTCAGCAGTGTAGGTGCAATCAGCACTAAGCAGTGAGCAGTGGCACTACTGGTTTCTCAGCCACGATCACCGCTTTTGCAAACACAGAGATATACTGGAAATTCCCGAGTCAATGTTATTTTTTTTCCAAGAAAACTTACATGAGGGGATATTGTCTTCATTAAAAAAAGTAAATATAAAATATCTGTAGGAATGAATATTTTAATTTCAGGTCAGAGATTCAAAGTAACACACTCTATTTTAGATAAGCTTAAAAAAATTTTTTAGCTTAGGACTTGCATTTAGAGTTTGGGTAGAAATGGATCCAGATCTCCAGGGCTCCCACTCCTGCTTTGGCAGAAGATGAATCATTTGCAACAGATCAGACTAAAACATATCTTTCCAAGCTAGTTCATCCAAATGCAGCACTCTCAAAATGGACACAGGCTGGACAGCCTGAGTGCTAGAGGCAAGGGTTTGGGACCACCTTTTTGGGACTTGGACATCTGAAGTTAGTCATAATTATCTGCAGTCAGAGGAGTGGTTACAGTGTGTCCAAACCTCTCCTTAAAAGTTTTTGGTCAGGAACGTAAAAACAGGGTAAACTCAGCCTGGATTGCAATGTGAAGTAACTGCTGAAGTCTCTGTGGTCCTGGAGGTACCCAAAGGGTCCTTAATGAACCTGTATTGCTTCTTCAGCATCTCTACAGGAAGGCCAGTGGGAGTACTTCTACCCCTGCTCCAATCACTGCTGCTGACTCCAGTGCAGTGCAGATCCATCCTGAGTCACGTGCTTTGCTTTGTCTTTTATTTATCTGCCTAGATATCATTAGTGCACGTTTGGGCTCAGTAGCAGGAAAGATTTGATTTTGTTTCTGTGTGTGTTTCTTTAAATCTTTTCACCTTTCTGTGACAAGTCCTAATGGAGGTTTGAGTAAAACCAAAGAATCTTTTAGTAAACAATAACTCTATCTAATGAAGTTGTGCTTCAGAGAGGAGCCATAGGACTGTGCAGCACTGGCAAGGCCAGGCCCACAGCAAGGGTAATCTCACATGGCATCGTGGACTTGCAGAGGGCTTGTGCTAGTTTCTGTTTGTTGGGCATTTGACTCAAAGCTGATAGCAGATTTCCCCAAAGGACTCAGTGTGCTCTCTATTAAAAGGAAAAAACCTAATATTAAGCATTACAGTAATTGATGCTGCCTCTTTCTAATTTATTTATCTCTTTTTCCAATGCTTTGTCTTTCTTCCCCTTCTTTGACACCTTCTTCTGCTGATTACTGAGACTTCCCGAATGCAAGAGAAGAATAAATCTGCTGAAGCCGCAGAAGCCCCCTTGGGATTTCTGACTTTGCCCAAACTGCTGAGTTACAGGTGGGAGAGTCGTGCTTGCAGTGACATTAAGACCACTGGGCTCATCCTGGCTCATGGCTTTGAAAAAAAGAGACAAATACAAACCACATGACTGGGAAAGCAGAGGATGTCACTTCGGGAGACAGGTCTGCCTCCTAAAGCAGTCTACAGGAACTGCTTCTCTGCTGTTGTGCCCCTCTCCCAAACATACTGTGGACAGAGTCCAGATGTAGCCTGGGTCCAGATACTGCCTACCTCATTCCTGCAACCCATGTGTTTGCAGAGGGCACTTCCTTCGACTGTCACGTCATTCTCACCAAAGGCTTCTCTCAGCAGGAAGAGGAAATGTGAAGGGTTTTTATGGCTCTGAACATGTGCTGCAGCAGGGTGGTTGCTTGCTTGAGCACATGTGTCCCCATTGCTTGAGCGCATGTGTGTCCCCATCACCAAAGATCACAACACCAAGCGGGCCTGGTTGACCTGAGTGAATAAGTTGAAGATGCCCCTTTAAGGGTCCCTGGACAGGAAGCCCAGAGCAAACAAACTTGGAGAAAACCACCACTGCAGAGGAAAAGGACATCATACTGTCTTCTGGTTTTCAAGACCTCTTGGGGTCTCTGCGCGTCACTGAAGTCACTGCAGAGCCCCCATTACCAGCAATGAGCTCCTTTTACAAAGCATCCTACATCAAAACGTCTGGTTAAGAATAGCTGAGATATTCAGTGTCTGCTTATCCAGGATCCTGCTCATCGGTTTAGCCAGGTTTTAACAGCTTTCTTACCTCCTTGGTTGGACAACAGAGCCTTTGCTGATAAAGCTGGGTAGGGGCTGAGAGATCTCGTATCAAACAACATTTCTTCTTGGTAGAACAGTAACACGGTTAAATCAGTACTCCAGCAATGGGCTCAATGCTCACAGCTAAGAGCCCTAACTTGGACATAGAAGAGAATTTTTGGTCACTGAATTATTCTTATTGCTGATGGATGGCTGAAGAGCCACAATCATAAAACCCCGCAGCAAGCACTGCAGACAGGTTTAAGATAAATCAGTTCCTGACCACAGCATTGTTTGCAGAAGAGAGGCCATGCTTTCTCTTTTTTTTTTTTTTTTTCTAAAGGAATAGAGGAGGCTGAGGTGATGAATCTTCCTTCTCTTGATACAGTTGATTTGGTGTCCCTCAAACCACAGGTCATTGTGGTTTCATTTAGATTTGCAGTCTCTTTTGTCCAGGGTTTTATCCTAGGTGTTGTTACTTCAGGACAAACAATTTGCCTGAAGTGTCTGGGCAGAACAGAGACTCCAGGCTGTCATTGGCATCCGTGGCCCTAATAACTTTGCACAAGTAATGTACTAAAGCCAACAGCTAAGCTGTCTTATCCTTGAATAGCTGCAGGTTCCAATAACCCTCTTAATAGTACATTCCCCTCCAGAGAGTAGACTTTTTTTTTTAAAAAAGTCATTTAGATTATGTCCAGACTTCACAGGAACATAGATACTGCACGATATGTTATTAATTGTGGGATTCTTTTTTTCACCATATAATATTGATTTTCCTCCAGATAACCAGGTATCATTAGTTTGATTAATGTTACCACAGCTTGGAACAACTGGCTGGAAAGTTCAAACTGGGGCATTTGTCAAGAGAAAAAAGGTAAAGTGCCGATCAGACTTCTTTATTCATACCTGGGAATATGGTGGCCAGAGGGTTTCAGTGGTCTTAGGCTTGACAACTAAGAAAAGGCATCGGAGAGGAGAACTGGAATCATATTGCACAGCTGGTCTGATAATGTCAGGCCAGTTCAGCCACGCTCAGGGCTGAGTTTATTTTGGTACCAAATCCCTAGGTTTTCTTCCTAACAAAGGTTGTCACTTTTACAGGGAGAGCTGAGTCACACAGGCTGCCTCAGCTGGAGCTGTGCTGCTGCCCTGCTGGATGTGGGAGGGGTGGGGTTGTGGATGCTCATCCTCTTTGATTGCTTCAGAAGGAAAAGAAGCAGACATAGAAGCTCCCAGGGGCTGATTTGCGAGTAGGTAATAAGTGCTTAAAGGCTGAGCGTGTGCTCTGCCATGCAGAGGGAATCAGTTTTACCCTGCTTGGGGACATCATTTTTCGGAGAAGAAGACTAGGAGTTGCATCAAGAGCCTCACTGAGACCCCACTGACACCATAAAAAAAAAAGAGGGCATCCTGGAAAGAAGTGAACTGAGAAAGTGACTCAGTCCTGTGTTGCAAGTTAGCGCTGGGCCGGCCACGCCAGGGATAGCACACACTAACTGGTCCTCTGAGTGAGGAGTCCCTGCTACAGCTTCAAATTTGTCAGTCTTATGGTCTAGGAGAAGGTTTCTGCTGCCTCCTGTGATATATGGGCTGAAACCAGTGCCCCAACTGGTATATTCTGTAAGCTCATTATCAGAATGCTAATGTGTCTAACTCCTGTGGTCCTCAAGCTCAAAATAATGGCAGAAGGAGCAGAACATTCACTTGATCATCACACAGCTCAGGAAATGGAGGAGAAGATGGAAGAACTTATTTTCTTTCTTCTGGAACACTGGAAAGGTTAGGGTGCTCTGTGTGTTTTTTAGTCTAGAGGGCTATCTAGAAGACAGATCCGAGGAGGGGATTTCAGGGGCTATTTTGGCTCTTGAAAGCGGATGGTCACTACATGTGAGAGTAGAGCATCTGTGCAGACCCCTTTACAGCCTCCCTACACACGTTCACTGTCTCAAAAATAGGAAATCCAAGAGCTCTGCTCTGAGGGTAAGATGTGAGAGATGTTACAGCCAGATCCTGCATGAGGGCAAAGCCTCAGCTCTAGAAATGTCATCTGTTTAAAAATAATGGAATACATAGTTTTTTCTTGGGAAAAATTAGGCCAATCTGGGCAGCTAGGTCCATCAGGAGATGGCATTGATCTGGTTTGGTGTATTTCTTACAAAACAGTGCCATTGCCCATAATCAAGAAGAAACAGCTAGTGGTTTCATACAAAGCCAGATAAATAACCACTTCTCCATCAGTGCAATGGAAAGCTTGTAAACTTTCTTTCTCATGGGACTTACAGGTCCTGTGTTCTCCTTGTTCTGAAGAGAACTCCTTATTAATGCAGTCATTAGTCATTTGCGACAAATGGTCCCTAATATCTGACGAATACTGTGTCATTGACTTCTTTCAGTTCTTCATTGTATGATAGAGGTCTAAGCTGATAAACTGAGCTAAGTAACTACTTTGCAGTAACTGACAAATTGAAGAAGGGCTTACTTGTTGCTCTTGCCTAAAAAAGTCTTTGGATGTCAAAGCGCTCAGTTAAGGTGTGACTGGTCAGCTGAGTCATGAGGTTTTTTCCTGGTCTTTAGCAAGGGAGAAGCATTTCTGAAAGAGCACAAGAGCACTCCTGACACACCTGTCAGCGCTGCAACATGTATGTGAAGGCCGAATTCAGCACTTTTTTTTTTTATTTGCAGCTTAGTCAGCCACAGTTCGCAAGCCTTTTAGCTACCTAATCATTCAAATATCCTCCAAAACCAAGAACAAAATGCTTGTGAATATTGTTGAAACAAAGTTGTTTCATGAATCCAAATGTACTTATTTACTTTGTATTATTCCCACTCTCCTCACACTTTCCTCTTTACAGGTCCAGTTTTAGCAGCTCTGACCTGGGGCCACAAGTGTCAGCTACCAACACCTAGTCTGTCTTAAAAATGCAGTAAGATCTACTCTGTCTCTCTTGCCAAGCATCACAAAGTGCATTGATGCTTTCTGTTATTCGGTCTATGAGGCAATTGCACATTATCTGCGTTTATTGCTATGGAAAAGGAGGGGTGATGTGACGTTCTGCAGCCTAGATGAGAAGGGCAGTTGCAGATTTTGTGCAGGCACCGGAAGTGCAGAACCTTCTATCTCTCTTTTGAGACACAAGTGAAGAGCAAAATTTTTTGTTGTTGTTTTCCTTGGGAAGAAAAGTAAATCTCTTTAACTCTCTGTCAACCCTCCAATTCAGGAAAGTTTGAGACAATCCAAAATGAAGTTAAGGCAAGTTTAGAGATATTTAACGGCTACTGGTAGCAATTTTAAGCTGCCAAAGATTGATATTCCTTCTACCAGACAGGTTGGATATAATGAAAACACAGAGTAATAAGATAGGAAACTGTTGTCTAGTCAGTACAAACTGTTAGCTAAATCAATAAATTACAGACTTGGGAACCTCTGCAGGCTGAATTATTGCTGAATTACTTCTCTGGAGAACCACCTCCAATTTTAAAGTTCATTTACTTCTACAAGATACTGGGAAGGAGTCTGCAAGGAGAATGGAGCTACTTCATATATAACAGAAGGATTTTAAAAGACAGAAAAGAAAAATTAGGGGTAGTGGAAGTGCTGAGCTGTATCCACCTTTCCTGCAATGTGCAATTCCCTGTGTGAATGCAAAAGTCCTGACTTACAGAAGTGATTTGCGATTTTGGGATGTTCATTGGAATTACCTTACAGAATCTCATTTTCAGAAAGTACTGAATAAAACTTCTGAAAAATTAAGCTCACATAACAAATGTCACAATGAACATCTAGTGCCACCAGTCATGTCTGTGACCTTGGCCTTGCTGTTGCCGGTAAGTAGGAGATCACTTCAAATTCCCCACCCACTTTCCAGCCGGAGGATTACACGGTGAAAAGAGCTGTAGTGAATGAAATAGTTCTTTGCTGCTAACTTGATTTTAATTATACAACATGTCCTAACCTTTAGAAAATTTATTTTGATTTAAAAATAATAGTGTGTGGGAGCATAGCAGGGGAAAATCTATGCTTGACGAAAGATGTTTTCTCCAAGTGATGAACAGATGTGAAAATGGCAATAACACACACGGGCTCTTGGAACAAAGGAATCATCCAGATGGAGAATATTCTGTTCCTGTAGTAGCTTAATCCTCTAATCCTTATGTGAAGCTTTGATTACAGATTAATATGATACCAATGAGGCCTTCATCACTTGTGGTACTGATGTAAAATGAAGTGACTTGCTCAGAGTCATGGCAAATCTCTGGCCATACTGGAGCTGACCCCCCATTTCCCGACTCTGTGATTTCACAAATTTCCAGGTAACAGCTTTTGGTTTTGTCTTATCCAAAGGGCTGTGAAAGGAAGGTGAGAGTGGAAGGACCCCCAGGAGAAGGAAGGAAGCTGGGTGACTCTCAGCTGGGGCAGGGTGCGGGGATGCAAATGAAAAACGCACCACCTTTTGCTCTCTAGGTATCACAGTCAAATCTCTTCCTTGTGTAGAACGGAGGTTTCCAGATCACAGTTTACAGTCAGATGGAATTTTTGTTCAACTGTAATTCCCCTTGTTGTGTCTGCAAGTGGGGAGAAATTGATCTAGGTCGTTGTGACATGCCACCCTGAACACCTGCAATCTAGTCTTAAGATCAGTGAAACTGATATCCAGTTTGAAATATTGTGCAAAAACCTCATTTTCATGATTTTTATTTCCAGTCATCTGCACACAGAGAATTGGGTATATCCATATCCACAAAGACTCCACACAGAGGTGCTCCCAAAGCCAGGTTGTTTGCAATCAGGAGATACAGGTTCACTCCTTGAAACAGGAGGTGAAGGGCAGGTGGAAGAGTGCCTGAGCACTTGAGTCCATCACCAACACTCTTGCCACTTTGGATCCTGCCTCTTAGCTCAGTGGTGGTTCAGAGCACCTGTGTTGTGCTGAAGAAAAGCTGAATTAGGATTGACGTTGGTACTTGCAGCCCCTCACATCTTCTTGACTCTAAGTCTTGACTCTGAAGTCTTCATGACTCTAAGGATGAAGACCACTTCTTTCCCCTCTTGTCATAGATAGCAAAGGACTGAGGCAGTGGCTGCTGATTTAAGACAGCAGCTTTCTGAATGGTGTTTGTGAGTGCATACAGTATCAGAAATTTGTATTACCTTGGTGTTGTGGGTTAAGGCTGGGCCGGCCGCTAACATGGACAGACATTCTCTAACCCCCTCTTCCCCCCCAAACGGGAAAAGGGAATGAGGCAGAGAGACTTACGGGTTAGGGAAGTAAAACTAGAACAGCTTTAATGAAAATAATGGAAATAATGGTGAGAAGATAAAAGTAGAGAACAAAAAGAAGGGTGAAAAGGATGAAAAGGGAAGAAACTCTCGTGATCACTCAATTTATACTAGATATGGCATATATGGGATGGAATACTCTCGTTGGTCACCTGTCCTGTCTGTTACCCCCCGGAGGTGCAACCTTTTACTTCCTTGTGACCCCTCTTACTACCCGGCACCCCCAGTATGGCGCACAGGAGCCAGCAGTGGCCTTGGTCACTGTAGGAATAAGTATAGGCAAGAGCCTTTCTGCATCCCAGTCCCAGGCAGTAACTGCAAAGATCAGGTGTTACCACTGCCAGTAGCACACACTGTCTGCAAACGCATGTTGTTAACTTCAGAGAGTGCAGCCTTCTAGAAGACACTAAACTGAAAAGTAAAAATCACTAAACAGGACTGGGTTTTTAGCTAAACCCAGGACACTTGGGATGAACTTTTTCTGCCTTCCCTTCCACCATAAGAAATGAATGTGTATCAGAGTGAAATATTTGACCTCAAATACTAAGTGCTGAGGAAGCATGGCCACCTGCTTGCAACATCCATATCCTCTTCCCTTGATGTCTGCCTGCTCTAGGACAGGTTGGAGGGGACACACAGGGACTGGTGTGTCTCTGATCTGACCTGGCGCAACCATTCCTCGTTCCTGTGCTGAAGCAGCACTTGTAAAACTTACAAACTTGTCATTCTGTGTGTGTCAAAACCCATGTGCCAATTGGGGTTGGAGAACAAGCCCAACAAACAAAAATGCTGTTTGAAGCTGGATCTGACCTCTCCAGCCAGCTGCCTCCAGATGTTGGGAGTGACTGGCTTTGTTTTATGTGGCAGATATGAAGCAACTACAAGCTGATGTAATTGCAGATTTCCATATGGCAAAGCTCCTTGTTTGAAAAGGGCATCAAAAGGAAAAGATTAGAAAAATCAGAAACCTGTGAAAGGAAAAGGAAGCACTCTTTGGAGCAGATCTGGTTTCAGGGAAGCAGCTGAGCTGAGTTCCAGTTTTGCACCAGCTGAGGATTTTGTCCTAGATCACTTCACCTTGCAGCCAGCTGCTTACCACTCCCAGTGGTCTCCAAGCAGCTCTGTTTGCTATTATTCCCATGCCTTTTTTCAAGTGTTGTTGTAGTTGTTTCGCTCTTTTTCAGCATGACACAGTAGTTTACTTTTTTGAGCTGAGGAGCATCTTGACGCAAATGTGAAGCCAGAAGGTTTGACACATCGTGGATGCTGACTGAAAGAAAGCTGAATCAATAAAAAGAAATGTGACACATACGAGCTTTATCACACTATAAAATTCACTTTCCATCTCCCCCTAATAGCTGAGATTTTCCTTTGGCCTCCCAGAAATCTATGCATAATCATATCAGAATGGCCATCAGAGGTCCGGCTAACTCAGCATTTTCTCTCAAAAAGTGGCTGAGGGTGAGCAGCAGAGAAACAATAAGAGGCGGGTGTGCAGTGACAATCTCCCAACTCCAGAGGTACAGCCCCCTGTCTGCCTATGACCAGCCACCTGCCTTTAAGAGATGCCCAGTGCCTTATTTTGGTGACTCTCCCAGAGGCAGAGAAAAAAGTCCCCACGGAGCCCAGGGCCAGTATTCTCATTTCCACCAGACACGAAGGTCACTCTGACAGCAGACCTCTACATCCCCCTGTTTCAGGAAGCTCTCCCACTGGCAGGTAGCCATGCCTTGGCTCCTTTCCAGAGTTACCACATCTCAGCCAGGGGAAATTAGTACAAAACCTAAAGGAAGATGGGGAGCTCTGTAAATCCTCCAACCCAGACTGCTCCTGTTGATCAGTGGCAGCATGCTTTGTACGTCCTGATATCAATGTGATGAATGTTATGCTGACTTCTGCATTGTGTATGTCTGTGTACTGAATATTGTCTGCTGGAAAGTAAATAACAGCAGATGAGCAAATGGGGTTGTGATGACACTTCAGTGTCCATAATGTTTCCATCCACAAAATACAGTAGTTATGCATCATTTTAATGGTAGGAATAGATAAGCAGTCAGCTATCTGTATCCGGAAAATCAAAAAGGAAAGCAGCATTAGAGGAAATAGATAGGCAGTGGGTGTTCAAGGGCAATGAGTCATCCCTGCCACAAATAAGGCTCAGAATAAGGAATACTAATAATTAGGCAACATATTTCAAAAGTTCAGTTCTTTCCTCCTTTCCCAAATTATCTTTATGCCCTGGGGATGTTTCAGAATGACAATGTCTACACTGGGAGGTAGAAATTAAGAAAACGTACTGTGGGAAGAAAGGACCAAATAGCAGAGAAACATAAAGTTTTGCTGTAAAGCTTCTTTTTCCTGAAACTCATGTGGCTCCCACAGAGAAAACTGTCTTGATTCTGGTCAACTAACAGAATAAGCATACTGGAGGGAAGGACAAAGCCTGAGGCCACTGACCTTGGCACTTGCAGAAAACATCAATAGAAAACCCTTTCCTCATGATACCCAGTCCTCTGAGCTTGCTCTGTTCTGGTGTCATTCAATGAACAAAATGAGTTCCTCTCTGCCCCTGGGCAATGGGAGAAGCCAGTAGGAAGTCATGTGCCTCTCATTTTGGTATACTATTTCTTTCCCAGAAGTGGACCACTCAAAGCTCACGCCTTCTGCTTTGCTAGAGCTGCCTTGGGTTGGAAGAAAAGAGGGTTTTGACACTGAATCAGGCTAGGTCTTACCCTAGCCAAATTCTGGACTGTCTGGAGCTGAAATTTCCAAGGGCCAGGTCTGGATAAAGAACAGAGATTGCATTTTGAAGCCCAGTGCTCTGGCTTATCGGAGATTGGAAGCAGAGATAACTGACAGGTTCTGTCTTCATTTATGAGGATTTTTAGGAAAGAAGTCTCTCTGGACCTGAGCATGACATAGTTAAACCAGTATTCTTAAAAGGTCTGAATCACAGAGGTGTTTGGGCCTGTGCTGGGTAGAGACTAATCCCTTTCTGAACTGGAATAAGCCTTAAACCTGCAAACACAAGTTCTTGTGAAACTGCAAGGCAACAGTGTCATCCCCACTCATTTCCCTCAGCTGCAGAGCTCTGATTGCAGCAGCCTGACTTCAGACACTGACAAATGTCATTGCTGACACTGCTATGGTGGGTGCACACCATCATTATAATCTGTATGCATTTAGCCATCCCAGCATGATAAGAGAATGATTAGGAGAATAGTTAGAGAGTAAATTAAAAACTCCCAGCAGTTTCCTGTGTGAAGCTACCAAGTTACAGGCATATTTCTTCACAGCATCACTGAAAAATGCCGTTAGTTTTACCTGTGAATACATGTTAGATTTAAACCCCTGGTGAGAATTTTTATTAACATACAAATATGTTAGGGCTCTTATGCTGCTTAAAATGTAATTAACCATCTTCTGAAGATTAAGGGTGCATAATCATAAAAGAACTGCACTCTGGTGCATTTAATTCTTCTAATCTGCTTTATGTTGATGTTAGTGCAGAAGAATAATTGCTAGTTTACCTTAATAGTTTGGGTTTGTGCTGTAGGAAGAAATTGTTATTGGATGTATTTCTGAACTTCAAATTTGGTAGGTTTGTACTGATGGAAGATCATGAAAGTACACTGAGAGATTAGAAAATACTTGTTTCTTTTATTAGCTCAGTGGGTTGAGCATGGTGCTTGAAACACCAAAGGTCGTGGGTTCGATTCCCTTTCGGTTCTCACGTGTTGCTTGACCCAGTCGAGAGGTGGCGTCCCTGCCCGCGACAGGGAGGTTGGATTAAAATGATCTCTAAGGTCGCTTCCAGCCTAGGCCATTCTATGATTCTATGATTCTTCTGCTGCTGTTGCAAATTCCCTGCAGTGATAAAGTTGAGTTTCAGACAGCTTCATTCGGCAGACAAAAAGGAGGAAGGGACAGGCACACCCAGTGAACAACAAAGATAAGAAAAATAAACTCTAAGTAATCTCTTTAAATTCCAATTTAAACTCATAATGTGTCAACCAAGTTATGTGGGAATTCAACAAGATTTTCCAAGAAGCATGTGGAAACTGAGCAACCAACATAAGGCAGAGAGAAAGACTTTTGATTGGCTGGATTGTAGCACAGGAGCTGAATTTGGGAAATACACTCTAAAAAAACCCAAATTAATGATTTTATGTTGTCATTAAAACAGGCTGTTGGAGTGGTCCATCCTTCCAGGGCTGTCACAGTCCCTAAGCAATGGCAGTCAAGTTTATTTGAAAAAGGGTTAAAACCTTCAGGAATGCAGAGTACTTCTCTTTAGGAGTATTTCCTTCCTAGCAACATCATCCGTAAAACCACTAGGTAGCTACACAGAAATAATCTTTTTCCTCCCCCTCTCTTCTAGCATGACTTCTTGCAAACTAAGAAGAGGTGAAGAAAGAACAGTAAAGACAGTGAGTTGAAGGCGTTTGCTGATAGTCATGACTGCATGACTTCACGTTGAAGTTGTGCAATAAATCTGCAGCCTGTTCCCAGGGGAGTCCATGGGGCAGGAATGCCCATAGAAAACATGGGCTGAAGAGCCCATACCACTCCTGCATGGGGATGGAAATTGGCTAGTCCTCCATGAAGATCACCAGAACAGGGATTTTCCTTCTCACTTCAGGTAAGCAGGGGCTCTGCAATGCCCTGGAGGAAAAGCAACTTTCAACAGAAGTTTTAGCAACTGGAAAACACTTGTAAAATAATTCCCTATTTTTTTTTTAAGAGTCACTTATTTTAGTGGCGTCCCATAGCACTCAGTTTTCTGTGGGGCCAACAACGTCTTGCACCAGATTGTTGTGGTTTGCTGGGTGCCGTTCTAGGGGAGACTGGTGATAGTGTGACTGTAGGGAGCAGTGACACACAGCCTGAGAAGGGCTCCTTGGCTGCTTTGTGCTTGTTTTCATTATTTCTGAGTGAAAGCACAGGCTTTATTGAAAGTCACTTGTTTTCATTACAGCTTCCTTTGGGCAGGTGTGACAGGCAGCACGGCAGGTTGCTCTGAGCCCTTCGCCACGCTGAGCTCTTGGGGCAAAGCTGCTTTCTGTAATTCCCTGTAAAGGGGGCGGCCACCATGCTCCTTGTGGCCACCTGTACTCAGCATGTATAATGTCAGGGAAACCCTTTCCTTGGAGAGAACACACCCAGCTTCTCCCCCTTGGTGCTGAGAAGGAGCCACAGCAGCTATTGCTTGAGAGAGTGATGGCAGGGGAAAATCCAGCTTCCCGAGTCAAAAACCCAGGAAGGCAGTGCAGAAATTCCCCCAAGTTTCCCATCAGGCCCTCAGACCAGGGTGTTGCACAGGGAACATTTTGCATTTCATACAGGGAAATACCAAAGGTTGTTAAAGCATAAATAGTGTTTCAGATACATCTGACATTTTGTCTCAGGCTGATATTCCCCACTGCCTGCTTTCTAGTACTACTGGGTGGAGACTGTCTCTGTTTCGGTAGGTCCCAGCAGCACCGTCACAGGGCTAAGGGACGCTGTCAGATCAGACCAGGCTTAGCCAGATGTTCATCGTGGTTTGAACCTAGCCTTTCAGAGAGGCATTAAATAGCTTAAATCTTAAAATCATACTAAAATTGAAGAAGATTTGAGTGATCAATTACCATAGGATTTTTTAAGCAGGTGGAATATATATCCAAGCCAATGGAAAGGACACTAGACTCCAATATAGAGCTCTATTTAAGGACTGCTACTGTGAGCAACCTTTGATAAAGTACCTGAGTAATTCTGCTTGCCATTAAAGCTTGCGGTAAATAAGACATGGAACTTGAGACACAAGCCAGCCATTGTTCTGTTGTAACAGTTTGCTGTCAACACAGGACAATAAAATATGAATATTTTAGATCCATAATGCAGACAAATAGGAAATAGGAGCTATATTGTGCTTCACATGCATGGCTAGCTCAGTAATGCTAATATGATTATCGCACTGAACTCTTGTGTCATAGCTTAAGGGTAACTTTGCCTTGATTACTTGGGTATAGTATGGTCAGGGTTTAGTTTCCCAGAATGATAGAATGATAGAATCATAGAATCAGTTGTAGAATCATAACGGTTGGAAAAAACTTTCAAGATTATCTAGTCCAATCATTATCTAACTCTACCAGGTCCACCTCTAAACTATGTCCCTGAGCACCGTATCTAGATGGCTTTTAAATACATCCAAGGATGGCAATTCAACCGCTTCCCTGGGCAGTCTGCTCCAGTCTTTGACAACCCTTTCAGTGTAAAAGTATTTGCTAATGTCTAACTAAACCTCCCCTGACGTAACTGGAAGGCATTTTCTCTTATCCTGTTGGTTGTAACTCGTGAGAAGAGACCGACGCCCACCTCTCTAGAACCTCCTTTCAGATATTTGTAGGTAGCGGTAAGGTCTCTCCTCAGCCTCCTTTTCTTCAGACTAAAGGAGTCCCTCAGCCACTCCTTGTAAGACTTATCCTCATGACTCTTGACCAACTTTATTGTCCTGCTCTGGACCCACTCCAGCACCTTGCTGTCTTTCTTATACTGTGGTGCCCAAAACAGTATCCAAAGTGCAGCATCACCAGTGTTGGGTACAGAGCAGGGGAGCTGCACCGTGGCTTCTGCAAGAAGCTGCTAGAAGATACCTGAGTTTGATAAAGCCAATGCCAGCCAGCTCCAGGGAGGGACCTGCCGCTGGCCAAGGCTGAGCCTATCCATAAAGTGATGGGAGAGGAACGCCTCTGTGAAAAACATATTTAAGAATGGGAAAAAGAACTGCGCCACAAGATCTGGCACAGAGATGGAGGAGTGAGAATCTGTGAAGATGCCAAGGTCAGTGAAGAAAGAGTGGGGGGAGGATGAGCTCCAGGTGCCAGAGCAGAGAGTCCCTCAGGGTTGTGGTGAAGACCATGGTGAAGTGGACTGTCTCCCTGCAGCCCATGGGCGGGGTGAAGATATCCACCGTGAGGATCACTGTGTAGATGTCCACCGTGTAGAGGACTCCACACCATGTGGGTGGATGCCTGAAGGGGGCTGTAGCCCATGGGAAGCCTGCATCAGAGCCGGTCGCTGCCGGAACCTGTAGCCCACGCTGGAGCAGGTTGCCTGGTGGGACTTTTGTGATGCTGCGGGGTACTCATGCTGGAGCAGTCTCCCCTGAAGGACTGCACCTCAGACTCACGAGGAGTGGGCAGTTTGTGACGAATTGCCCTTCCTGGGACAACTCGTGCTGGAGAAGAGAGCATGAAGCTTGTCTCCTCTGAGAGGGACCCCACAGTGGCCCTGGGGCAGAGTGAAGAGTCCTCCCCCGGAGTGAAGAAGCAGTGGAAACAACATTGGATGAACTGACCATAACCCCCATTCTCTGTCCCCGTGCGCCGCTTGCGGGGAGGAGGTGGAGAAACCAGGATTGATGTTAAGCCTGGGAAGAAGGGAGGGATGGAGGGAAGGTGTTTCTGCTTTTAAAATCTGTTTGCTTTTTCTTATTTCTCACTACTTCTCTCTGATTTGTTCTCTTAATAAATGTAATTAATTTCCCCAAATCGAGTCAGTTTTGCCCGGGATGGTAAATGAAAGTGATTTCCCTGTCCTTATCTCAAACCTTGAGCCCGTTGAAATATTTTCTCCCCCTGTGTAGCGGAGAAAGGGGAGTGAGAGAGTGGCTGTGTGGGTACCTGGCGGCCGGCCACGGTCAAATCATGACAGAGGTGGAAGCTGTCACGCAGGACACATCTGTCCATGTGCCTGAAGAACTACCCCTCGGCCACACGGCAGTTCTCCTGCCAACGTGCACTGCTGGTAACAAGCCCGGCAGCCAGGTGGGCTCTCGCACTGCACCTCTTGGAGCAGCACTGCCACCTCCCCAGATGTGCCAGTGCCGGCCTCTCCCACACGCCTTTCCACCAGCAAAAGCAAGTGCAACTGCAACTAAACCAAGGTGGGCAAACCCATTATTGCTTCAGGCTGCCTCAGAGTCAGTGCAACGTCCTCAAGGGCCCCGGTGCCGGATAATGCCACCCCAGGCGACAAAACCACTGTCATGGAAAGCTTGGAACCGCTGTGGTTCAGGGAAGCTGGACTCCATCTGCCACCACGTAGTTTGGGATTGCATGTCTGGCGTCAGCCACCAAGAAAGGACGGGCGTGCAAGGAAACCTCCTTTCCCAGCTGAGCCTAACACACCGCAGAACAACAAGCAACGGGCAGGGTTGTGCAAGGTGCTCAGCTACTGTCATTGCCCAGCGCAGGAGCACAGGCGGGCTGCTAAGCCGCGGTTATAGGAGCAGTGGAACCAGAACTCGCTGCCTCAGTCCTTCTGCCAAATGCTGCCTGACCCTGGCTGCAGTCAGTACCCTAGGCTCCTGTTGCCTGAAAAAAAAAAGGTTGCACAGACAGTTGTTGGAAGAGAAATTTTTATTGGTACCCTTAGGCAGGGTAAAAAACCGGGGAGGAAGGAGTCTCTCAGAAAGGGTGGGCAGCTGGTGACCAGGTGGTGACGCAGGCTCTGTCACAAGTCTCCTTGCAACAGACTCTTCAACCACTGCACGCTCCCTCTTTGGCTCTCTCCTTGTCTGGCCACCTCGTGCTGCGCTATCACTGAACACCGCCTAATCAGTGGGTACGAATGTGTTGGAGTCGTCTTCCCGCACTGTCAAGATTAGCGCTAGAGCAGGTATGGCCTGCTCTAGCAGCTGCTTTGCAGCCATCGGATGCAGGAGGAGGCAGAGCAAGGGTTCAGTGGTGCTGGCAGGGAGTGAGGGAGGGATGGAGGGAGGTGGCGCTGGGGTGAGTGGGGTGGGAGCCGCAGGGAGCTGGGGGCAGGCAGGCCAGGGCCCGATGCAGCTGGGAGGCAGCAAGGCCTGCGCCCGCCTTGGCCCTGACAGCTCCGTGCCCAGCATAATGCGGTCCTGTGAGTGACCACGCCCTCACTGCGGAGGGTGAGAAATCCCTGCCCCAGGGTCCCACCCTTCTGCCCCGGCCCTCGCCCAGCCCAGCCTCCCCCCATGTGTGTACTCACTTTGGTCCCAGGCCGTACTGGGGTAGCGTTGCCTGCTGGCGCCCTTATATACCCGTCCCCATTGTGACGCAGCCACCCATCCCCATTGTGATGTCACAGGCGCCATGGCGCATCACAGGGTATATAAGGGCGCCAGCAGGCAGTGCTGCCCCAGTACGGCCTGGGACCGAGGTGAGTGCGCATGCGGGGGGAGGCTGGGCTGGGCGAGGGCCGGGGCAGAAAAGCGAGACCTGGGGGCAGGAGTAAGAACCTAATTAATTTCTAGAGATTGATGAAATGGATAATGAAGGCAGGCCCTCGGGGGCAGGGCGTTCTCCCCCTGCTGCGAGAGCCAGGTCACTCGCGGGACCGCCTCGGGCAGGGCACGGGGCCGCCAGGGCTGGGGCTGGGCACGGGCATCGGTGCCCTGGGCCCTGGCCTGCCTGCCCCCAGCTCCCTGCGGCTCCCATCCCACTCACCCCAGCGCCACCTCCCTCCTTCCCTCCCTCACTCCCTGCCAGCACCACTGAACTCCTGCTCTCCCTCCTCCTGCAGCCGATGGCTTTCATGATGTTCCTCGCTCTCGTGCCAAGCATCGTCCTGCAGCCGCGGATGGTTGGCAATGAGTCAGATGAGGCTACGTGCAAGGACTTACAGCAGCGTGAGGAGCACCTGAGCCAGGACATGGATCAGCTGCTCCGGGAGATGGAGCAGAGCAACCAGGAGCAGGGCGGTTTTGCCTGGGGAGCCCTGCTCTTTGCTGCCTTGCGGCAGTGGCAGTTCTGGGCCGTTGCTGGAGGCCTGGTCCTGCTCCTCAGCTTCAGCTGCTGGTGGTTCAGAAAGAGGACCTCTGAGCCAGGAAGCAGCAGCAGGCATGGCAGCCCGGAGGAGGTGGAAGGCACGATTCTGAAGGGGTATATATCGTGGGCGGTGCCTTACAATTCAGAAGCCTGGATGATGGTGGAAGAGCTGGTTAACAACCTTCTCTTTGCCTGCCACCTGCTCTCCAGCCACCAGTTCGGGCCTCAGCTGCAGTCGGCTGTGGGGGACGATTGCTACCGAGAACGCCAGAGTGCTCTTGGAGGAGACTTTGTCTTTTCCTTCCTTGTGCCCCTGAAGGCACCCCCCGGGCATTCCTTCCACCTTGAGCGGGGCACCGAAGGGGAGATGCCCGTGAGGAAGTCCCGCCTGTGTGTCGACCTGGAGTGCACGTGCATGACAGATGTCTGGCTGGGGGACATGCTCTGCTTTCTCCACCACTCTGAGTCTGTGCTGCAGATGAACAGGCAGGAGCCCAGCCTCCTACAAACACTCTGCACCAACTCCTACCTCGATGTGCAAAAAACCACCTTCTGGCTCCAGGACCTGATGAGAGAGGCCTGCAAGGTTATGCCTCAGACAGCCGTACACAAACTAACGGTGCTGCCCACCACCCGCTTTTGCAGGCTCAAGCTGACCTACGCCTACAGAAGATCTGTCTACATTGAGCTGATATTGGCAGCTCAGGAAGACAACTCGAATGCATTTGAGCCCCTTGAATAGGTGGTGTTCAGAGTTCACGGCAGCATGGGCTGGCCAAAGAGAGAGAGAGAGCCAAAGAGGGAGTATGCAGTGGCTGAAGAGGCCGTTGCAAGGAGGCTTGTGACAGAGACTGCGTCACCACCTGGTCACCGCCCGCCCACCCTTTTTGAGAGACTCCTTTCCCTCTGGGTTCTCTGCCCTGCCTTACGGATACCAATAAACGTTTGTCTTCCAGTGACTATCTGTGCAACGTTTTTCCATGGCTGCAATTCCATCAGATTATCCTGCTGCACAATGGCTTCCAGCTCCTCCTGTTTGTTGCCCGTGGTGCGTGCACTGGTGTAGATGCACTTTGCTTTGGCTGCGCATCCCACCGCCTTTTTGTGGGGAGAAGCCCTAGTTCCGAGGTGACCGTTCCCAGGTGCATCCATGCTTTCTAGTGTATCGCCAGCCCTCGTGCCTTTGCTGCTGCATGGATCCCTATCCCCTACCTCCATGGAGATTGCCCGGTGCTGTGCACATTAGTGAAGAGACATTTCAAATGTGCTCCAGTGTACTCAGCCTGTGGTGGAGCAGCGTGAAGGACCTTACTAGCACACCGTCCCTCCAACATTGACATGCTGCCCCATGGCTTATCACTAGCAGGCCTGAGCTTATCACTTTCCTCCTTCAAATCTAGTTGACAGCTCTTTCAATGAGCCCCGCTGACTCCTGTGCAAAGATCCTTTTGCCGCTTTGAGAAAGGTGTACCCCGTCTATCGCTAGCAGGCCTGTTGTCCTGTAGACCAACGCATGCTCAAAACCCCCCAAATTCTGCCAGTGACACTAATCATGGAGCCAGGCACGGATCTGCTGAATCTTTCTGTTTCTTCCCTCATCACTGCCTGCAACTCGGAGGATAGAGGGAAATGCACTTGTGCTGCTGATCCCTGAAGCAGTGGTCCCAAGGCCCTGAAGTCCCTCTTCATCGCCCTTGGACTTGTTATCGCAACCTCCTCGCTGCCTACCAGAAAAAGCACTAAAAGATAATATCAGGGCCGTACCAGGGCAAGAAGTTCTCTTGTCTCATCTCTGAGACAAGGCCCCAGGCCCCAGGGAGGCAGCAGTCTTCCCTCAGAAGAGCGTCCGGTCAGCATATGGGCCATCCTGTTGCCCTCAGAAGAGAGTCTCCTGTGACGATTCCCTGTCTTTTTTTCTTAGTGGAAGTGGGTTTGACCCAGGGCCGAGGCTGACAGCCTTGTTGATATGCTTAGCTCGACTGGGGAGTGGGTTTGGAGCAGGGGTGGGGTGGTGGGATTTGCTTGGGGAAGTTCCTGCCCCTGGTGCCATCCAGGTCTCAGCAGCCCCTGTGGCGAGTTGCAGTCTCCCAGGTGTCTCTGGGCTCCTTGGAGGTTCCCCCGGTTTGGGAAAGCCCCGTGTGCACCGCACTGGAGCTCTCTGCTACGGATTGTGCCGGCAGGGCCACCGCCTGCCTCAGCGGCTGAGCGCTCGTGTCGGTTGAAGCTCCCCGCCGCTACTGCCAGCCCCGGCCATTTCTCCTCAGCCGCTGCCGTGCAGACTCCCAGCGGGTCTCTCCGCTCCCCTGAGGTCTCGGCGCTTTGGGAACCCCCCTCTGTGCACCACGACCCTCTGCTCTGCCAGGGATCCTGCTGGCAGCGCAGCGTCCTGCACCCCAAAAGGGACAGATCGTCCCCCTCCCCACTGCGTCTCTTTGACTGAGGGGATTTCTCTTCAAGCAGGTACAAGTGAGGAGCAGCAGGTATCGCTGCTGGGGAAACTGGTAGAGGGGGATGGACTAAGAACCTAATTCATTTCTAGAGACTGATGAAAAGAATAATGAAGGCAGGCCCCCGGGACAGAGTGTTCTCCCCCTGAAGAAGGGAGCTGGGGGCAGGCAGGCCAGGGCCCAAGGCAGCTGGGAGGCAGCGAGGCCTGCGCCCAGCCCTGGCCCTGGTGGCCCCGTGTTCCGCCCAAGGCGGTCCCAGGAGTGACCGGGCTCTTGCTGCAGGGGGAGAACGCCCTGCCCCAGGGGCCTGCCTTCACTATCCATTTTATCAATCTCTAGAAGTGAATTAAGGTCTTAATCCGTCCCCCTCTACTAGTTTTGCCAGCAGTGATATCTGCTGCTCGTCACTTGTACCTGCTTGAAGAGAAATCCTCTCAGGCAAAAACAGGCAGTGCGGAAGGGAGTTGCACGATCTGTCTCTCTGATTCTTTGTCCACCTCGTGCTGCTGGTAACTCTGAGTACCACCTAATCAGGGTTCTCAAGCGTGTTGGAGCTGCCTTCCTGCACTGCCAAGATCAGAACTATGGAGGGACAGCTTCTGAAGGAATTGGTCAGCTTGAGCTTGCAGTACTGTGCTGCGGGCAGTCCTGTCAGCTTGTATGCACCCGCCTGTGGCCACCAATTGCAGGAGCACCTGGAGCCAGGAGGTAGATTTCTGCATGTCAAGATACGAGTTGCTGCAGAGAGTTTGTAGGAGGCTAGGCTCCCGCTGTAACCGCAGGTCATCCTTGGAGTGGTGGAGGAAGCAGAGCATGTCCCCTAGGCAGCGCTCCCTTGTGCACGTGCACTCCAGGTCCACAGGCAGGGGGGAGTTCCTCTCCAGCATCTCGCCTTCAGTGCCCGGCTCAAGGTGGAAGGAGTGCCCGTGGGGTGCCTTCAGGGGCACAAGCAGGCGGCAGACAAAGTCTTCTGCAACGGTGCTCTGGCTTTCTCGGAAGTTGCCCAGCCCGACAACAGGCTGCAGCCGTGGCAAGAACTGATGCCTGGAGAGCATTTGGCAGGTGAGGAGAAGCTCGTTCACCAGCTCTTCCACCGTCTTGCATATTCCTTACCTGTTCAGAAGCAGCCATGACATAGAGACATCCAGAAATTCGTCCATGTGTAATGCGTCTTCCTCCTCCTCCTCCTCGTCTTCGGCTTGTTCTGAAAGGCTTCTGGAGCCACCAGCTCCAGGCCACCAGCGGCCTCCTGGCTCACAGGTCCTTTTCCTGAACCAGCAGCTGAGGCTGAGGAACAGGTCCAGGCCTCCAGAAACGACCCAGAAGTGCCACTGCTGCAAGGCAGCGAAGAGCGGGGCTCCCCAGGCAAAGCTGCCCTCCTCCTGTCTCCTCTACTGCAACTCACGGAGGAGTGAATCCATCTTCTGGGTCAGGTGCTCCTCATGCTACTGCATGTCCTTGCGTGTGGCCTCATCCAGCTCATTACCGACCATCGTCAGGCGCAGGAAGATGCTCTGCAGAAGCAGGACGAGGAGCGCTAGAGCAGCCCCGGTCTGCAGTAGAAGAGTGAGAAGGGGTTGAGTGGGGCTGGGCTCCTGCTCTAACCAAAGCTCATCCTCAGGAGTGGTGGAGGAAGCAGAGCATGTCCCCTAGGCAGCAGTCCCTTGTGCAGGTACTCTCCAGGTCCACATGCGGGACGCAGTTCCCCTGCAGCATCTGCCCTTCGGTGCCCAGGTATCTGCTTCGGTGCCGTGGCATCAGGTCCGGCAACTCCTAGAGAAGCTGAAGGTGCACAAGTCCATGGGACCTGATGAGATACAACCACGGGTCCTGAAGGAACTGGCGGCTGAAGTTGCTAGGCCACTAGCCATCATATCTGAGAGGTCCTGGCAGTCTGATGAGGTTCCCGCAGATTGGAAAAGGGGGAACATAACCCCCATCTTTAAAAAAGGAACCAAAGACAACGCGGGGACCTACAGACCAGTCCGCCTTACCTCTGCGCCAGGTAAAATCATGGAACAGATTCTCCCGGTAGCTGTACTAAGGCACATAAAAAATAGTCAAGTGGTTGGTGACAGCCAGCATGGCTTCACTAGGGGCAAGTCGTGCCTGACTAATTTAGTGGCCTTCTATGACAAAGCTACTGCGCTGGTTGACACGGGAAAAGCAACGGATGTCATTTGCCTGGACTTGTGCAAGGCGTTTGACACTGTCCCACATGACATCCTTGTCTCCAAAATGGAGAGACACGGATCTGACAGAGGGACCACTCGGTGGATAAAGAACTGTCTGGATGGTCGCACTCAAGGAGTTGTGGTCAATGGCTCAAAGTCCACAGGGAGACCAGTGACAAGTGGTGTTCCTCAGGGGCCTGCACTGGGTCCGGTGCTGTTCAACATCTTTGTCAGCGACATGGACGACGGCATTGAGTGCACCCTCGGTAAGTCTGCCGCCGACACCAAGCTGTGTGGTGCCGTGGACTCACTTGAGGGAAGAGATGCCATCCAGAGGGACCTTGATAGGCTTGAGAAATGAGCCAGTGCAAACTGCGTGAGCTTCAACAAGTCAAAATGCAAGGTCCTTCACCCGGGTCGGGCCAATCCTAGGCACAAATACAAACTGGGCACAGAGTGGGTTGACAGTAGCCCTGAGGAGAAGGATTTGGGGTGTTGAAAGACGAGAAGCTCAACATGAGCCAGCAGTGCACTCATGCAGCCCAGAAGGCCAACCGCATCCTGGGATGTATTAAGAGAAACGTAGCCAGCAGGTCAGGAGAGGTGATTCTCCCCCTTTACTTTGCTCTTGTGAGACTCCACCTCGGACACTGCGTCCAGTTCTGGTGTCCCCACCATAAGAGGCACATAGAACTGTAAGAGCGTGTTCAGAGAAGGGCCACAAAGATGATCCAGGGGCTGGAGCACCTCTGCTATGAGGACAGGCTGAGGGAGCTGGGATTGTTCAGTCTTGAAAAGAGAAGACTTCAGGGGGACCTAACAGCTGCCTTCCGATACCTGAAGGGATCCTACAGGAAGGCTGAGGAGGGACTTTTTACAGGAGTGTCGACTGATAGGACAAGGGGAAATGGGTTTAAGTTGAAGGAGAATAGATTTAGATTAGATCTTAGGAAGAAATTCTTCAGTACGAGGGTGGCAAGACTTTGGAATAAATTGCCCAGGGAGCTTGTGGCTGCCCCCTCCCTGGAGGTGTTCAAGGCCAAGTTGGACAGGGCCTTGAGTAGCCTGATCTAGTTGAGAGGCGTCCCTGCCCATGACAGGGAGGTTGGATTAGATGACCTTTAAGGTCCCTTCCAGCCTAGGCCATTCTATGATTCTATGAGTCTAGGTGGGGGATAGGGGTCCATGCAGCAGCAAAGGCACGAGGGCTGGCGATACACTAGAAAGCATGGATGCACCTGGGAACGGTCACCTCGGAACTAGGGCTTCTCCCCACAAAAAGGCGGTGGGATGCGCAGCCAAAGCAAAGTGCATCTACACCAGTGCACGCACCACGGGCAACAAACAGGAGGAGCTGGAAGCCATTGTGCAGCAGGATAATCTGATGGAATTGCAGCCATGGAAAAACGTTGCACAGATAGTCACTGGAAGACAAACGTTTATTGGTATCCGTAAGGCAGGGCAGAGAACCCAGAGGGAAAGGAGTCTCTCAAAAAGGGTGGGCGACCGGTGACCAGGTGGCGACGCAGCCTCTGTCACAAGCCTCCTTGCAACGGCCTCTTCAGCCACTGCATACTCCCTCTTTGGCTCTCTCTCTCTCTTTGGCCAGCCCATGCTGCCGTGAACTCTGAACACCACCTATTCAAGGGGCTCAAATGCATTCGAGTTGTCTTCCTGAGCTGCCAATATCAGCTCAATGTAGACAGATCTTCTGTAGGCGTAGGTCAGCTTGAGCCTGCAAAAGCGGGTGGTGGGCAGCACCGTTAGTTTGTGTACGGCTGTCTGAGGCATAACCTTGCAGGCCTCTCTCATCAGGTCCTGGAGCCAGAAGGTGGTTTTTTGCACATCGAGGTAGGAGTTGGTGCAGAGTGTTTGTAGGAGGCTGGGCTCCTGCCTGTTCATCTGCAGCACAGACTCAGAGTGGTGGAGAAAGCAGAGCATGTTCCCCAGCCAGACATCTGTCATGCACGTGCACTCCAGGTCGACACGCAGGCGGGACTTCCTCACGGGCATCTCCCCTTCGGTGCCCCGCTCAAGGTGGAAGGAATGCCCGGGGGGTGCCTTCAGGGGCACAAGGAAGGAAAAGACAAAGTCTCCTCCAAGAGCACTCTGGCGTTCTTGGTAGCAATCGTCCCCCACAGCCGACTGCAGCTGAGGCCCGAACTGGTGGCTGGAGAGCAGGTGGCAGGCAAAGAGAAGGTTGTTAACCAGCTCTTCCACCATCATCCAGGCTTCTGAATTGTAAGGCACCGCCCACGATATATACCCCTTCAGAATCGTGCCTTCCACCTCCTCCGGGCTGCCGTGCCTGCTGCTGCTTCCTGGCTCAGAGGTCCTCTTTCTGAACCACCAGCAGCTGAAGCTGAGGAGCAGGACCAGGCCTCCAGCAACGGCCCAGAACTGCCACTGCCGCAAGGCAGCAAAGAGCAGGGCTCCCCAGGCAAAACCACCCTGCTCCTGGATGCTCTGCTCCATCTCCCAGAGCAGCTGATCCATGTCCTGGCTCAGGTGCTCCTCACGCTGCTGTAAGTCCTTGCACGTAGCCTCATCTGACTCATTGCCAACCATCTGCGGCTGCAGGACGATGCTTGGCACGAGAGCGAGGAACATCATGAAAGCCATCGGCTGCAGGAGGAGGCAGAGCAAGGGTTCAGTGGTGCTGGCAGGGAGTGAGGGAGGGATGGAGGGAGGTGGCGCTGGGGTGAGTGGGATGGGAGCCGCAGGGAGCTGGGGGCAGGCAGGCCAGGGCCCGATGCAGCTGGGAGGCAGCAAGGCCTGCGCCCGCCTTGGCCCTGACAGCTCCGTGCCCAGCATAATGCGGTCCTGTGAGTGACCACGCCCTCACTGCGGAGGGTGAGAAATCCCTGCCCCAGGGTCCCACCCTTCTACCCCGGCCCTCGCCCAGCCCAACCTCCCCCCATGTGTGTACTCACTTTGGTCCCAGGCCGTACTGGGGTAGCGTTGCCTGCTGGCGCCCTTATATACCCGTCCCCATTGTGACGCAGCCACCCATCCCCATTGTGATGTCACAGGCGCCATGGCGCATCACAGGGTGTATAAGGGCGCCAGCAGGCAGTGCTGCCCCAGTACGGCCTGGGACCGAGGTGAGTGCGCATGCGGGGGGAGGCTGGGCTGGGCGAGGGCCGGGGCAGAAAAGCGAGACCTGGGGGCAGGAGTAAGAACCTAATTAATTTCTAGAGATTGATGAAATGGATAATGAAGGCAGGCCCTCGGGGGCAGGGCGTTCTCCCCCTGCTGCGAGAGCCAGGTCACTCGCGGGACCGCCTCGGGCAGGGCACGGGGCCGCCAGGGCTGGGGCTGGGCACGGGCATCGGTGCCCTGGGCCCTGGCCTGCCTGCCCCCAGCTCCCTGCGGCTCCCATCCCACTCACCCCAGCGCCACCTCCCTCCTTCCTTCCCTCACTCCCTGCCAGCACCACTGAACCCTTGCTCTGCCTGCTCCTGCAGCCGATGGCTTTCATGATGTTCCTCGCTCTCGTGCCAAGCATCGTCCTGCAGCCGCGGATGGTTGGCAATGAGTCAGATGAGGCTACGTGCAAGGACTTACAGCAGCGTGAGGAGCACCTGAGCCAGGACATGGATCAGCTGCTCCGGGAGATGGAGCAGAGCAGCCAGGAGCAGGGCGGTTTTGCCTGGGGAGCCCTGCTCTTTGCTGCCTTGCGGCAGTGGCAGTTCTGGGCCGTTGCTGGAGGCCTGGTCCTGCTCCTCAGCTTCAGCTGCTGGTGGTTCAGAAAGAGGACCTCTGAGCCAGGAAGCAGCAGCAGGCATGGCAGCCCGGAGGAGGTGGAAGGCACGATTCTGAAGGGGTATATATCGTGGGCGGTGCCTTACAATTCAGAAGCCTGGATGATGGTGGAAGAGCTGGTTAACAACCTTCTCTTTGCCTGCCACCTGCTCTCCAGCCACCAGTTCGGGCCTCAGCTGCAGTCGGCTGTGGGGGACGATTGCTACCGAGAACGCCAGAGTGCTCTTGGAGGAGACTTTGTCTTTTCCTTCCTTGTGCCCCTGAAAGCACCCCCCGGGCACTCCTTCCACCTTGAGCGGGGCACCGAAGGGGAGATGCCCGCGAGGAAGTCCCGCCTGCGTGTCGACCTGGAGTGCACGTGCATGACAGATGTCTGGCTGGGGGACATGCTCTGCTTTCTCCACCACTCTGAGTCTGTGCTGCAGATGAACAGGCAGGAGCCCAGCCTCCTACAAACACTCTGCACCAACTCCTACCTCGATGTGCAAAAAACCACCTTCTGGCTCCAGGACCTGATGAGAGAGGCCTGCAAGGTTATGCCTCAGACAGCCGTACACAAACTAACGGTGCTGCCCACCACCCGCTTTTGCAGGCTCAAGCTGACCTACGCCTACAGAAGATCTGTCTACATTGAGCTGATATTGGCAGCTCAGGAAGACAACTCGAATGCATTTGAGCCCCTTGAATAGGTGGTGTTCAGAGTTCACGGCAGCATGGGCTGGCCAAAGAGAGAGAGAGAGCCAAAGAGGGAGTATGCAGTGGCTGAAGAGGCTGTTGCAAGGAGGCTTGTGACAGAGACTGCGTCACCACCTGGTCACCGCCCGCCCACCCTTTTTGAGAGACTCCTTTCCCTCTGGGTTCTCTGCCCTGCCTTACGGATACCAATAAACGTTTGTCTTCCAGTGACTATCTGTGCAACGTTTTTCCATGGCTGCAATTCCATCAGATTATCCTGCTGCACAATGGCTTCCAGCTCCTCCTGTTTGTTGCCCGTGGTGCGTGCACTGGTGTAGATGCACTTTGCTTTGGCTGCGCATCCCACCGCCTTTTTGTGGGGAGAAGCCCTAGTTCCGAGGTGACCGTTCCCAGGTGCATCCATGCTTTCTAGTGTATCGCCAGCCCTCGTGCCTTTGCTGCTGCATGGATCCCTATCCCCTACCTCCATGGAGATTGCCCGGTGCTGTGCACATTAGTGAAGAGACATTTCAAATGTGCTCCAGTGTACTCAGCCTGTGGTGGAGCAGCGTGAAGGACCTTACTAGCACACCGTCCCTCCAACATTGACATGCTGCCCCATGGCTTATCACTAGCAGGCCTGAGCTTATCACTTTCCTCCTTCAAATCTAGTTGACAGCTCTTTCAATGAGCCCCGCTGACTCCTGTGCAAAGACCCTTTTGCCGCTTTGAGAAAGGTGTACCCCGTCTATCGCTAGCAGGCCTGTTGTCCTGTAGACCAACGCATGCTCAAAACCCCCCAAATTCTGCCAGTGACACTAGTCATGGAGCCAGGCACGGATCTGCTGAATCTTTCTGTTTCTTCCCTCATCATTGCCTGCAGCTCGAAGGATAGAGGGAAATGCACTTGTGCTGCTGATCCCTGAAGCAGTGGTCCCAAGGCCCTGAAGTCCCTCTTCATCGCCCTTGGACTTGTTATCGCAACCTCCTCGCTGCCTACCAGAAAAAGCACTAAAAGATAATATCAGGGCCGTACCAGGGCAAGAAGTTCTCTTGTCTCATCTCTGAGACAAGGCCCCAGGCCCCAGGGAGGCAGCAGTCTTCCCTCAGAAGAGCATCCGCTCAGCATACGGGCCATCCTGTTGCCCTCAGAAGAGAGTCTCCTGTGACAATCCCCTGTCTTTTTTTCTTAATGGAAGTGGGTTTGACCCAGGGCCGAGGCTGACAGCCTTGTTGATATGCTTAGCTCGACTGGGGAGTGGGTTTGGAGCAGGGGTGGGGTGGTGGGATTTGCTTGGGGAAGTTCCTGCCCCTGGTGCCATCCAGGTCTCAGCAGCCCCTGTGGCGAGTTGCAGTCTCCCAGGTGTCTCTGGGCTCCTTGGAGGTTCCCCCGGTTTGGGAAAGCCCCGTGTGCACCGCACTGGAGCTCTCTGCTACGGATTGTGCCGGCAGGGCCACCGCCTGCCTCAGCGGCTGAGCGCTCGTGTCGGTTGAAGCTCCCCGCCGCTACTGCCAGCCCCGGCCATTTCTCCTCAGCCGCTGCCGTGTGGGCCGCAGACTCCCAGCGGGTCTCTCCGCTCCCCTGAGGTCTCGGCGCTTTGGGAACCCCCCTCCGTGCACCACGACCCTCTGCTCTGCCAGGGATCCTGCTGGCAGCGCAGCGTCCTGCACCCCTAAAGGGACAGATCGTCCCCCTCCCCACTGCGTCTCTTTGACTGAGGGGATTTCTCTTCAAGCAGGTACAAGTGAGGAGCAGCAGGTATCACTGCTGGGGAAACTGGTAGAGGGGGATGGACTAAGAACCTAATTCATTTCTAGAGACTGATGAAAAGAATAATGAAGGCAGGCCCCCGGGACAGAGTGTTCTCCCCCTGAAGAAGGGAGCTGGGGGCAGGCAGGCCAGGGCCCGAGGCAGCTGGGAGGCAGCGAGGCCTGCGCCCAGCCCTGGCCCTGGTGGCCCCGTGTTCCGCCCAAGGCGGTCCCAGGAGTGACCGGGCTCTTGCTGCAGGGGGCGAACGCCCTGCCCCAGGGGCCTGCCTTCACTATCCATTTTATCAATCTCTAGAAGTGAATTAAGGTCTTAATCCGTCCCCCTCTACTAGTTTTGCCAGCAGTGATATCTGCTGCTCGTCACTTGTACCTGCTTGAAGAGAAATCCTCTCAGGCAAAAACAGGCAGTGCGGAAGGGAGTTGCACGATCTGTCTCTCTGATTCTTTGTCCACCTCGTGCTGCTGGTAACTCTGAGTACCACCTAATCAGGGTTCTCAAGCGTGTTGGAGCTGCCTTCCTGCACTGCCAAGATCAGAACTATGGAGGGACAGCTTCTGAAGGAATTGGTCAGCTTGAGCTTGCAGTACTGTGCTGCGGGCAGTCCTGTCAGCTTGTATGCACCCGCCTGTGGCCACCAATTGCAGGAGCACCTGGAGCCAGGAGGTAGATTTCTGCATGTCAAGATACGAGTTGCTGCAGAGAGTTTGTAGGAGGCTAGGCTCCCGCTGTAACCGCAGGTCATCCTTGGAGTGGTGGAGGAAGCAGAGCATGTCCCCTAGGCAGCAGTCCCTTGTGCAGGTACTCTCCAGGTCCACATGCGGGACGCAGTTCCCCTGCAGCATCTGCCCTTCGGTGCCCAGGTATCCGCTTCGGTGCCGTGGCATCAGGTCCGGCAACTCCTAGAGAAGCTGAAGGTGCACAAGTCCATGGGACCTGATGAGATACAACCACGGGTCCTGAAGGAACTGGCGGCTGAAGTTGCTAGGCCACTAGCCATCATATCTGAGAGGTCCTGGCAGTCTGATGAGGTTCCCGCAGATTGGAAAAGGGGGAACATAACCCCCATCTTTAAAAAAGGAACCAAAGACAACGCGGGGACCTACAGACCAGTCCGCCTTACCTCTGCGCCAGGTAAAATCATGGAACAGATTCTCCTGGTAGCTGTACTAAGGCACATAAAAAATAGTCAAGTGGTTGGTGTCAGCCAGCATGGCTTCACTAGGGGCAAGTCGTGCCTGACTAATTTAGTGGCCATCTATGACAAAGCTACTGCGCTGGCTGACACGGGAAAAGCAACGGATGTCATTTGCCTGGACTTGTGCAAGGCGTTTGACACTGTCCCACATGACATCCTTGTCTCCAAAATGGAGAGACACGGATCTGACAGAGGGACCACTCGGTGGATAAAGAACTGTCTGGATGGTCGCACTCAAGGAGTTGTGGTCAATGACTCAAAGTCCACAGGGAGACCAGTGACAAGTGGTGTTCCTCAGGGGCCTGCACTGGGTCCGGTGCTGTTCAACATCTTTGTCAGCGACATGGACGACGGCATTGAGTGCACCCTCGGTAAGTCTGCCGCCGACACCAAGCTGTGTGGTGCCGTGGACTCACTTGAGGGAAGAGATGCCATCCAGAGGGACCTTGATAGGTTTGAGAAATGAGCCAGTGCAAACTGCGTGAGCTTCAACAAGTCAAAATGCAAGGTCCTTCACCCGGGTCGGGCCAATCCTAGGCACAAATACAAACTGGGCACAGAGTGGGTTGACAGTAGCCCTGAGGAGAAGGATTTGGGGTGTTGAAAGACGAGAAGCTCAACATGAGCCAGCAGTGCACTCATGCAGCCCAGAAGGCCAACCGCCTCCTGGGATGTATTAAGAGAAACGTAGCCAGCAGGTCAGGAGAGGTGATTCTCCCCCTTTACTTTGCTCTTTTGAGACCCCACCTCGGACACTGCGTCCAGTTCTGGTGTCCCCACCATAAGAGGCACATAGAACTGTAAGAGCGTGTTCAGAGAAGGGCCACAAAGATGATCCAGGGGCTGGAGCACCTCTGCTATGAGGACAGGCTGAGGGAGCTGGGATTGTTCAGTCTTGAAAAGAGAAGACTTCAGGGGGACCTAACAGCTGCCTTCCGATACCTGAAGGGATTCAGACATTCAAAACCCGCCTGGACGCGTTCCTGTGCGCTCTAGTGTAGGTGATCCTGCTCTGGCAGGGGGGTTGGACTAGATGATCTTTGAGGTCCCTTCCAACCTTTAACATTCTGTGATTCTGTGATTCTGTGATTCTGTGAAGGCTGAGGAGGGACTTTTTACAGGAGTGTCGACTGATAGGACAAGGGGAAATGGGTTTAAGTTGAAGGAGAATAGATTTAGATTAGATCTTAGGAAGAAATTCTTCAGTACGAGGGTGGCAAGACTTTGGAATAAATTGCCCAGGGAGCTTGTGGCTGCCCCCTCCCTGGAGGTGTTCAAGGCCAAGTTGGACAGGGCCTTGAGTAGCCTGATCTAGTTGAGAGGCGTCCCTGCCCATGACAGGGAGGTTGGATTAGATGACCTTTAAGGTCCCTTCCAGCCTAGGCCATTCTATGATTCGCCATTCTATGATTCTATGAGTCTAGGTGGGGGATAGGGGTCCATGCAGCAGCAAAGGCACGAGGGCTGGCGATACACTAGAAAGCATGGATGCACCTGGGAACGGTCACCTCGGAACTAGGGCTTCTCCCCACAAAAAGGCGGTGGGATGCGCAGCCAAAGCAAAGTGCATCTACACCAGTGCACGCACCACGGGCAACAAACAGGAGGAGCTGGAAGCCATTGTGCAGCAGGATAATCTGATGGAATTGCAGCCATGGAAAAACGTTGCACAGATAGTCACTGGAAGACAAACGTTTATTGGTATCTGTAAGGCAGGGCAGAGAACCCAGAGGGAAAGGAGTCTCTCAAAAAGGGTGGGCGGCCGGTGACCAGGTGGTGACGCAGTCTCTGTCACAAGCCTCCTTGCAACGGCCTCTTCAGCCACTGCATACTCCCTCTTTGGCTCTCTCTCCCTCTTTGGCCAGCCCATGCTGCCGTGAACTCTGAACACCACCTATTCAAGGGGCTCAAATGCATTCGAGTTGTCTTCCTGAGCTGCCAATATCAGCTCAATGTAGACAGATCTTCTGTAGGCGTAGGTCAGCTTGAGCCTGCAAAAGCGGGTGGTGGGCAGCACCGTTAGTTTGTAGGAGGCTAGGCTCCCGCTGTAACCGCAGGTCATCCTTGGAGTGGTGGAGGAAGCAGAGCATGTCCCCTAGGCAGCGCTCCCTTGTGCACGTGCACTCCAGGTCCACAGGCAGGGGGGAGTTCCTCTCCAGCATCTCGCCTTCAGTGCCCGGCTCAAGGTGGAAGGAGTGCCCGTGGGGTGCCTTCAGGGGCACAAGCAGGCGGCAGACAAAGTCTTCTGCAACGGTGCTCTGGCTTTCTCGGAAGCTGCCCAGCCCGACAACAGGCTGCAGCCGTGGCAAGAACTGATGCCTGGAGAGCATTTGGCAGGTGAGAAGAAGCTCGTTCACCAGCTCTTCCACCGTCTTGCATATTCCTTACCTGTTCAGAAGCAGCCATGACATAGAGACATCCAGAAATTCGTCCATGTGTAATGCGTCTTCCTCCTCCTCCTCCTCGTCTTCGGCTTGTTCTGAAAGGCTTCTGGAGCCACCAGCTCCAGGCCACCAGCGGCCTCCTGGCTCACAGGTCCTTTTCCTGAACCAGCAGCTGAGGCTGAGGAACAGGCCCAGGCCTCCAGAAACGACCCAGAAGTGCCACTGCTGCAAGGCAGCGAAGAGCGGGGCTCCCCAGGCAAAGCTGCCCTCCTCCTGTCTCCTCTACTGCAACTCACGGAGGAGTGAATCCATCTTCTGGGTCAGGTGCTCCTCATGCTGCTGCATGTCCTTGCGTGTGGCCTCATCCAGCTCATTACCGACCATCGTCAGGCGCAGGAAGATGCTCTGCAGAAGCAGGACGAGGAGCGCTAGAGCAGCCCCGGTCTGCAGTAGAAGAGTGAGAAGGGGTTGAGTGGGGCTGGGCTCCTGCTCTAACCAAAGCTCATCCTCAGGAGTGGTGGAGGAAGCAGAGCATGTCCCCTAGGCAGCAGTCCCTTGTGCAGGTACTCTCCAGGTCCACATGCGGGACGCAGTTCCCCTGCAGCATCTGCCCTTCGGTGCCCAGGTATCCGCTTCGGTGCCGTGGCATCAGGTCCGGCAACTCCTAGAGAAGCTGAAGGTGCACAAGTCCATGGGACCTGATGAGATACAACCACGGGTCCTGAAGGAACTGGCGGCTGAAGTTGCTAGGCCACTAGCCATCATATCTGAGAGGTCCTGGCAGTCTGATGAGGTTCCCGCAGATTGGAAAAGGGGGAACATAACCCCCATCTTTAAAAAAGGAACCAAAGACAACGCGGGGACCTACAGACCAGTCCGCCTTACCTCTGCGCCAGGTAAAATCATGGAACAGATTCTCCCGGTAGCTGTACTAAGGCACATAAAAAATAGTCAAGTGGTTGGTGACAGCCAGCATGGCTTCACTAGGGGCAAGTCGTGCCTGACTAATTTAGTGGCCTTCTATGACAAAGCTACTGCGCTGGTTGACACGGGAAAAGCAACGGATGTCATTTGCCTGGACTTGTGCAAGGCGTTTGACACTGTCCCACATGACATCCTTGTCTCCAAAATGGAGAGACACGGATCTGACAGAGGGACCACTCGGTGGATAAAGAACTGTCTGGATGGTCGCACTCAAGGAGTTGTGGTCAATGGCTCAAAGTCCACAGGGAGACCAGTGACAAGTGGTGTTCCTCAGGGGCCTGCACTGGGTCCGGTGCTGTTCAACATCTTTGTCAGCGACATGGACGACGGCATTGAGTGCACCCTCGGTAAGTCTGCCGCCGACACCAAGCTGTGTGGTGCCGTGGACTCACTTGAGGGAAGAGATGCCATCCAGAGGGACCTTGATAGGCTTGAGAAATGAGCCAGTGCAAACTGCGTGAGCTTCAACAAGTCAAAATGCAAGGTCCTTCACCCGGGTCGGGCCAATCCTAGGCACAAATACAAACTGGGCACAGAGTGGGTTGACAGTAGCCCTGAGGAGAAGGATTTGGGGTGTTGAAAGACGAGAAGCTCAACATGAGCCAGCAGTGCACTCATGCAGCCCAGAAGGCCAACCGCATCCTGGGATGTATTAAGAGAAACGTAGCCAGCAGGTCAGGAGAGGTGATTCTCCCCCTTTACTTTGCTCTTGTGAGACTCCACCTCGGACACTGCGTCCAGTTCTGGTGTCCCCACCATAAGAGGCACATAGAACTGTAAGAGCGTGTTCAGAGAAGGGCCACAAAGATGATCCAGGGGCTGGAGCACCTCTGCTATGAGGACAGGCTGAGGGAGCTGGGATTGTTCAGTCTTGAAAAGAGAAGACTTCAGGGGGACCTAACAGCTGCCTTCCGATACCTGAAGGGATCCTACAGGAAGGCTGAGGAGGGACTTTTTACAGGAGTGTCGACTGATAGGACAAGGGGAAATGGGTTTAAGTTGAAGGAGAATAGATTTAGATTAGATCTTAGGAAGAAATTCTTCAGTACGAGGGTGGCAAGACTTTGGAATAAATTGCCCAGGGAGCTTGTGGCTGCCCCCTCCCTGGAGGTGTTCAAGGCCAAGTTGGACAGGGCCTTGAGTAGCCTGATCTAGTTGAGAGGCGTCCCTGCCCATGACAGGGAGGTTGGATTAGATGACCTTTAAGGTCCCTTCCAGCCTAGGCCATTCTATGATTCTATGAGTCTAGGTGGGGGATAGGGGTCCATGCAGCAGCAAAGGCACGAGGGCTGGCGATACACTAGAAAGCATGGATGCACCTGGGAACGGTCACCTCGGAACTAGGGCTTCTCCCCACAAAGAGGCGGTGGGATGCGCAGCCAAAGCAAAGTGCATCTACACCAGTGCACGCACCACGGGCAACAAACAGGAGGAGCTGGAAGCCATTGTGCAGCAGGATAATCTGATGGAATTGCAGCCATGGAAAAACGTTGCACAGATAGTCACTGGAAGACAAACGTTTATTGGTATCCGTAAGGCAGGGCAGAGAACCCAGAGGGAAAGGAGTCTCTCAAAAAGGGTGGGCGACCGGTGACCAGGTGGCGACGCAGCCTCTGTCACAAGCCTCCTTGCAACGGCCTCTTCAGCCACTGCATACTCCCTCTTTGGCTCTCTCTCTCTCTTTGGCCAGCCCATGCTGCCGTGAACTCTGAACACCACCTATTCAAGGGGCTCAAATGCATTCGAGTTGTCTTCCTGAGCTGCCAATATCAGCTCAATGTAGACAGATCTTCTGTAGGCGTAGGTCAGCTTGAGCCTGCAAAAGCGGGTGGTGGGCAGCACCGTTAGTTTGTGTACGGCTGTCTGAGGCATAACCTTGCAGGCCTCTCTCATCAGGTCCTGGAGCCAGAAGGTGGTTTTTTGCACATCGAGGTAGGAGTTGGTGCAGAGTGTTTGTAGGAGGCTGGGCTCCTGCCTGTTCATCTGCAGCACAGACTCAGATTGGTGGAGAAAGCAGAGCATGTTCCCCAGCCAGACATCTGTCATGCACGTGCACTCCAGGTCGACACGCAGGCGGGACTTCCTCACGGGCATCTCCCCTTCGGTGCCCCGCTCAAGGTGGAAGGAATGCCCGGGGGGTGCCTTCAGGGGCACAAGGAAGGAAAAGACAAAGTCTCCTCCAAGAGCACTCTGGCGTTCTTGGTAGCAATCGTCCCCCACAGCCGACTGCAGCTGAGGCCCGAACTGGTGGCTGGAGAGCAGGTGGCAGGCAAAGAGAAGGTTGTTAACCAGCTCTTCCACCATCATCCAGGCTTCTGAATTGTAAGGCACCGCCCACGATATATACCCCTTCAGAATCGTGCCTTCCACCTCCTCCGGGCTGCCATGCCTGCTGCTGCTTCCTGGCTCAGAGGTCCTCTTTCTGAACCACCAGCAGCTGAAGCTGAGGAGCAGGACCAGGCCTCCAGCAACGGCCCAGAACTGCCACTGCCGCAAGGCAGCAAAGAGCAGGGCTCCCCAGGCAAAACCACCCTGCTCCTGGCTGCTCTGCTCCATCTCCCAGAGCAGCTGATCCATGTCCTGGCTCAGGTGCTCCTCACGCTGCTGTAAGTCCTTGCACGTAGCCTCATCTGACTCATTGCCAACCATCTGCGGCTGCAGGACGATGCTTGGCACGAGAGCGAGGAACATCATGAAAGCCATCGGCTGCAGGAGGAGGCAGAGCAAGGGTTCAGTGGTGCTGGCAGGGAGTGAGGGAGGGATGGAGGGAGGTGGCGCTGGGGTGAGTGGGATGGGAGCCGCAGGGAGCTGGGGGCAGGCAGGCCAGGGCCCGATGCAGCTGGGAGGCAGCAAGGTCTGCGCCTGCCTTGGCCCTGACAGCTCCGTGCCCGGAATAATGCGGTCCTGTGAGTGACCACGCCCTCACTGCGGAGGGTGAGAAATCCCTGCCCCAGGGTCCCACCCTTCTGCCCCGGCCCTCGCCCAGCCCAGCCTCCCCCCATGTGTGTACTCACTTCGGTCCCAGGCCGTACTGGGGTAGCGTTGCCTGCTGGCGCCCTTATATACCCGTCCCCATTGTGACGCAGCCACCCATCCCCATTGTGATGTCACAGGCGCCATGGCGCATCACAGGGTATATAAGGGCGCCAGCAGGCAGTGCTGCCCCAGTACGGCCTGGGACCGAGGTGAGTGCACATGCGGGGGGAGGCTGGGCTGGGCGAAGGCCGGGGCAGAAAAGCGAGACCTGGGGGCAGGAGTAAGAACCTAATTAATTTCTAGAGATTGATGAAATGGATAATGAAGGCAGGCCCTCGGGGGCAGGGCGTTCTCCCCCTGCTGCGAGAGCCAGGTCACTCGCGGGACCGCCTCGGGCAGGGCACGGGGCCGCCAGGGCTGGGGCTGGGCACGGGCATCGGTGCCCTGGGCCCTGGCCTGCCTGCCCCCAGCTCCCTGCGGCTCCCATCCCACTCACCCCAGCGCCACCTCCCTCCTTCCTTCCCTCACTCCCTGCCAGCACCACTGAACCCTTGCTCTGCCTCCTCCTGCAGCCGATGGCTTTCATGATGTTCCTCGCTCTCGTGCCAAGCATCGTCCTGCAGCCGCGGATGGTTGGCAATGAGTCAGATGAGGCTACGTGCAAGGACTTACAGCAGCGTGAGGAACACCTGAGCCAGGACATGGATCAGCTGCTCCGGGAGATGGAGCAGAGCAGCCAGGAGCAGGGCGGTTTTGCCTGGGGAGCCCTGCTCTTTGCTGCCTTGCGGCAGTGGCAGTTCTGGGCCGTTGCTGGAGGCCTGGTCCTGCTCCTCAGCTTCAGCTGCTGGTGGTTCAGAAAGAGGACCTCTGAGCCAGGAAGCAGCAGCAGGCATGGCAGCCCGGAGGAGGTGGAAGGCACGATTCTGAAGGGGTATATATCGTGGGCGGTGCCTTACAATTCAGAAGCCTGGATGATGGTGGAAGAGCTGGTTAACAACCTTCTCTTTGCCTGCCACCTGCTCTCCAGCCACCAGTTCGGGCCTCAGCTGCAGTCGGCTGTGGGGGACGATTGCTACCGAGAACGCCAGAGTGCTCTTGGAGGAGACTTTGTCTTTTCCTTCCTTGTGCCCCTGAAAGCACCCCCCGGGCACTCCTTCCACCTTGAGCGGGGCACCGAAGGGGAGATGCCCGTGAGGAAGTCCCGCCTGCGTGTCGTCCTGGAGTGCACGTGCATGACAGATGTCTGGCTGGGGGACATGCTCTGCTTTCTCCACCACTCTGAGTCTGTGCTGCAGATGAACAGGCAGGAGCCCAGCCTCCTACAAACACTCTGCACCAACTCCTACCTCGATGTGCAAAAAACCACCTTCTGGCTCCAGGACCTGATGAGAGAGGCCTGCAAGGTTCTGCCTCAGACAGCCGTACACAAACTAACGGTGCTGCCCACCACCCGCTTTTGCAGGCTCAAGCTGACCTACGCCTACAGAAGATCTGTCTACATTGAGCTGATATTGGCAGCTCAGGAAGACAACTCGAATGCATTTGAGCCCCTTGAATAGGTGGTGTTCAGAGTTCACGGCAGCATGGGCTGGCCAAAGAGAGAGAGAGAGCCAAAGAGGGAGTATGCAGTGGCTGAAGAGGCCGTTGCAAGGAGGCTTGTGACAGAGACTGCGTCACCACCTGGTCACCGCCCGCCCACCCTTTTTGAGAGACTCCTTTCCCTCTGGGTTCTCTGCCCTGCCTTACGGATACCAATAAACGTTTGTCTTCCAGTGACTATCTGTGCAACGTTTTTCCATGGCTGCAATTCCATCAGATTATCCTGCTGCACAATGGCTTCCAGCTCCTCCTGTTTGTTGCCCGTGGTGCGTGCACTGGTGTAGATGCACTTTGCTTTGGCTGCGCATCCCACCGCCTTTTTGTGGGGAGAAGCCCTAGTTCCGAGGTGACCGTTCCCAGGTGCATCCATGCTTTCTAGTGTATCGCCAGCCCTCGTGCCTTTGCTGCTGCATGGATCCCTATCCCCTACCTCCATGGAGATTGCCCGGTGCTGTGCACATTAGTGAAGAGACATTTCAAATGTGCTCCAGTGTACTCAGCCTGTGGTGGAGCAGTGTGAAGGACCTTACTAGCACACCGTCCCTCCAACATTGACATGCTGCCCCATGGCTTATCACTAGCAGGCCTGAGCTTATCACTTTCCTCCTTCAAATCTAGTTGACAGCTCTTTCAATGAGCCCCGCTGACTCCTGTGCAAAGACCCTTTTGCCGCTTTGAGAAAGGTGTACCCCGTCTATCGCTAGCAGGCCTGTTGTCCTGTAGACCAACGCATGCTCAAAACCCCCCAAATTCTGCCAGTGACACTAGTCATGGAGCCAGGCACGGATCTGCTGAATCTTTCTGTTTCTTCCCTCATCATTGCCTGCAGCTCGAAGGATAGAGGGAAATGCACTTGTGCTGCTGATCCCTGAAGCAGTGGTCCCAAGGCCCTGAAGTCCCTCTTCATCGCCCTTGGACTTGTTATCGCAACCTCCTCGCTGCCTACCAGAAAAAGCACTAAAAGATAATATCAGGGCCGTACCAGGGCAAGAAGTTCTCTTGTCTCATCTCTGAGACAAGGCCCCAGGCCCCAGGGAGGCAGCAGTCTTCCCTCAGAAGAGCATCCGCTCAGCATACGGGCCATCCTGTTGCCCTCAGAAGAGAGTCTCCTGTGACAATCCCCTGTCTTTTTTTCTTAATGGAAGTGGGTTTGACCCAGGGCCGAGGCTGACAGCCTTGTTGATATGCTTAGCTCGACTGGGGAGTGGGTTTGGAGCAGGGGTGGGGTGGTGGGATTTGCTTGGGGAAGTTCCTGCCCCTGGTGCCATCCAGGTCTCAGCAGCCCCTGTGGCGAGTTGCAGTGTCCCAGGTGTCTCTGGGCTCCTTGGAGGTTCCCCCGGTTTGGGAAAGCCCCGTGTGCACCGCACTGGAGCTCTCTGCTACGGATTGTGCCGGCAGGGCCACCGCCTGCCTCAGCGGCTGAGCGCTCGTGTCGGTTGAAGCTCCCCGCCGCTACTGCCAGCCCCGGCCATTTCTCCTCAGCCGCTGCCGTGCAGACTCCCAGCGGGTCTCTCCGCTCTCCTGAGGTCTCGGCGCTTTGGGAACCCCCCTCTGTGCACCACGACCCTCTGCTCTGCCAGGGATCCTGCTGGCAGCGCAGCGTCCTGCACTCCAAAAGGGACAGATCGTCCCCCTCCCCACTGCGTCTCTTTGACTGAGGGGATTTCTCTTCAAGCAGGTACAAGTGAGGAGCAGCAGGTATCGCTGCGGGGGAAACTGGTAGAGGGGGATGGACTAAGAACCTAATTCATTTCTAGAGACTGATGAAAAGAAAAATGAAGGCAGGCCCCCGGGACAGAGTGTTCTCCCCCTGAAGAAGGGAGCTGGGGGCAGGCAGGCCAGGGCCCGAGGCAGCTGGGAGGCAGCGAGGCCTGCGCCCAGCCCTGGCCCTGGTGGCCCCGTGTTCCGCCCAAGGCGGTCCCAGGAGTGACCGGGCTCTTGCTGCAGGGGGAGAACGCCCTGCCCCAGGGGCCTGCCTTCACTATCCATTTTATCAATCTCTAGAAGTGAATTAAGGTCTTAATCCGTCCCCCTCTACTAGTTTTGCCAGCAGTGATATCTGCTGCTCGTCACTTGTACCTGCTTGAAGAGAAATCCTCTCAGGCAAAAACAGGCAGTGCGGAAGGGAGTTGCACGATCTGTCTCTCTGATTCTTTGTCCACCTCGTGCTGCTGGTAACTCTGAGTACCACCTAATCAGGGTTCTCAAGCGTGTTGGAGCTGCCTTCCTGCACTGCCAAGATCAGAACTATGGAGGGACAGCTTCTGAAGGAATTGGTCAGCTTGAGCTTGCAGTACTGTGCTGCGGGCAGTCCTGTCAGCTTGTATGCACCCGCCTGTGGCCACCAATTGCAGGAGCACCTGGAGCCAGGAGGTAGATTTCTGCATGTCAAGATACGAGTTGCTGCAGAGAGTTTGTAGGAGGCTAGGCTCCCGCTGTAACCGCAGGTCATCCTTGGAGTGGTGGAGGAAGCAGAGCATGTCCCCTAGGCAGCGCTCCCTTGTGCACGTGCACTCCAGGTCCACAGGCAGGGGGGAGTTCCTCTCCAGCATCTCGCCTTCAGTGCCCGGCTCAAGGTGGAAGGAGTGCCCGTGGGGTGCCTTCAGGGGCACAAGCAGGCGGCAGACAAAGTCTTCTGCAACGGTGCTCTGGCTTTCTCGGAAGCTGCCCAGCCCGACAACAGGCTGCAGCCGTGGCAAGAACTGATGCCTGGAGAGCATTTGGCAGGTGAGGAGAAGCTCGTTCACCAGCTCTTCCACCGTCTTGCATATTCCTTACCTGTTCAGAAGCAGCCAGGACATAGAGACATCCAGAAATTCGTCCATGTGTAATGCGTCTTCCTCCTCCTCCTCCTCGTCTTCGGCTTGTTCTGAAAGGCTTCTGGAGCCACCAGCTCCAGGCCACCAGCGGCCTCCTGGCTCACAGGTCCTTTTCCTGAACCAGCAGCTGAGGCTGAGGAACAGGCCCAGGCCTCCAGAAACGACCCAGAAGTGCCACTGCTGCAAGGCAGCGAAGAGCGGGGCTCCCCAGGCAAAGCTGCCCTCCTCCTGTCTCCTCTACTGCAACTCACGGAGGAGTGAATCCATCTTCTGGGTCAGGTGCTCCTCATGCTGCTGCATGTCCTTGCGTGTGGCCTCATCCAGCTCATTACCGACCATCGTCAGGCGCAGGAAGATGCTCTGCAGAAGCAGGACGAGGAGCGCTAGAGCAGCCCCGGTCTGCAGTAGAAGAGTGAGAAGGGGTTGAGTGGGGCTGGGCTCCTGCTCTAACCAAAGCTCATCCTCAGGAGTGGTGGAGGAAGCAGAGCATGTCCCCTAGGCAGCAGTCCCTTGTGCAGGTACTCTCCAGGTCCACATGCGGGACGCAGTTCCCCTGCAGCATCTGCCCTTCGGTGCCCAGGTATCCGCTTCGGTGCCGTGGCATCAGGTCCGGCAACTCCTAGAGAAGCTGAAGGTGCACAAGTCCATGGGACCTGATGAGATACAACCACGGGTCCTGAAGGAACTGGCGGCTGAAGTTGCTAGGCCACTAGCCATCATATCTGAGAGGTCCTGGCAGTCTGATGAGGTTCCCGCAGATTGGAAAAGGGGGAACATAACCCCCATCTTTAAAAAAGGAACCAAAGACAACGCGGGGACCTACAGACCAGTCCGCCTTACCTCTGCGCCAGGTAAAATCATGGAACAGATTCTCCCGGTAGCTGTACTAAGGCACATAAAAAATAGTCAAGTGGTTGGTGACAGCCAGCATGGCTTCACTAGGGGCAAGTCGTGCCTGACTAATTTAGTGGCCTTCTATGACAAAGCTACTGCGCTGGTTGACACGGGAAAAGCAACGGATGTCATTTGCCTGGACTTGTGCAAGGCGTTTGACACTGTCCCACATGACATCCTTGTCTCCAAAATGGAGAGACACGGATCTGACAGAGGGACCACTCGGTGGATAAAGAACTGTCTGGATGGTCGCACTCAAGGAGTTGTGGTCAATGGCTCAAAGTCCACAGGGAGACCAGTGACAAGTGGTGTTCCTCAGGGGCCTGCACTGGGGCCGGTGCTGTTCAACATCTTTGTCAGCGACATGGACGACGGCATTGAGTGCACCCTCGGTAAGTCTGCCGCCGACACCAAGCTGTGTGGTGCCGTGGACTCACTTGAGGGAAGAGATGCCATCCAGAGGGACCTTGATAGGCTTGAGAAATGAGCCAGTGCAAACTGCGTGAGCTTCAACAAGTCAAAATGCAAGGTCCTTCACCCGGGTCGGGCCAATCCTAGGCACAAATACAAACTGGGCACAGAGTGGGTTGACAGTAGCCCTGAGGAGAAGGATTTGGGGTGTTGAAAGACGAGAAGCTCAACATGAGCCAGCAGTGCACTCATGCAGCCCAGAAGGCCAACCGCATCCTGGGATGTATTAAGAGAAACGTAGCCAGCAGGTCAGGAGAGGTGATTCTCCCCCTTTACTTTGCTCTTGTGAGACTCCACCTCGGACACTGCGTCCAGTTCTGGTGTCCCCACCATAAGAGGCACATAGAACTGTAAGAGCGTGTTCAGAGAAGGGCCACAAAGATGATCCAGGGGCTGGAGCACCTCTGCTATGAGGACAGGCTGAGGGAGCTGGGATTGTTCAGTCTTGAAAAGAGAAGACTTCAGGGGGACCTAACAGCTGCCTTCCGATACCTGAAGGGATTGAGACATTCAAAACCCGCCTGGACGCGTTCCTGTGCGCTCTAGTGTAGGTGATCCTGCTCTGGCAGGGGGGTTGGACTAGATGATCTTTGAGGTCCCTTCCAACCTTTAACATTCTGTGATTCTGTGATTCTGTGATTCTGTGAAGTCTGAGGAGGGACTTTTTACAGGAGTGTCGACTGATAGGACAAGGGGAAATGGGTTTAAGTTGAAGGAGAATAGATTTAGATTAGATCTTAGGAAGAAATTCTTCAGTACAAGGGTGGCAAGACTTTGGAATAAATTGCCCAGGGAGCTTGTGGCTGCCCCCTCCCTGGAGGTGTTCAAGGCCAAGTTGGACAGGGCCTTGAGTAGCCTGATCTAGTTGAGAGGCGTCCCTGCCCATGACAGGGAGGTTGGATTAGATGACCTTTAAGGTCCCTTCCAGCCTAGGCCATTCTATGATTCTATGAGTCTAGGTGGGGGATAGGGGTCCATGCAGCAGCAAAGGCACGAGGGCTGGCGATACACTAGAAAGCATGGATGCACCTGGGAACGGTCACCTTGGAACTAGGGCTTCTCCCCACAAAAAGGCGGTGGGATGCGCAGCCAAAGCAAAGTGCATCTACACCAGTGCACGCACCACGGGCAACAAACAGGAGGAGCTGGAAGCCATTGTGCAGCAGGATAATCTGATGGAATTGCAGCCATGGAAAAACGTTGCACAGATAGTCACTGGAAGACAAACGTTTATTGGTATCCGTAAGGCAGGGCAGAGAACCCAGAGGGAAAGGAGTCTCTCAAAAAGGGTGGGCGGGCGGTGACCAGGTGGTGACGCAGCCTCTGTCACAAGCCTCCTTGCAACGGCCTCTTCAGCCACTGCATACTCCCTCTTTGGCTCTCTCTCTCTCTTTGGCCAGCCCATGCTGCCGTGAACTCTGAACACCACCTATTCAAGGGGCTCAAATGCATTCGAGTTGTCTTCCTGAGCTGCCAATATCAGCTCAATGTAGACAGATCTTCTGTAGGCGTAGGTCAGCTTGAGCCTGCAAAAGCGGGTGGTGGGCAGCACCGTTAGTTTGTGTACGGCTGTCTGAGGCATAACTTTGCAGGCCTCTCTCATCAGGTCCTGGAGCCAGAAGGTGGTTTTTTGCACATCGAGGTAGGAGTTGGTGCAGAGTGTTTGTAGGAGGCTGGGCTCCTGCCTGTTCATCTGCAGCACAGACTCAGAGTGGTGGAGAAAGCAGAGCATGTCCCCCAGCCAGACATCTGTCATGCACGTGCACTCCAGGTCGACACGCAGGCGGGACTTCCTCACGGGCATCTCCCCTTCGGTGCCCCGCTCAAGGTGGAAGGAATGCCCGGGGGGTGCCTTCAGGGGCACAAGGAAGGAAAAGACAAAGTCTCCTCCAAGAGCACTCTGGCGTTCTCGGTAGCAATCGTCCCCCACAGCCGACTGCAGCTGAGGCCCGAACTGGTGGCTGGAGAGCAGGTGGCAGGCAAAGAGAAGGTTGTTAACCAGCTCTTCCACCATCATCCAGGCTTCTGAATTGTAAGGCACCGCCCACGATATATACCCCTTCAGAATCGTGCCTTCCACCTCCTCCGGGCTGCCATGCCTGCTGCTGCTTCCTGGCTCAGAGGTCCTCTTTCTGAACCACCAGCAGCTGAAGCTGAGGAGCAGGACCAGGCCTCCAGCAACGGCCCAGAACTGCCACTGCCGCAAGGCAGCAAAGAGCAGGGCTCCGCAGCCAAAACCTCCCTGTTCCTGGCTGCTCTGCTCCATCTCCCGGAGCAGCTGATCCATGTCCTGGCTCAGGTGCTCCTCACGCTGCTGTAAGTGCTTGCACGTAGCCTCATCTGACTCATTGCCAACCATCCGCGGCTGCAGGACGATGCTTGGCACGAGAGCGAGGAACATCATGAAAGCCATCGGCTGCAGGAGGAGGCAGAGCAAGGGTTCAGTGGTGCTGGCAGGGAGTGAGGGAGGGATGGAGGGAGGTGGCGCTGGGGTGAGTGGGGTGGGAGCCGCAGGGAGCTGGGGGCAGGCAGGCCAGGGCCCGATGCAGCTGGGAGGCAGCAAGGCCTGCGCCCGCCTTGGCCCTGACAGCTCCGTGCCCGGAATAATGCGGTCCTGTGAGTGACCACGCCCTCACTGCGGAGGGTGAGAAATCCCTGCCCCAGGGTCCCACCCTTCTGCCCCGGCCCTCGCCCAGCCCAGCCTCCCCCCATGTGTGTACTCACTTTGGTCCCAGGCCGTACTGGGGCAGCGTTGCCTGCTGGCGCCCTTATATACCCGTCCCCATTGTGACGCAGCCACCCACCCCCATTGTGACGTCAGAGACGCCATGGCGCATCACAGGCATGCCCTCTCCTCTCCTCTCCTCTCCTCTCCTCTCCTCTCCTCTCCTCTCCTCTCCTCTCCTCTCCTCTCCTCTCCTCTCCTCTCCTCTCCTCTCCTCTCCTCTCCTCTCCTCTCCTCTCCTCTCCTCTCCTCTCCTCTCCCCTCTCCTCGCCCTGCACTCTCCGACCAGAAGCCTGAGGAAATCACATGAACAGTAAAGGTGGTGTGTCTGTAATGGAGAGATGAGTAGGATAATAAAACCAACATATGCTCAGTTCCGTCCCCTCCTCTAGCAAAATGCATACATGAGTGACGCTATCTCCACTGCATGCTGCTCAGGGAGGACATGATGGGAACTCTGCAATTCTTGCTGCATCTAAGTTCTGCAGGTGATGGCCTCCAGCTCACACCGGGTAATTGTGCTGGGGACCTAATGCCGACTCTCCTCTCTGGGTTTATGGCATTTGATCCCTCGGAACATGACCACGTCATGGAATTCCTTTCATTATGCATTTTTTCGGGCTCCTCTAAAAATGAGTTTGGCTCTTACTCCACCTCCCTACACTAGTTTCCCCAGCAGCTATACCTGCTGCTCCTCACTTGTACCTGCTTGAAGAGAAATCCCCTCAGTCAAAGAGATGCAGTGGGGAGGGGGACAATCTGTCCCTTTTTGGGTGCAGGAAGCTGCGCCGCCAGCAGGATTCCTGGCAGAGCAGAGGGTCGTGGTGCACGGAGGGGGGTCCCGAAGCGCCGAGACCTCAGGGGAGCGGAGAGACCCGCTGGGAGTCCACGGCCCACACGGCAGCGGCCGAGGAGAAATGGCCGGGGCCGGCAGTAGCGGCGGGAAGCTTCAACCGACACGAGCGCTCAGCCGCTGAGGCAGGCCCTGGCCCTTCCTGCACGATCCGTAGCAGAGAGCTCCAGTGCGGTGCACACGGGGCTTTCCCAAACCGGGGGAACCTCCAAGGAGCCCAGAGACACCCGGGACACGGCAACTCGCCACAGCGGCTGCTGCGACCTGGATGGCGCCAGGGGCAGGAACTTCTCCAAGCAATCCCCAGCCCCCTTCTCCAAAACCAAGCCAGTCCTTGTTCTCATGGGGAACTTCAATTCCCCCGGTATGTGCTGGAAATACAACAGTGCAGAGAGTCTAGGAGGTTTGTGGAGCGTGTGGAAGAAAACTTTCTGACATGGCTGGTGAGTGAGACAAGTAGGGCGGGTGCCTCAATAGACCAGCTCTTTGTTAACAAAGAAGGATTGTGGGTGATGTGGCTGTTGGAGTTTGTCTTGGGCACAGCGATCGTGAAACGATAGAGCTTTTGATTCCTGGAAAAGTAAGGAGGGGGGTTGGCAGAAGTGCTGCCTTGGACTTCCAAAGGGCAGCCTTTGGCCTGCTTAAGGGCCTGGTGGACAGAGTCCCCTGGCAAGCAGTCCTGGTGGGCAAAGGAGTCCAGGAAGGCTGGACATTCTTCAAGAAGGAAAGCTCCAAGTTGCAGGACCTGTCCCTCCCCACGTGGCAGGTGTATTCCCCCTGGTCTGAGACGCCCCCCCTCACAGCAGTTGCCATGCACATTTCCGAGAAACTGCTAGAAGCTTCTGGCTAGGGTGGGTCTAGCCCACCAGCCCAGGTGTACAGCCCAAGAAGCTGGCTGGTAACCAACAGGAGGCCCATGGGACTTTGACTGATCACAGCTCAGACCTGACTGAGCATTAAAACCGGGTCCTGCAGGGGGCATGTGTGAGCAAGTCCCGTTGGAGCAGCAGGTCCTGCAGTCGGGGCAGAGCCTTCCCCTTGGTCTGGGACACCAGCCAGGCTAACTCCTCATGGTTGAGAGTCCTCATCTTTATACGGTTGAGTGTGCGTGCAACCCAAATCATTACTCTAAGCTTGGGTGTTGATCCCAAGGAGAGAGGGGAACCTGTTATCCTTAAAGTATGGACTTCTGGAAGCAGGAAGATAGAAGCCAGCCAGGTAAGAGCTCTGCAAACTGCTCCAGTAGAGATAAAGGTTTTGTGAACTGCCCCCCGCCACCCCCACTACCACACTCCAAACTCCAAACTTGTGTTCACCAATCCCCGCTGCCTAGTGCAGCCAAAAAAAAAAAGTGTCACTGCATTGCTTGGTGACCTTGAGATGAGGCAAATTGTAAGCCGCACCCACTCTCCCTACAACTCGCCCATCTGGCCAGTCCACAACCCTGATGGGCAGTCGTGCCTGACCACTGATTACAGGAAATTAAACAGCAGCGCTTTGCCGTTAACTGCTGCTGTTCCAAGCCTAGCTTCCACAGTGATTGCAATACAAGCTGCTGCTCACTCCTGGATGGCCACCCTCACTATGAAAGACACGCTTCCCAAGGAAGGGAATGGCATGCAGGGAAACCTCCTTGGCCACCTGAGCCTGACACACCACAGAGCAACAGGCAACGGGCAGGGTTGTGCAGAGTGGCCAGCTACTGTCATTGCCCCAGCGCAGGAGCACAGGCAGGCCAGGGAGCCACGATTACAGGATCAGTGGAGCCAGAGCTCACTGCCTCAGCCCTTCTGCCAAATGCTCCCTGACTCTGGGTGCAGTCAGCACCCTAGGCTCCTGTTGCCCGACAAAACGTTGCACAGACAGTCGCTGGAAGAGAAACGTTTATTGGGACCCTTAGGCAGGGGGAGGAGTCTCTCAAAAAGGGTGGGCGGCTGGTGACCAGGTGGTGACGCAGTCTCTGTCACAAGCCTCTTCACAACAGCCTCTTCAGCCACTGCACACTCCCTCTTTGGCTCTCTCTCTCTTCGGCCACCGCACGCTGCTGGGAACTCTGAAGACCGCCTAGTCAATGATCACAAATGTGTTGGAGGTGCTTTCCTGCACTGCTAAGATCAGCTCAATGGAGAGAGATTCTGTAAATTCGCTGGTCAGCTTTATCTTGCAGGAGTCTGTGGCGGGCAGCACCGTGGGCTTGTATAAACACTTCTGAGGCAGAAACTTGCAGGCCTGTCTCATCAGGCCCTGGAGCCACAAGGCGGTTTTCTGCACGTCAAGGTAGGAGTTGCTGCAGAGTGTCTGAAGGAGGATGGGCTCCTGCGTGCTCATCCACAGCTCAGCCTCAGAGTGGTGGACGAAGCAGAGCATGTCCCCCAGGCAGCGCTCCCTTGTGCACGTGCACTTCAGTTCCACACGCAGGCGGCAATTGCGGGAATTGGTCTCTGGCATCTCCCTTTCAGCGTCCCGCTCCAGGTGGAAGGAGTGCCCGGGGGGTGCCTTCAGGGGCACGAGGAAGCAATAGACAAAATCTCCTGCAGCGGCACTCTGGCTTTCTCGGAAGCCGCCCAACCCGACAACAGGCTGCAGCCGTGGCATGAAGCTCTCCCAAGAGAAGACTTGGCAGGTGACGAGAAGCTCGTTCACCAGCTTTTCCAACGTTGTGCATATTCTTTCTTTGTCCAGAACTGGCCACGACGTACACACGTCCAGAAAACCGTCCATGAGTGATGGGTCTTCTTCCTCCTCCTCCTCCCCTTCCTCCTCCGCAAGGCTGCCATGCCTGCTGCTGCTTCCTGGCTCAGAGGACCTCTTTCTAAACCACCAGCTGCTGAAGCTGAGGAGCAGGACCAGGCCTCCAGCAATGGTCCAGAACCGCCACTGCCGCAAGGCAGCAAAGAGCAGGGCTCCGGAGGCAAAACCGCCTTGCTCCTGGCTGCTCTGCTCCATCTCCCGGAGCAGCCGATCTATCTCCTGGCTCAGGTGCTCCTCATACTGGTGCATGTGCTTGTGTGTGGCCTCATCCAGCTCATCACCGGCCCTCTGCAGCAGCAGGAAGATGCACTGCACAAGCAGGAGGAGGCGCACAAGAGAAGCCATGGCCTGCAGTAGAAGAGCGAGAAGAGGTTGAGTGGGGATGCAAGGAAGGGAGCTGGCGGCAGGGGAGTGGAGACAGGAGCCGCAGGGAGCTGGGAGGCAGTGAGGCCTGCGCCCGCCTTGGCCCTGGAGGCCCCGTGCCCAGAATAATGCGCTCCTGTGAGTGACCGGGCCCTCACTGCGGAGGGTGAGAAATCCCTGCCCCAGGGTCCCACCCTTCTGCCCCGGCCCTCGCCCAGCCCAGCCTCCCCCCATGTGTGTACTCACTTCGGTCCCAGGTGGTACTGGGGTAGCGCTGCCTGCTGGCGCCCTTATATACCCGTCCCCAATGTGACGCAGCCACCCACCCCCCATTGTGATGTCACAGGCGCCATGGCGCATCACAGGGTATATAAGGGCGCCAGCAGGCAGTGCTGCCCCAGTACGGCCTGGGACCGAGGTGAGTGCGCATGCGGGGGGAGGCTGGGCTGGGCTGGGCGAGGGCCGGGGCAGAAAAGCGAGACCTGGGGGCAGGAGTAAGAACCTAATTAATTTCTAGAGATTGATGAAATGGATAATGAAGGCAGGCCCTCGGGGGCAGGGCGTTCTCCCCCTGCTGCGAGAGCCAGGTCACTCGCGGGACCGCCTCGGGCAGGGCACGGGGCCGCCAGGGCTGGGGCTGGGCACGGGCATCGGTGCCCTGGGCCCTGGCCTGCCTGCCCCCAGCTCCCTGCGGCTCCCATCCCACTCACCCCAGCGCCACCTCCCTCCTTCCTTCCCTCACTCCCTGCCAGCACCACTGAACTCCTGCTCTCCCTCCTCCTGCAGCTGATGGCTTTCATGATGTTCCTCGCTCTTGTGCCAAGCATCGTCCTGCAGCCGCGGATGGTTGGCAATGAGTCAGATGAGGCTACGTGCAAGGACTTACAGCAGCGTGAGGAGCACCTGAGCCAGGACATGGATCAGCTGCTCCGGGAGATGGAGCAGAGCAGCCAGGAACAGGGAGGTTTTGGCTGCGGAGCCCTGCTCTTTGCTGCCTTGCGGCAGTGGCAGTTCTGGGCCGTTGCTGGAGGCCTGGTCCTGCTCCTCAGCTTCAGCTGCTGGTGGTTCAGAAAGAGGACCTCTGAGCCAGGAAGCAGCAGCAGGCATGGCAGCCCGGAGGAGGTGGAAGGCACGATTCTGAAGGGGTATATATCGTGGGCGGTGCCTTACAATTCAGAAGCCTGGATGATGGTGGAAGAGCTGGTTAACAACCTTCTCTTTGCCTGCCACCTGCTCTCCAGCCACCAGTTCGGGCCTCAGCTGCAGTCGGCTGTGGGGGACGATTGCTACCAAGAACGCCAGAGTGCTCTTGGAGGAGACTTTGTCTTTTCCTTCCTTGTGCCCCTGAAGGCACCCCCCGGGCACTCCTTCCACCTTGAGCGGGACACCGAAGGGGAGATGCCCGTGAGGAAGTCCCGCCTGCGTGTCGACCTGGAGTGCACGTGCATGACGGATGTCTGGCTGGGGGACATGCTCTGCTTTCTCCACCACTCTGAGTCTGTGCTGCAGATGAACAGGCAGGAGCCCAGCCTCCTACAAACACTCTGCACCAACTCCTACCTCGATGTGCAAAAAACCACCTTCTGGCTCCAGGACCTGATGAGAGAGGCCTGCAAAGTTATGCCTCAGACAGCCGTACACAAACTAACGGTGCTGCCCACCACCCGCTTTTGCAGGCTCAAAGTGACCTACGCCTGCAGAAGATCTGTCTGCATTGAGCTGATATTGGCAGCTCAGGAAGACAACTCGAATGCATTTGAGCCCCTTGAATAGGTGGTGTTCAGAGTTCACGGCAGCATGGGCTGGCCAAAGAGAGAGAGAGAGCCAAAGAGGGAGTGTGCAGTGGCTGAAGAGGAGGCTTGCAAGGAGGCTTGTGACAGAGACTGCGTCACCACCTGGTCACCGGCCGCCCACCCTTTTTGAGAGACTCCTTTCCCTCTGGGTTCTCTGCCCTGCCTTGCGGATACCAATAAACATTTGTCTTCCAGCGACTGTCTCTGCAACGTTTTTCCATGGCTGCAATTCCATCAGATTATCCTGCTGCACAATGGCTTCCAGCTCCTCCTGTTTGTTGCCCGTGGTGCGTGCACTGGTGTAGATGCACTTTGCTTTGGCTGCGCATCCCACCGCCTTTTTGTGGGGAGAAGCCCTAGTTCCGAGGTGACCGTTACCAGGTGCATCCATGCTTTCTAGTGTATCGCCAACCCTCGTGCCTTTGCTGCTGCATGGATCCCTATCCCCTACCTCCATGGAGATTGCCACGGTGCTGTGCACATTAGTGAAGAGACATTTCAAATGTGCTCCAGTGTACTCAGCCTGTGGTGGAGCAGTGTGAAGGACCTTACTAGCACACCGTCCCTCCAACATTGACATGCTGCCCCATGGCTTATCACTAGCAGGCCTGAGCTTATCACTTTCCTCCTTCAAATCTAGTTGACAGCTCTTTCAATGAGCCCCGCTGACTCCTGTGCAAAGACCCTTTTGCCGCTTTGAGAAAGGTGTACCCCGTCTATCGCTAGCAGGCCTGTTGTCCTGTAGACCAACCCATGCTCAAAACCCCCCAAATTCTGCCAGTGACACTAGTCATGGAGCCAGGCACGGATCTGCTGAATCTTTCTGTTTCTTCCCTCATCATTGCCTGCAGCTCGAAGGATAGAGGGAAATGCACTTGTGCTGCTGATCCCTGAAGCAGTGGTCCCAAGGCCCTGAAGTCCCTCTTCATCGCCCTTGGACTTGTTATCGCAACCTCCTCGCTGCCTACCAGAAAAAGCACTAAAAGATAATATCAGGGCCGTACCAGGGCAAGAAGTTCTCTTGTCTCATCTCTGAGACAAGGCCCCAGGCCCCAGGGAGGCAGCAGTCTTCCCTCAGAAGAGCATCCGCTCAGCATACGGGCCATCCTGTTGCCCTCAGAAGAGAGTCTCCTGTGACAATCCCCTGTCTTTTTTTCTTAATGGAAGTGGGTTTGACCCAGGGCCGAGGCTGACAGCCTTGTTGATATGCTTAGCTCGACTGGGGAGTGGGTTTGGAGCAGGGGTGGGGTGGTGGGATTTGCTTGGGGAAGTTCCTGCCCCTGGTGCCATCCAGGTCTCAGCAGCCCCTGTGGCGAGTTGCAGTCTCCCAGGTGTCTCTGGGCTCCTTGGAGGTTCCCCCGGTTTGGGAAAGCCCCGTGTGCACCGCACTGGAGCTCTCTGCTACGGATCGTGCAGGCAGGGCCAGGGCCTGCCTCAGCGGCTGAGCGCTCGTGTCGGTTGAAGCTCTCCGCCGCTACTGCCAGCCCCGGCCATTTTTCCTCAGCCGCTGCCGTGTGGGCCGCAGACTCCCAGCGGGTCTCTCCGCTCCCCTGAGGTCTCGGCGCTTTGGGAACCCCCCTCCGTGCACCACGACCCTCTGCTCTGCCAGGGATCCTGCTGGCGGCGCAGCTTCCTGCACCCCAAAAGGGACAGATTGTCCCCCTCCCCACTGTGTCTCTTTGACTGAGGGGATTTCTCTTCAAGCAGGTACAAGTGAGGAGCAGCAGGTATCGCTGCTGGGGAAACTGGTAGAGGGGGATGGACTAAGAACCTAATTCATTTCTAGAGACTGATGAAAAGAAAAATGAAGGCAGGCCCCCGGGACAGAGTGTTCTCCCCCTGAAGAAGGGAGCTGGGGGCAGGCAGGCCAGGGCCCGAGGCAGCTGGGAGGCAGCGAGGCCTGCGCCCAGCCCTGGCCCTGGTGGCCCCGTGTTCCGCCCAAGGCGGTCCCAGGAGTGACCGGGCTCTTGCTGCAGGGGGAGAACGCCCTGCCCCAGGGGCCTGCCTTCACTATCCATTTCATCAATCTCTAGAAGTGAATTAAGGTCTTAATCCGTCCCCCTCTACTAGTTTTGCCAGCAGTGATATCTGCTGCTCGTCACTTGTACCTGCTTGAAGAGAAGTCCTCTCAGGCAAAAACAGGCAGTGCGGAAGGGAGTTGCACGATCTGTCTCTCTGATTCTTTGTCCACCTCGTGCTGCTGGTAACTCTGAGTACCACCTAATCAGGGTTCTCAAGCGTGTTGGAGCTGCCTTCCTGCACCGCCAAGATCAGAACTATGGAGGGACAGCTTCTGAAGGAATTGGTCAGCTTGAGCTTGCAGTACTGTGCTGCGGGCAGTCCTGTCAGCTTGTATGCACCCGCCTGTGGCCACCAATTGCAGGAGCACCTGGAGCCAGGAGGTAGATTTCTGCATGTCAAGATACGAGTTGCTGCAGAGAGTTTGTAGGAGGCTAGGCTCCCGCTGTAACCGCAGGTCATCCTTGGAGTGGTGGAGGAAGCAGAGCATGTCCCCTAGGCAGCGCTCCCTTGTGCACGTGCACTCCAGGTCCACAGGCAGGGGGGAGTTCCTCTCCAGCATCTCGCCTTCAGTGCCCGGCTCAAGGTGGAAGGAGTGCCCGTGGGGTGCCTTCAGGGGCACAAGCAGGCGGCAGACAAAGTCTTCTGCAACGGTGCTCTGGCTTTCTCGGAAGCTGCCCAGCCCGACAACAGGCTGCAGCCGTGGCAAGAACTGATGCCTGGAGAGCATTTGGCAGGTGAGGAGAAGCTCGTTCACCAGCTCTTCCACCGTCTTGCATATTCCTTACCTGTTCAGAAGCAGCCATGACATAGAGACATCCAGAAATTCGTCCATGTGTAATGCGTCTTCCTCCTCCTCCTCCTCGTCTTCGGCTTGTTCTGAAAGGCTTCTGGAGCCACCATGCCTGCCGCGGCCTCCTGGCTCACAGGTCCTTTTCCTGAACCAGCAGCTGAGGCTGAGGAACAGGCCCAGGCCTCCAGAAACGACCCAGAAGTGCCACTGCTGCAAGGCAGCGAAGAGCGGGGCTCCCCGGGCAAAGCTGCCCTCCTCCTGTCTCCTCTACTGCAACTCACGGAGGAGTGAATCCATCTTCTGGGTCAGGTGCTCCTCATGCTGCTGCATGTCCTTGCATGTGGCCTCATCCAGCTCGTTACCGACCATCGTCAGGCGCAGGAAGATGCTCTGCAGAAGCAGGACGAGGAGCGCTAGAGCAGCCCCGGCCTGCAGTAGAAGAGTGAGAAGGGGTTGAGTGGGGCTGGGCTCCTGCTCTAACCAAAGCTCATCCTCAGGAGTGGTGGAGGAAGCAGAGCATGTCCCCTAGGCAGCAGTCCCTTGTGCAGGTACTCTCCAGGTCCACATGCAGGACGCAGTTCCCCTGCAGCATCTGCCCTTCGGTGCCCAGGTATCCCCTTCGGTGCCGTGGCATCAGGTCCGGCAACTCCTAGAGAAGCTGAAGGTGCACAAGTCCATGTCCATTGTATAAAAAGCAAACTCTTTACCAATACTTCTCAAAAAGTGGTACAAAAATACAGTATAAAAACACAGCCTTCAGTATAAGACTCACAGTTACAGCAGCAGTTCCTAGAACATAAAATCCAAGACAAGCTACTGCGTGAATTGGTAAGAAAGTGAGGTACGGTCCAGCCGAGCAAGGGGATCGCCCACGGGGTGCTGTTAACCCTGATGAGATACAACCATGGGTCCTGAAGGAACTGGCGGCTGAAGTTGCTAGGCCACTAGCCATCATATCTGAGAGGTCCTGGCAGTTTGATGAGGTTCCCGCAGATTGGAAAAGGGGGAACATAACCCCCATCTTTAAAAAAGGAACCAAAGACAACGCAGGGACCTACAGACCAGTCCGCCTTACCTCTGCGCCAGGTAAAATCATGGAACAGATTCTCCCGGTAGCTGTACTAAGGCACATAAAAAATAGTCAAGTGGTTGGTGACAGCCAGCATGGCTTCACTAGGGGCAAGTCGTGCCTGACTAATTTAGTGGCCTTCTATGACAAAGCTACTGCGCTGGTTGACACGGGAAAAGCAACGGATGTCATTTGCCTGGACTTGTGCAAGGCGTTTGACACTGTCCCACATGACATCCTTGTCTCCAAAATGGAGAGACACGGATCTGACAGAGGGACCACTCAGTGGATAAAGAACTAACTGGATGGTCGCACTCAAGGAGTTGTGGTCAATGGCTCAAAGTCCACAGGGAGACCAGTGACAAGTGGTGTTCCTCAGGGGCCTGCACTGGGGCCGGTGCTGTTCAACATCTTTGTCAGCGACATGGACGACGGCATTGAGTGCACCCTCGGTAAGTCTGCCGCCGACACCAAGCTGTGTGGTGCCGTGGACTCACTTGAGGGAAGAGATGCCATCCAGAGGGACCTTGATAGGCTTGAGAAATGAGCCAGTGCAAACTGCGTGAGCTTCAACAAGTCAAAATGCAAGGTCCTTCACCCGGGTCGGGCCAATCCTAGGCACAAATACAAACTGGGCACAGAGTGGGTTGACAGTAGCCCTGAGGAGAAGGATTTGGGGTGTTGAAAGACGAGAAGCTCAACATGAGCCAGCAGTGCACTCATGCAGCCCAGAAGGCCAACCGCATCCTGGGATGTATTAAGAGAAACGTAGCCAGCAGGTCGGGAGAGGTGATTCTCCCCCTTTACTTTGCTCTTGTGAGACCCCACCTCGGACACTGCGTCCAGTTCTGGTGTCCCCACCATAAGAGGCACATAGAACTGTAAGAGCGTGTTCAGAGAAGGGCCACAAAGATGATCCAGGGGCTGGAGCACCTCTGCTATGAGGACAGGCTGAGGGAGCTGGGATTGTTCAGTCTTGAAAAGAGAAGACTTCAGGGGGACCTAACAGCTGCCTTCCGATACCTGAAGGGATCCTACAGGAAGGCTGAGGAGGGACTTTTTACAGGAGTGTCGACTGATAGGACAAGGGGAAATGGGTTTAAGTTGAAGGAGAATAGATTTAGATTAGATCTTAGGAAGAAATTCTTCAGTACGAGGGTGGCAAGACTTTGGAATAAATTGCCCAGGGAGCTTGTGGCTGCCCCCTCCCTGGAGGTGTTCAAGGCCAAGTTGGACAGGGCCTTGAGTAGCCTGATCTAGTTGAGAGGCGTCCCTGCCCATGACAGGGAGGTTGGATTAGATGACCTTTAAGGTCCCTTCCAGCCTAGGCCATTCTATGATTCTATGAGTCTAGGTGGGGGATAGGGGTCCATGCAGCAGCAAAGGCACGAGGGCCGGCGATACACTAGAAAGCATGGATGCACCTGGGAACGGTCACCTCGGAACTAGGGCTTCTCCCCACAAAAAGGCGGTGGGATGCGCAGCCAAAGCAAAGTGCATCTACACCAGTGCACGCACCACGGGCAACAAACAGGAGGAGCTGGAAGCCATTGTGCAGCAGGATAATCTGATGGAATTGCAGCCATGGAAAAACGTTGCACAGATAGTCACTGGAAGACAAACGTTTATTGGTATCCGTAAGGCAGGGCAGAGAACCCAGAGGGAAAGGAGTCTCTCAAAAAGGGTGGGCGGCCGGTGACCAGGTGGCGACGCAGTCTCTGTCACAAGCCTCCTTGCAACGGCCTCTTCAGCCACTGCATACTCCCTCTTTGGCTCTCTCTCTCTCTTTGGCCAGCCCATGCTGCCGTGAACTCTGAACACCACCTATTCAAGGGGCTCAAATGCATTCGAGTTGTCTTCCTGAGCTGCCAATATCAGCTCAATGTAGACAGATCTTCTGTAGGCGTAGGTCAGCTTGAGCCTGCAAAAGCGGGTGGTGGGCAGCACCGTTAGTTTGTGTACGGCTGTCTGAGGCATAACCTTGCAGGCCTCTCTCATCAGGTCCTGGAGCCAGAAGGTGGTTTTTTGCACATCGAGGTAGGAGTTGGTGCAGAGTGTTTGTAGGAGGCTGGGCTCCTGCCTGTTCATCTGCAGCACAGACTCAGAGTGGTGGAGAAAGCAGAGCATGTCCCCCAGCCAGACATCTGTCATGCACGTGCACTCCAGGTCGACACGCAGGCGGGACTTCCTCACGGGCATCTCCCCTTCGGTGCCCCGCTCAAGGTGGAAGGAGTGCCCGGGGGGTGCCTTCAGGGGCACAAGGAAAGAAAAGACAAAGTCTCCTCCAAGAGCACTCTGGCGTTCTCGGTAGCAATCGTCCCCCACAGCCGACTGCAGCTGAGGCCCGAACTGGTGGCTGGAGAGCAGGTGGCAGGCAAAGAGAAGGTTGTTAACCAGCTCTTCCACCATCATCCAGGCTTCTGAATTGTAAGGCACCGCCCACGATATATACCCCTTCAGAATCGTGCCTTCCACCTCCTCTGGGCTGCCATGCCTGCTGCTGCTTCCTGGCTCAGAGGTCCTCTTTCTGAACCACCAGCAGCTGAAGCTGAGGAGCAGGACCAGGCCTCCAGCAACGGCCCAGAACTGCCACTGCCGCAAGGCAGCAAAGAGCAGGGCTCCGCAGCCAAAACCTCCCTGTTCCTGGCTGCTCTGCTCCATCTCCCGGAGCAGCTGATCCATGTCCTGGCTCAGGTGCTCCTCACGCTGCTGTAAGTGCTTGCACGTAGCCTCATCTGACTCACTGCCAACCATCCGCGGCTGCAGGACGATGCTTGGCACGAGAGCGAGGAACATCATGAAAGCCATCGGCTGCAGGAGGAGGCAGAGCAAGGGTTCAGTGGTGCTGGCAGGGAGTGAGGGAGGGATGGAGGGAGGTGGCGCTGGGGTGAGTGGGGTGGGAACCGCAGGGAGCTGGGGGCAGGCAGGCCAGGGCCCGATGCAGCTGGGAGGCAGCAAGGCCTGCGCCCGCCTTGGCCCTGACAGCTCCGTGCCCGGAATAATGCGCTCCTGTGAGTGACCACGCCCTCACTGCGGAGGGTGAGAAATCCCTGCCCCAGGGTCCCACCCTTCTGCCCCGGCCCTCGCCCAGCCCAGCCTCCCCCCATGTGTGTACTCACTTTGGTCCCAGGCCGTACTGGGGCAGCGTTGCCTGCTGGCGCCCTTATATACCCGTCCCCATTGTGACGCAGCCACCCACCCCCATTGTGACGTCAGAGACGCCATGGCGCATCACAGGCATGCCCTCTCCTCTCCTCTCCTCTCCTCTCCTCTCCTCTCCTCTCCTCTCCTCTCCTCTCCTCTCCTCTCCTCTCCTCTCCTCTCCTCTCCTCTCCTCTCCTCTCCTCTCCTCTCCTCTCCTCTCCTCTCCTCTCCTCTCCTCTCCTCTCCTCTCCCCTCTCCTCGCCCTGCACTCTCCGACCAGAAGCCTGAGGAAATCACATGAACAGTAAAGGTGGTGTGTCTGTAATGGAGAGATGAGTAGGATAATAAAACCAACATATGCTCAGTTCCGTCCCCTCCTCTAGCAAAATGCATACATGAGTGACGCTATCTCCACTGCATGCTGCTCAGGGAGGACATGATGGGAACTCTGCAATTCTTGCTGCATCTAAGTTCTGCAGGTGATGGCCTCCAGCTCACACCGGGTAATTGTGCTGGGGACCTAATGCCGACTCTCCTCTCTGGGTTTATGGCATTTGATCCCTCGGAACATGACCACGTCATGGAATTCCTTTCATTATGCATTTTTTCGGGCTCCTCTAAAAATGAGTTTGGCTCTTACTCCACCTCCCTACACTAGTTTCCCCAGCAGCTATACCTGCTGCTCCTCACTTGTACCTGCTTGAAGAGAAATCCCCTCAGTCAAAGAGATGCAGTGGGGAGGGGGACAATCTGTCCCTTTTTGGGTGCAGGAAGCTGCGCCGCCAGCAGGATTCCTGGCAGAGCAGAGGGTCGTGGTGCACGGAGGGGGGTCCCGAAGCGCCGAGACCTCAGGGGAGCGGAGAGACCCGCTGGGAGTCCACGGCCCACACGGCAGCGGCTGAGGAGAAATGGCCGGGGCTGGCAGTAGCGGCGGGAAGCTTCAACCGACACGAGCGCTCAGCCGCTGAGGCAGGCGGTGGCCCTGCCTGCACGATCCGTAGCAGAGAGCTCCAGTGCGGTGCACACGGGGCTTTCCCAAACCGGGGGAACCTCCAAGGAGCCCAGAGACACCCGGGACACGGCAACTCGCCACAGCGGCTGCTGCGACCTGGATGGCGCCAGGGGCAGGAACTTCTCCAAGCAATCCCCAGCCCCCTTCTCCAAAACCAAGCCAGTCCTTGTGTTGCCCGTAAACAAAGACACAAACCAACAGAGTGTCAGTTTATGCGGTGCTTTATTCAGGGCCCGGGAACCTGAGGACTAGCGTCCAAAGTCAGGATTCCGAAGACCCTCATTTTCTGTTTAATTTTTATACCTTTTACAACTTGGCTTACATACAGAATTCTACCTCATACAGAAACAATTGATAATTATCCCCAAACTTATAAATTTTCATGCTTGTCTAACCTAAGGATAATGGTTAACTAATTCCCATCACCAGAACCCCTTTGTTTATATAATACACCTTTCTTATTCCTAAGCAACTGTTCCCTAAGCAACTGTTCGTTACTTCTGCTAGTTCTGTTTGTCCTATATGCCCTACCGATTCCTTTGATTATTGTTCCTTCTTCTTCGGCACACTCCTTCTTGCTTCCCAGGACTTGTTATTCTCATAAGGCCTACCTGGCCAGTCAAAGCCTTAACCTAACTACTTCTACAATTTTAATTCTACTTTATTTGCAACAAGTCCCCCCTTTTGAGCATTCTTCGATTATCTTCGCAAGGATGCTCAACCATTTAGGTTGTCGTCTCTTGGTAAGCGGGTGGGTTGTCTGGATGGGGTTGCAGGTGGTTCTGTGGGAATATCACTTCCCTGCGTGTCATCGCCTTCATGACTCTCCGAGTATGTTGTCCTTCTCTTATGATCATTCCTAAAAGACACTTATACGTAATCAAGGCAACAATAATTACAACAATCATGATTCCATATTGTACAATAGATGATATCCAACCAGAAACTCGAATTCCCAGGGAGCTGAATATTTCTCCTATCCAATTGTGTTCTGCTTCCTTCTGAATTTCATGGACTTTCCCTTCGATTTGTTCCAATTGGCTAATGTCCTTTTCAATTTCTTGAGTAACGTTTGGGATGTGCACACAACAATGATCAATTCTACCATGCAGGTACCCACAAACTCCATGTTCCTTTAATAACATCAGGTCCAAGGCCATTCAATTTTGTATTGTCATTCTAGTGGTGGCTTGTAGTTGTAGATTCAAATCCCTAAATCCCTTCTTAGTTACTGCTGCAAGCCTTTCAGTTTGTCCCAATAATTTAAACAACATTTCCCGATTCCGATATGTTGATACCTGTGCAAATATAGATTCTAATACCCACCCAAACTTAACTCCTGAAGATGGTTCGTGCCACTCATCATTTCCTAATCCTATGTCGTCGATATCATCACCAATATCCCGTTTTTGCCTTCCCTGCATTTCCTTTGTGGTGAGTTTTGAATATTTCCAGAATGGACAAAGTGTTGGGACTCCCAAGGTAATCTGAGTAGCTGGCCCATCGACAGCCATATGTGTGGTCCAATGTCCATGTCCCATTACCCATACCAGATTTCCTGGACTCCTTACTGTGGCTGTTTTGCAATCAACTTGCTTTAAACTTTCTCTGATGGAATGATTATAACCTCTACACTCACAACCCAATTGCAGTAGCATTCGAACTGGCATTAAACCAATATATTCATCAGGAGTGTCACAAGTGTAAATTTGTGTACAATTCCAATCCCCTATTAGCTGTGTCTCTTTTCTCCATTCACTACTTTCCTTATACATCTGTGAATAAGTTTGATTCTTCTTTCCCTTCCAATGTATACACCATTGTACTGGTCCAATATAACTGTAGGTTTCTAATAAACTAGGTCCTCAAATTGTCTGCCACTCCTCCATTGTTCTAGAACCTGTTACATTTTGACAAACTTGTTCTTGTTTCTTCCATTTTTGTCTAATTTTTATTTTATTACACGGGTTGAGAGCACTAGTCGATACCAAACACTTCCCATTATAATCAGCAACCTCTATTCGACTACTATATCCTGGCATTTGACACAACTCCTTATCTAGTTGACAAAATTCTCTCCATTCATTTACTGGGGTAGTAATAAACTTACAATTCCACGTGACGTTCCTCAACGCCTCAGGCATTTTAGGGACAGGTATTATTCCCCAAGGTATTGGATCACCCGCTGCATGTGGCATAGGTAAACATGCTGTAATGGTTGTTGCATTCTGAATTTGTCCAAAATCTCTAATTAGTCCTACTATTAAATTTTCTTGACTCCCAGCTTTAGCTAGTTTACCATCTTCGATAACCTGTCGAACCATTCTTTTCTTCTTTATATACACCGTCGCCATTCCATTAACCCACTAATCATCCCGGGCTATCCAGCACCAATATCGTCCAATATCAATTTCCCTGCTCACCTTTTTAATGATCAAGACTATCAATTGGAACCTATTTTCAATTCGGTATTTTCCTCCTGTTTCTAAATTCTTTCCCTTGTACCACCACCCGTAATCCGAATAACTTAAATTTCGTACAAGACAATTTAGAATCATGTCTTTTCCTTCCACTGCCGGATATACTCCATGTTCTGGCCTTATTCCCTGATGCTGATGGGGTACCGACTCTATGTTTCTGATCCCATAGTTTCCGCTAGCTCCACAAATAACAATGCACAAATATTTCCCTTCTGTCCTCCCAACCCTGGGATTTGTTACGTTTAACCATCCTTTACCTCTCAACTTATTTGACCTCCAGCTTACCCCTGCTGTTTGTGGGTCCCACATTTGCTGACTGGCATTGAACTTCCACCACTTCACTTGGACCTTTTGACTGCACTGTGTTCCAAATTTAAAGGTACAATTTATTTTCAACGGGGGGCCATCCCACATTTCCACCCTCTTGTTTGCTGGGATTATCTGAATTGCATCCCTAGTCTCCTCTTTCTGTGAAGTGTTAGTAACGTATAGATTCATATCCCCATAATCAACACTATACCGTATCCAGATCACACAGGTGTATTTTCCTTCATTGTCTTTTGACACTTTGGGTATCTGCAGGGTAGTTCTCCCTTCCTGACGTGTCACATCCCAGATGGTTTCGATTCCTTTTGTGATTAATTCATCTCCCGTGATCCACCTCCATCTCGCATTAATTTCCTCAAATCCAGCTCCCTGGTCATCAGTAAAGAAACAAGTCAAGTTAACATCAGTAGTTTCAGGTACTAACAGATACGGTTCAGATACATCAACTTTTACATAAGTTTTCACCAATGCCAAGAGATGAAAGAGAACCATTACTCCTAATTTTTGCTTCTGAATACCATCCGTGTAGGAGATAAAGGTTCTACCGACCATTGCGTAGGAACTTTCTTGACTCTGGTGTAATGAATCCAGTTGTCTATCCCGCCGACCTTGACAGCCGTATAGGTGGTCATGATCACCTGGTGAGGACCGTCCCATGTTTCTTTCAGGGGTTCCACTGACCAGTTCCTTACATAAACTTGGTCTCCCGGAAGTATGTCGTGGACTGGATTATCCAGTGATAGAGGTCGATTCCACTGTAGTGCTCCTCTAATAGCTGTAAGAGTCTTATTTAGAGATAACACATAATTTAGTATCATCTGGTCTCCTACCAGATGGGGGTCTCCCTTATAAGTAGCTGCATGGTAGGGTTTGCCGTATAGGATCTCATACGGACTTACTCCTAACCTTTCCCTTGGTTTAATTCTAATTCTTAGTAGAGCTAACGGCAATGCCTGCGGCCACTGAATTTTTGCCTCTTGGCAGATTTTCTTAATTTGACCCTTTAGAGTCTGATTCATCCTTTCCACTTGCCCGCTTGATTGTGGTCTCCAAGGAGTATGCAAATTCCAGGTTATCCCTAATACTACTGAAACTTGTTGGACAATTCCTGCTGTAAAATGTGGGCCCCTATCTGATGATATCCCTAACGGAACCCCGAATCTGGGGATGATCTCTTTCAGAAGTGTTTTCACCACCTCTTTAGCTTGATTAGTTCTACAAGGGAAGGCCTCAGGCCATCCTGAAAACGTACACACGTACACCAGAAGATATTTATACATTTGGGCTTTTGGTAGCTCAGAAAAATCAATCTGCCAGTAATCTCCCGGTTGAGGCCCTACTTGCAGCTTGCCCATCTGAATCTGTTTCCTAATTACTGGATTGTTTTTAATACATACCGGACACATAGCATTTATTCTCTTTGCTAATGTTAACATCTGGTTTGAGAATATGTCATTTTTCAGGAATTTCACCATTGCTTCTGCACCCCAATGACATTTGTTGTGTTCTGATTCTAGTATTGCTTTCATAATTCTTACCGGCAATATTACTTGTCCCACCGGAGTTACATACCAGCCTTTGATGTTCTTCCTTGCCTGTAACATTTGAGCCAGTTTTTTCATCTTCCGGTGAGTAGTGTGGTTTCTCATCCATATATGCAGCAGCCGGTTGATCTCGAACTGGTATTAGTGCCATCTGAGTCCATACCTCTCTTGCCACTTGTCTGGCAACCTGATCAGCTCACCAATTCCCTTGAAATTCTTTTCCTGCATCATTTTGATGTCCTTTAACATGCATTACTGCCACTGCTAATGGTTTGTAGATAACTTCCAACAGTAAACTAACTTCAGTTTTGTGTTTAACCGTCGATCCTTGCGAATTGAGGAGCCCCCTCTCTTTCCACAGAGCCCCATGCACATGCACTACTCCAAAAACATATTTAGAATCTGTCCAAATATTGACTTTCTTTCCTTGGCTCAGGATTAGGGCTCTTATTAGAGCCCAGATCTCGGCCTTTTGTGCCGATGTGCCTGGGGGTAGCGCTTTTGCTTCTACTATTTGCTGTAATGTGACTACTGCATATCCCGCATACCTGGTACCATTTTCCACGAAGCTGGATCCATCCGTAAACAGCTCCCAGTCCGGATCTGGTAGGGGTACGTCCTTCAAGTCCTTCCGGCTGGCATACACCTGCTCAATCACTTCCATGCAATCATGTTCTAATTCTCCTTCTTCCTGTGTGGACCTTAAAAACTCCGCTGGGTTGAGATGGTTAGTTACTTTCAATTCCACATCATCCTGTTCCCTTAACTGGGTCTGGTATTGGAGCATTCTGCTTGATGAGAGCCAATGCCCCCCTTTTTGTTCCAATACTGCTATAACCATGTGGGGCACAAAGACTGTTATGTGTCTTCCCAACGTTAGCTTACGGGCTTCCTGAATCAAGAGTACTGTGGCCGCCACTGCCCTCAAACATCCCGGCCATCCTCCGCTTACCGTATCCAACTGTTTGGAGAAATATCCCACAGGCCTCTTCCAGGATCCCAGCTTTTGGGTAAGCACACCCAGGGCCAGTCTCTGTCTTTCATTCACATATAGTTGAAAGTCCTTATTCAAATCCGGCAAACCCAAAGCAGGTGCCTCCTTGAGTGCCTTTTTCAATTCCTGGAATGCCTTTTCTTGCACCTTTCCCCATCTAAATACAGACTCTTTTGTTGCTTCATAAAGTGGTCTGGCCATCAATCCAAAGTTTGGAATCCACAAGCGACACCAACCGACCATTCCTAGAAAGGATCTTAATTCTTGGTGATTGCGGGGCACGGGGATTGCGCATATTGCTTGGACGCGATTGACTCCCAATCGGTGAACCCCTTGCGAAATTTCACACCCCAAATAGATGACCTTTTGTTTTACTAACTGTGCTTTTTCTTTGGATACCCGGTATCCAGCCTGTCCCAACATATTCAATAATTCAATAGTCAATTGTTGGCAGAGATTTCGATTCGTAGCACCCAGGAAAATATCATCTACATACTGCAACACAACATAGGAAAAAAGTGAGTCCTTTACCTGGGTGGTTTTCCATTCTTCGAGCTCCTTGGCCAGCTGATTTCCGAAAATTGTAGGTGAGTTCTTAAATCCTTGAGGTAACCTGGTCCAGGTGAGTTGGCGCTTACGTCCAGTTTCCGGATTTTCCATTCAAATGCAAAAATACTTCTGCTCTCAGGTGCCAGAGGGATGCAGAAGAAAGCATCTTTCAAATCAATTACTGTAAACCACTGAAATTTCTCAGACACAGATGTTAACAAAGTATATGGATTGGCTACTACTGGGTGTATATCTTTGGTGATGGAATTTACTGCTCGTAAGTCCTGTACTAGTCTGTATTTACCGTATTTACTGCTGCCTTCGATTTCCCTGGCGCTCCTGTTTCCCACACCCATGGTACTACAGCCTGCTCAATCCCTGGTGGTATTTCCTCCTTCTCCACCTCCCTAACCATAAAGATTTTCGCTAAATTTTCCTCCGGTATTTCTAATTTTACTCTTCCTTTTTCAAATATGATTTGTGCTTGTAATGCTGAGAGTAAATCTCTTCCCAGTAGACACTCTGGACTGCTTGGCATATATAAAAACTGATGGTCAAACTCCTTTCCCCCAAATTTTATATCGAGTGGCCGCAGGAATGTCCTTTCCTCTACTTCCCCAGTTACCCCAACAACAAGCACTGTAGAATCACTCAGAGGTCCCATTTGTTTATTCATTGCCGAAAAACTTGCCCCGGTATCTACCCTAAATTCCATCGGTTCCCCCCCTATTTCCAAAATAACCTTTAAATCCCGGTCTAGTCAGCTCTGATTCTGATAATTTCTCATCATAAAAGCTTGAGCGGCAACTTGTGGTCCTCCTACAAAAGGGTTCATTCCGCTACCAGAATTCATCCCTCCGTCCAAATTCATCCCATTTCCTAATGCATTTCCACCTATGTTACCACCCATTGGTGTTCCCATCCCCAAATTAAGTGGGCACTCCCTTTTCCAGTGTCCCTGGCCCTTACACAGCGCGCATTGATTAGGTCCCAACTTTTCCCGACCTCCCGGGACTTGATTTCCAAAACCCCCAAACCCGAAGTTTCTTCCTCGTTCATTACCTCTTCCTCTCCCCCGGCCCCTTCCTCTATTATTCACTTGAGAAGCCTGTTGCAGGACCGCCAGCATGCTCGCTTGCTGTTTCTTTACCGATTCCTTTTCCCTACTATTATATACTTTCCAGGCCACTTCTAATAATTTCTCCAAGTTCCGTGTATCTTCCCCTTCTAGCTTCTGCAGCTTTTTCCTAATGTCCTCCTGAGATTGTCCCATCAAAATCAATGCCAATTGTAATTTGCCTGACTCAGCTTCCACATCCAAATCCGTATATCTCCGAGCCGTCTCTTTCAGTCTCTCTAAAAAAGCCGATGGTGACTCCCCTTTGTCTTGTCTTACCAAATACAATTTAGACCAATTCAATGTTTTCGGAATCCCTTCGCGTATCCCATCTATCAATAATTCTTGGTACGCTTTCAGTCTACGATACCCCTCCCCAGAGTTGGGATCCCACTCGGGATCTTCTCTGGGCACCAAATCATTAATAATATCACCTTTAATAACCCGCATCCTAACCATTTCTCGCGCACGATCTGTCATAGCCTTAAACACCATCTCCTTTTCAGTGGAATCCATTATGGTATCTAATAACACCTGTAAATCATTCCAATCTGGATTTTGTGCTTTTATCACCATTTTTATTACCCGAGCCACCTTCTCCGGATTTTCTCTATATGCCCCTGCCGATTGCTTCCAAATCATCAGATCACTCGGAGAAAATGGGACCTTTACTAAAATTCTTTCTCCACTTCCCCCCCACAGCCTCCCGTAACGGGACCATCTAATGAGGTTGTAGCAATCTCTTTTTCCGTTCTAACCTCCCTTTACGAGTCCGCTCTGCAAGCGGCGTTCTCGGCTTGTCAGCCAACAATTCTTCAGACTCTGTTTCCTCTTCTGTTAAAACAGGAATAGTGACCTTATGGTCATTCGGTGGTGGTATTTCGGGGGGGGGGACGGCGCGCTTGGGGAAACTAACAAAGACACATCCTCCTCCGGTTCCGAGAACCAGACTTTCCGCTCCTTACAACCAGCACATTCCTTATCTGTTAATCTCAATACCATCATTCCACATTCTTTCTGCCACTCAGGTTTCCCTTTTAAATAATAAAATAAGTCAAGGTACGGCACCTCTTCCCATTTCTCATTTTCCCGTAAGAACTGCATTAAGGGGGTTATAATTTCTGAATTCACTGTACCGTTTCGCGGCCACTGCATTCCTTCTGTTTCATATTCAGGCCATACGTAATTACAATAATCAATTAAATTTCTCTTTCTTAATTCCTTTCCAAAATTACCATCTTTCCAACGTTTCAATAAACAACCAAGAGGAGAATCCTCAGGGATATCGATTTCATTGCACGATAGAACTCTAAACATTTTAAACGGCATTATACTACTCACACACACACACACTCGTACAACTACAATACTATAACCCTTTTACCTTAATACCAACCAACTTGCCTATTCTCGACGCCGCGAGTGGCAAGTGCTGGCTCAGCGCGGCTTTCGCTGCGTCTTACGGCCAGCGCCTAGGCTTCCCAATACCAGAACCTTTGCCCCAACCCTGCGAGATAAGTCCTCGTCTTACGGGCAGGCACCCAACCTTAAAAGAATAAAGCACCTTCGGGCTTACCTTACGGTTGTCCGTCCAGCGCGGAGTCGGGCACGGGTTGATGTCTCCCCAGAAATCACCTGGTGCCGGCTTGGAGTGGATCAGCCCGTGAACCGCTCCTGCCGCCTCCGGAGTCCTGCCGCGGTCGCCAGAAAACTGTTGCCCGTAAACAAAGACACAAACCAACAGAGTGTCAGTTTATGCGGTGCTTTATTCAGGGCCCGGGAACCTGAGGACTAGCGTCCAAAGTCAGGATTCCGAAGACCCTCATTTTCTGTTTAATTTTTATACCTTTTACAACTTGGCTTACATACAGAATTCTACCTCATACAGAAACAATTGATAATTATCCCCAAACTTATAAATTTTCATGCTTGTCTAACCTAAGGATAATGGTTAACTAATTCCCATCACCAGAACCCCTTTGTTTATACAATACACCTTTCTTATTCCTAAGCAACTGTTCCCTAAGCAACTGTTCGTTACTTCTGCTAGTTCTGTTTGTCCTATATGCCCTACCGATTCCTTTGATTATTGTTCCTTCTTCTTCGGCACACTCCTTCTTGCTTCCCAGGACTTGTTATTCTCATAAGGCCTACCTGGCCAGTCAAAGCCTTAACCTAACTACTTCTACAATTTTAATTCTACTTTATTTGCAACACTTGTTCTCATGGGGAACTTCAATTCCCCCGGTATGTGCTGGAAATACAACAGTGCAGAGAGTCTAGGAGGTTTGTGGAGTGTGTGGAAGAAAACTTTCTGACATGGCTGGTGAGTGAGACAAGTAGGGCGGGTGCCTCAATAGACCAGCTCTTTGTTAACAAAGAAGGATTGTGGGTGATGTGGCTGTTGGAGTTTGTCTTGGGCACAGCGATCGTGAAACGATAGAGCTTTTGATTCCTGGAAAAGTAAGGAGGGGGGTTGGCAGAAGTGCTGCCTTGGACTTCCAAAGGGCAGCCTTTGGCCTGCTTAAGGGCCTGGTGGACAGAGTCCCCTGGCAAGCAGTCCTGGTGGGCAAAGGAGTCCAGGAAGGCTGGACATTCTTCAAGAAGGAAAGCTCCAAGTTGCAGGACCTGTCCCTCCCCACGTGGCAGGTGTATTCCCCCTGGTCTGAGACGCCCCCCCTCACAGCAGTTGCCATGCACATTTCCGAGAAACTGCTAGAAGCTTCTGGCTAGGGTGGGTCTAGCCCACCAGCCCAGGTGTACAGCCCAAGAAGCTGGCTGGTAACCAACAGGAGGCCCATGGGACTTTGACTGATCACAGCTCAGACCTGACTGAGCATTAAAACCGGGTCCTGCAGGGGGCATGTGTGAGCAAGTCCCGTTGGAGCAGCAGGTCCTGCAGTCGGGGCAGAGCCTTCCCCTTGGTCTGGGACACCAGCCAGGCTAACTCCTCATGGTTGAGAGTCCTCATCTTTATACGGTTGAGTGTGCGTGCAACCCAAATCATTACTCTAAGCTTGGGTGTTGATCCCAAGGAGAGAGGGGAACCTGTTATCCTTAAAGTATGGACTTCTGGAAGCAGGAAGATAGAAGCCAGCCAGGTAAGAGCTCTGCAAACTGCTCCAGTAGAGATAAAGGTTTTGTGAACTGCCCCCCGCCACCCCCACTACCACACTCCAAACTCCAAACTTGTGTTCACCAATCCCCGCTGCCTAGTGCAGCCAAAAAAAAAAAGTGTCACTGCATTGCTTGGTGACCTTGAGATGAGGCAAATTGTAAGCCGCACCCACTCTCCCTACAACTCGCCCATCTGGCCAGTCCACAACCCTGATGGGCAGTCGTGCCTGACCACTGATTACAGGAAATTAAACAGCAGCGCTTTGCCGTTAACTGCTGCTGTTCCAAGCCTAGCTTCCACAGTGATTGCAATACAAGCTGCTGCTCACTCCTGGATGGCCACCCTCACTATGAAAGACACGCTTCCCAAGGAAGGGAATGGCATGCAGGGAAACCTCCTTGGCCACCTGAGCCTGACACACCACAGAGCAACAGGCAACGGGCAGGGTTGTGCAGAGTGGCCAGCTACTGTCATTGCCCCAGCGCAGGAGCACAGGCAGGCCAGGGAGCCACGATTACAGGATCAGTGGAGCCAGAGCTCACTGCCTCAGCCCTTCTGCCAAATGCTCCCTGACTCTGGGTGCAGTCAGCACCCTAGGCTCCTGTTGCCCGACAAAACGTTGCACAGACAGTCGCTGGAAGAGAAACGTTTATTGGGACCCTTAGGCAGGGGGAGGAGTCTCTCAAAAAGGGTGGGCGGCTGGTGACCAGGTGGTGACGCAGTCTCTGTCACAAGCCTCTTCACAACAGCCTCTTCAGCCACTGCACACTCCCTCTTTGGCTCTCTCTCTCTTCGGCCACCGCACGCTGCTGGGAACTCTGAAGACCGCCTAGTCAATGATCACAAATGTGTTGGAGGTGCTTTCCTGCACTGCTAAGATCAGCTCAATGGAGAGAGATTCTGTAAATTCGCTGGTCAGCTTTATCTTGCAGGAGTCTGTGGCGGGCAGCACCGTGGGCTTGTATAAACACTTCTGAGGCAGAAACTTGCAGGCCTGTCTCATCAGGCCCTGGAGCCACAAGGCGGTTTTCTGCACGTCAAGGTAGGAGTTGCTGCAGAGTGTCTGAAGGAGGATGGGCTCCTGCGTGCTCATCCACAGCTCAGCCTCAGAGTGGTGGACGAAGCAGAGCATGTCCCCCAGGCAGCGCTCCCTTGTGCACGTGCACTTCAGTTCCACACGCAGGCGGCAATTGCGGGAATTGGTCTCTGGCATCTCCCTTTCAGCGTCCCGCTCCAGGTGGAAGGAGTGCCCGGGGGGTGCCTTCAGGGGCACGAGGAAGCAATAGACAAAATCTCCTGCAGCGGCACTCTGGCTTTCTCGGAAGCCGCCCAACCCGACAACAGGCTGCAGCCGTGGCATGAAGCTCTCCCAAGAGAAGACTTGGCAGGTGACGAGAAGCTCGTTCACCAGCTTTTCCAACGTTGTGCATATTCTTTCTTTGTCCAGAACTGGCCACGACGTACACACGTCCAGAAAACCGTCCATGAGTGATGGGTCTTCTTCCTCCTCCTCCTCCCCTTCCTCCTCCGCAAGGCTGCCATGCCTGCTGCTGCTTCCTGGCTCAGAGGACCTCTTTCTAAACCACCAGCTGCTGAAGCTGAGGAGCAGGACCAGGCCTCCAGCAATGGTCCAGAACCGCCACTGCCGCAAGGCAGCAAAGAGCAGGGCTCCGGAGGCAAAACCGCCTTGCTCCTGGCTGCTCTGCTCCATCTCCCGGAGCAGCCGATCTATCTCCTGGCTCAGGTGCTCCTCATACTGGTGCATGTGCTTGTGTGTGGCCTCATCCAGCTCATCACCGGCCCTCTGCAGCAGCAGGAAGATGCACTGCACAAGCAGGAGGAGGCGCACAAGAGAAGCCATGGCCTGCAGTAGAAGAGCGAGAAGAGGTTGAGTGGGGATGCAAGGAAGGGAGCTGGCGGCAGGGGAGTGGAGACAGGAGCCGCAGGGAGCTGGGAGGCAGTGAGGCCTGCGCCCGCCTTGGCCCTGGAGGCCCCGTGCCCAGAATAATGCGCTCCTGTGAGTGACCGGGCCCTCACTGCGGAGGGTGAGAAATCCCTGCCCCAGGGTCCCACCCTTCTGCCCCGGCCCTCGCCCAGCCCAGCCTCCCCCCATGTGTGTACTCACTTCGGTCCCAGGTGGTACTGGGGTAGCGCTGCCTGCTGGCGCCCTTATATACCCGTCCCCAATGTGACGCAGCCACCCACCCCCCATTGTGATGTCACAGGCGCCATGGCGCATCACAGGGTATATAAGGGCGCCAGCAGGCAGTGCTGCCCCAGTACGGCCTGGGACCGAGGTGAGTGCGCATGCGGGGGGAGGCTGGGCTGGGCTGGGCGAGGGCCGGGGCAGAAAAGCGAGACCTGGGGGCAGGAGTAAGAACCTAATTAATTTCTAGAGATTGATGAAATGGATAATGAAGGCAGGCCCTCGGGGGCAGGGCGTTCTCCCCCTGCTGCGAGAGCCAGGTCACTCGCGGGACCGCCTCGGGCAGGGCACGGGGCCGCCAGGGCTGGGGCTGGGCACGGGCATCGGTGCCCTGGGCCCTGGCCTGCCTGCCCACAGCTCCCTGCGGCTCCCATCCCACTCACCCCAGCGCCACCTCCCTCCTTCCTTCCCTCACTCCCTGCCAGCACCACTGAACTCCTGCTCTCCCTCCTCCTGCAGCCGATGGCTTTCATGATGTTCCTCGCTTTCGTGCCAAGCATCATCCTGCAGCCGCGGATGGTTGGCGATGAGTCAGATGAGGCTACGTGCAAGCACTTACAGCAGCGTGAGGAGCACCTGAGCCAGGACATGGATCAGCTGCTCCGGGAGATGGAGCAGAGCAGCCAGGAGAAGGGTGGTTTTGGCTGCGGAGCCCTGCTCGTGGGCGGTGCCTTACAATTCAGAAGCCTGGATGATGGTGGAAGAGCTGGTTAACAACCTTCTCTTTGCCTGCCACCTGCTCTCCAGCCACCAGTTCGGGCCTCAGCTGCAGTCGGCTGTGGGGGACGATTGCTACCGAGAACGCCAGAGTGCTCTTGGAGGAGACTTTGTCTTTTCCTTCCTTGTGCCCCTGAAGGCACCCCCCGGGCACTCCTTCCACCTTGAGCGGGACACCGAAGGGGAGATGCCCGTGAGGAAGTCCCGCCTGCGTGTCGACCTGGAGTGCACGTGCATGACGGATGTCTGGCTGGGGGACATGCTCTGCTTTCTCCACCACTCTGAGTCTGTGCTGCAGATGAACAGGCAGGAGCCCAGCCTCCTACAAACACTCTGCACCAACTCCTACCTCGATGTGCAAAAAACCAGCTTCTGGCTCCAGGACCTGATGAGAGAGGCCTGCAAAGTTATGCCTCAGACAGCCGTACACAAACTAACGGTGCTGCCCACCACCCGCTTTTGCAGGCTCAAAGTGACCTACGCCTGCAGAAGATCTGTCTGCATTGAGCTGATATTGGCAGCTCAGGAAGACAACTCGAATGCATTTGAGCCCCTTGAATAGGTGGTGTTCAGAGTTCACGGCAGCATGGGCTGGCCAAAGAGAGAGAGAGAGCCAAAGAGGGAGTGTGCAGTGGCTGAAGAGGAGGCTTGCAAGGAGGCTTGTGACAGAGACTGCGTCACCACCTGGTCACCGGCCGCCCACCCTTTTTGAGAGACTCCTTTCCCTCTGGGTTCTCTGCCCTGCCTTGCGGATACCAAAAAACATTTGTCTTCCAGCGACTGTCTCTGCAACGTTTTTCCATGGCTGCAATTCCATCAGATTATCCTGCTGCACAATGGCTTCCAGCTCCTCCTGTTTGTTGCCCGTGGTGTGTGCACTGGTGTAGATGCACTTTGCTTTGGCTGCGCATCCCACCGCCTTTTTGTGGGGAGAAGCCCTAGTTCCGAGGTGACCGTTCCCAGGTGCATCCATGCTTTCTAGTGTATCGCCGGCCCTCGTGCCTTTGCTGCTGCATGGACCCCTATCCCCCACCTAGACTCATAGAATCATAGAATGGCCTAGGCTGGAAGGGACCTTAAAGGTCATCTAATCCAACCTCCCTGTCATGGGCAGGGACGCCTCTCAACTAGATCAGGCTACTCAAGGCCCTGTCCAACTTGGCCTTGAACACCTCCAGGGAGGGGGCAGCCACAAGCTCCCTGGGCAATTTATTCCAAAGTCTTGCCACCCTCGTACTGAAGAATTTCTTCCTAAGATCTAATCTAAATCTATTCTCCTTCAACTTAAACCCATTTCCCCTTGTCCTATCAGTCGACACTCCTGTAAAAAGTCCCTCCTCAGCCTTCACAGAATCACAGAATCACAGAATCACAGAATGTTAAAGGTTGGAAGGGACCTCAAAGATCATCTAGTCCAACCCCCCTGCCAGAGCAGGATCACCTACACTAGAGCGCACAGGAACGCGTCCAGGCGGGTTTTGAATGTCTGAATCCCTTCAGGTATCGGAAGGCAGCTGTTAGGTCCCCCTGAAGTCTTCTCTTTTCAAGACTGAACAATCCCAGCTCCCTCAGCCTGTCCTCATAGCAGAGGTGCTCCAGCCCCTGGATCATCTTTGTGGCCCTTCTCTGAACACGCTCTTACAGTTCTATGTGCCTCTTATGGTGGGGACACCAGAACTGGACGCAGTGTCCGAGGTGGAGTCTCACAAGAGCAAAGTAAAGGGGGAGAATCACCTCTCCTGACCTGCTGGCTACGTTTCTCTTAATACATCCCAGGATGCGGTTGGCCTTCTGGGCTGCATGAGTGCACTGCTGGCTCATGTTGAGCTTCTCGTCTTTCAACACCCCAAATCCTTCTCCTCAGGGCTACTGTCAACCCACTCTGTGCCCAGTTTGTATTTGTGCCTAGGATTGGCCCGACCCGGGTGAAGGACCTTGCATTTTGACTTGTTGAAGCTCACGCAGTTTGCACTGGCTCATTTCTCAAGCCTATCAAGGTCCCTCTGGATGGCATCTCTTCCCTCAAGTGAGTCCACGGCACCACACAGCTTGGTGTCGGCGGCAGACTTACCGAGGGTGCACTCAATGCCGTCGTCCATGTCGCTGACAAAGATGTTGAACAGCACCGGACCCAGTGCAGGCCCCTGAGGAACACCACTTGTCACTGGTCTCCCTGTGGACTTTGAGCCATTGACCACAACTCCTTGAGTGCGACCATCCAGACAGTTCTTTATCCACCGAGTGGTCCCTCTGTCAGATCCGTGTCTCTCCATTTTGGAGACAAGGATGTCATGTGGGACAGTGTCAAACGCCTTGCACAAGTCCAGGCAAATGACATCCGTTGCTTTTCCCGTGTCAACCAGCGCAGTAGCTTTGTCATAGAAGGCCACTAAATTAGTCAGGCACGACTTGCCCCTAGTGAAGCCATGCTGGCTGTCACCAACCACTTGACTATTTTTTATGTGCCTTAGTACAGCTACCGGGAGAATCTGTTCCATGATTTTACCTGGCGCAGAGGTAAGGCGGACTGGTCTGTAGGTCCCCGCGTTGTCTTTGGTTCCTTTTTTAAAGATGGGGGTTGTGTTCCCCCTTTTCCAATCTGCGGGAACCTCATCAGACTGCCAGGACCTCTCAGATATGATGGCTAGTGGCCTAGCAACTTCAGCCGCCAGTTCCTTCAGGACCCGTGGTTGTATCTCATCAGGTCCCATGGACTTGTGCACCTTCAGCTTCTCTAGGAGTTGCCGGACCTGATGCCACGGCACCGAAGCGGATACCTGGGCACCGAAGGGCAGATGCTGCAGGGGAACTGCGTCCCGCATGTGGACCTGGAGAGTACCTGCACAAGGGACTGCTGCCTAGGGGACATGCTCTGCTTCCTCCACCACTCCTGAGGATGAGCTTTGGTTAGAGCAGGAGCCCAGCCCCACTCAACCCCTTCTCACTCTTCTACTGCAGACCGGGGCTGCTCTAGCGCTCCTCGTCCTGCTTCTGCAGAGCATCTTCCTGCGCCTGACGATGGTCGGTAATGAGCTGGATGAGGCCACACGCAAGGACATGCAGCAGCATGAGGAGCACCTGACCCAGAAGATGGATTCACTCCTCCGTGAGTTGCAGTAGAGGAGACAGGAGGAGGGCAGCTTTGCCTGGGGAGCCCCGCTCTTCGCTGCCTTGCAGCAGTGGCACTTCTGGGTCGTTTCTGGAGGCCTGGACCTATTCCTCAGCCTCAGCTGCTGGTTCAGGAAAAGGACCTGTGAGCCAGGAGGCCGCTGGTGGCCTGGAGCTGGTGGCTCCAGAAGCC